>JANVCC010000035.1:12389001-12789863 GCA_025345505.1 Todiramphus chloris collaris | reverse complement strand
AAAAAAAAAAAAAAACCAAAAAAACTCCACTCAGTTTAAAGATTATTTTTTCTTCTGCAATAAGCTCAGAAACCGGCGAATCGCTGCATCCCGAGGAAAAAATCCTGCTTCCCTGGACAGCATCATGCAGCAAATTTCAAGCAAATGTGTTCAAACTGAAGAGAATAGTCTATGGTAAAAGCCTTTCTCCGTCATGCCTACTCTGGTAGCTAATTTAGCACCCTGTGAGCGCAAGACATTAGCGATGAACAATTTCTCCGGCAAGATAACAAAATCCCCCAAGTCCTGCATAGACTCAAAAACTGTTTTGCAGCTGAAGGTAGTTTTTCAGTAATAATAGTAAAAAAAAAAAAAATTAAAAAAAAAATATATAAGAAAGTCTGAAGGGAATGGTCTTCTTTGAAGGTTATGCTAAAAGAGTTGGGAGGAAAACAGGAGGTGGATCTCTTGCAGAAGAGAGAAGGGAGAGAGACAGAGATTTCCCCCTTCGTTCCTGTTTTACTGTCCTTCACCGCCAGGTGACTGACTTCCCTCCTCTCGCCTCACGGCCCGTACGGGGGGAGGGAATTTCTCCAGCTCTCAAACAGCAACGTTCCCTTTGCGAGCAGCGCACCCCCCGGGTCTTAACGCCGGCAGCCGCCGCGCCTCCAGCGCCGCCCCGCCGCGGCCCGGGGGGCGGGCACGGCCCCCCGCAACCCCGCGCACCCCTCCGCAGCGACCCGGCCCCTGCCACCGTCGCCAAATGGCTCCTCTCGCTAGCCTCACGTGTCGTGAATAACAGCCACGCTCACCAATTTAAAAACCTCCGCTGCCTAATGTATCCTTCCCTATAGAACATAAATAAATAAATAAATAAATTTATCTCTGCAGGTGTGTCTTAATTAAAAAGGGGATGTGAAACTTCTCAGTCTTCGGTTTGAAGTGCACAGGTTTTGTGCAGCTGTTATCATTAATGTGCTGCAGCTTTGGTGGAGCAGCGTTCCTGATGGCACATGAACTAAGTCCAAATCTAATTTATGAATCACCTTTTCCAAAGGATTCACTGTGTTGCAGCTCTCACATCACTCCAGAAAGAATCAAAATTAGATGCAAAAACCAAAATTCCTCCCCACCATGATCCTGATTTTATCACAGTTGTTTACCATAAATCTTCTCACTTGCAGTTTTGGAGAACAAGGCTGTGATTTTTGGTTTCCTCCTATCAGTCTTTTGGGGGCCTAGTTTATAAACTCCATGAATGGCAAATTCAGAACTATCACTTTCTAGAGCTATCACTTCCTTTCTACACTACTTCAAATAGAATTGATATTCCTGGTAATTCAACATAACTAGACAGATCTAAAAGCTCAAAGTGCATACTCTGTTTCCAGTTCAGTATAGATCTGTTTAGATTTGTTTGCAGCTTTCAAAAAACATTTCCAAGGTTAACAGAAGCTTAAGCATTGGGTGATGGCCAGTGCTAGCCATTTCTGAAGGCTGAATATAGCCCTAATATGCTGGAAAACTCCATAGACTTGAGGCAGACACAGGCAAATGACGTTTCTCCTCTTAGCACAAATTGTACATGGCTTCCAGGTTCATTGTGAATACACTGTAAATATCATTATTACCATTAATCTAGAACTGAAATTTGTAAAGATTAAAGACTTCGTTTGGTGTTCCTGTGTGAGCCAACAGACTCGTGTCCAAATAAAAGACTGACAAAGTGGATACTAAATCAAGCTGCTATAGGACCTATAGAAATTTAGAAGAGTGTTTTTCCCTGACAGAAACATACCACCTCTATCCTACTCACCTCCCAGATAAAAAAATTGGAGGGACTTCTGTAAGAGACCATGCTGAATGAAAATGTCTCAGAAGGCACTTCTAAGCCTACTCGAATGTGTCAGTATGTGCTACTGGGAAGGAGAGAGGACTGGCAGAGTGTGTGACACCAACAAGGGGACAACATAGTATGAGAGCAGCTTGGTGCCCTGGCTGTTGCCACTGGATAACCAGAAGACCCCTGAACCTCCCCATATATCCACGTGTTTGCATGGTGCTCAGTAAACCAATGCATAAAACAAAGCTTTCTAAAAAACAAGAGAGCCTGCAACGCCATCACCTTCTGCTGTCTTCTTGCTACCACACCACAGACTTTCTTGGGTGGGGAACTCCTCAGTTTTCATATTGACACAAAATGTGTGGGGATGTGATATATTTAAGGATTCTTTGCTGAATTTGGTTGATATTGGCCAAGAGTTCAGGGAAGAGACCTGGAAAATTGACAGGGCAATCACTTAAGCCAGATTTCCTTAGAAAACAAGGCAAAACAAATTGATTTTGACAGTCACTTGAATAATACTTTAAAATATGTTTCACTCTTCATAGGTAATATAACCTAACAAGAGGCTTTAAAAGTGTTTTTGTTGCTAAAGCAGGCACTCCAAAGTTTAATAATAGCAAACTTCTAGTTGCTTCAAATTACTTTATTTTTTTTCTGTTTAATCTTGTGTATAAACTGTAAGACATCTCTTCTCTCATTGCAGGGCCCTAACTCAGAAGACAGGGCTGACATTTTCAAACTCATTATTCATGTATGGCCCTATGTCTCAGTCATTGCATACAGTATGAAATTATTATTTTCCTTAAAGAGGGCTTTCTGTTTCATTTACCGCCGTTAACAACTGTATTCTGCCTAAGTGTCAACACAAAATTTTACTCTAAGGGCAAATATTACCATTAATACAGGGGAAAACTGAAAGCAAGGCAAGAGGCTAGATCCAAAGAGGAACCAGCAAATCTTTAAGCAAATCTTAAAGAGTCTTTCAGAGTCTGAGCTCTGAAAATGAGCCCTGAGCCTGGTGCTTGCAAATGAATGTCTAGAAATAAAGTAAACCAAGCAAGCAGCAATCTGCAGTCACCAAGCAGTGACTTTGACCTTAGGCCCTTTGTTCATCAGGTCAACATGTGTTAGACCAATGAAATAATTCTGTTATTTTGTGTAAATCAAACTGCCTTAGATACTATATCACCCTTATTCATGTATTCATCTGCTTCATTCATCTGATAAGCCTTCCAGCTTTTTTTTTTTTTTTTTTTTTCCCTGCTAGCAAACCTCTATTCACGGTGGTGAATGAAAAGTCATTCACTGCCTAGTCCCATTTCTTTCCTCTGCCCCAGTCTTCCTATATCAGGCATTCCTGGTAAGCATAATTAAGACTTATATGAAGGATGTAATTAAAATTGTATTGTCAGGATATAATTAAAGACTACGAGGAGAGAATCCTGGAAGGATAAGCATCCTTAAGAAATGAGTGTTTAACTCTGAAGTACTTTACTTAGGTAAAGGCCAAATTTAGATTATTTTTTGGTATTTAGTCTTCTAGCCTGTTTGTGTTTGGGTTTTTTTGCCTTTTATTAAGGCTAAAAAGTCTTGCTTTCTACAGATCCTTGTCACACATTTTTTGCATCAGAGTTGACTCTGAAGTAAAAGAACATGATAGAGAACTTATGTTGGACTTTGCAATGATTGCCCAGGTCAGAGCAGAATTTCACCCAGTCTGGAAAAGCTGCCCACTGACATCTAAAATCAAATTCTTCAGTTACTCAAACTGCATGCACACAAACAACAGGGGACCATATTTTCCTAAATAAAGTCTGAAAAATCATTTCTATAATCATAAGGTATTAGCAATCTAATGTAGGCATTGCAGCCAACTCCCCCTGTGATACACCCAAACAGTGAGAAAGTGCATTTGAAATCTGTGCTGGAGGCAGTGAGAAGGTACAGCTTTCCAGGAACAAATCATGCTTTTCCAACAGGCACAGTAGTTCCAGTTCTAGATAGCTATTATAATTTCTTTATCTTTCCAGAAATGCAGAGGTGGGTGTGGGTCTCAAACAACATGGCACAGAGTGCTCTGTACTCTCATCAACACATTGATCTTTGAAAGAGTCTTTTTCTCAGATTGAGGAGTTTCCAAGATAGGGTTGCCTAGAAGACCTTGTTGGATGGGTTTATCTTCTCTAGGCACAGATAATTTACTGGGTTGTGTAGCCCGTACAGGAAAATAAACACTTCCAAAGGGTGACTTATTTCATAAAGATCTGAATCATCTCTGGTAGTGACAGTTTCCTTCAGAGTTACACATATGCACCTGAGAAAAGGTGTCAATCATAATGAAACCACAGAAAATGATGTGATCTTTCATAGTGAAGTCACAGGTGTTATTCACTCTCATTTCTCATCCTTTTAAAATACAGAGGACTATTTTCTTAACATACTGATAATAAGAATGGAACAATAGTTCAAAAGCCAATACAGGACTTTTAATATATTACATAGGTGTTTTCCATTCTAAAAACAACCCAAAAAAACAAACAACCCAAAAAAAACCCCAACCCAAACCCACAAATCCAGCATTTAAGGCTAGGCATACAGACTTCAGCATCAAAGATGAGTACATATGAATACTAATATGGTCCTTAAACAGCATGGCCACATTTTCCCCAAGTTGTAAGGGAAATCTGTATACCTGATAATATTTACTATACTGCTCCACAAAGTGCTTTTTTGTTGTTGTTGGTTTTTTTTATTTTAAATAGTAGGTGTCAGGCTAACATAGGTATAAGTATATTATCTCTTAGTAAGAGTGTTCTGAGTAACATAAAACTGGAGACCCTTGGGCTGAAGTCAATAAAATACCAATCCATCTTCTATACTTCAGAACACATCATAAGCCAGAAAGAGTAATTTTCCTTGGCCTAGCAAAGGCTTCTAAGGTGCAGAGGGGTCTACCAACCTTTGCTGTGCCCTGAGGCTTATGAGAGCTTAGAATAAGGAAAAAAACATAATACTGTAATAAGAAAAACAGAACAGAGAGCAAATAAACACTTCCCATGAGATGTTATGTTTAGCTTTATCATGTGAACAAATAAATATATTTGCAATGAAAATGTCTAAGGCCCATCCCAATCATTCTTCTATTCACTGCAGTACTTTTATATTGAACAAAAAAATGAGATATTTAAAGATATATTGTGAATGATGCTCTCAGTTTGCATTGATTTGTCATTATGGTCATGAATACAAATGCATATAACTGCAGCATTATACTGTACATTGGTCTTTAACTTGCAGTTCATATAACTTTTTCTAGGCCACCCTTTTATGTCATCCTAGAAAAGGCTAAAGATCTTTAAAATGTATAACTGAAATCTAAAGGCAGATAGGAAAGCTTGAGTAATAAAGGTAACATTTAGATTGAATTAATAATGAGAAAGTCTTAAGAGATTAAGTAATTCAACTTGAATTAAGCCTGGAATCTTCAGGTTCTGCCTTCCCAAAACTTTTGGACTTGCCCTTCTCATCAATCCACCCAATCCAGATAACTCTTCCCTTTTTTCTCCATCTCTATGTTCTTTCTCATTTTTCAAAAGACTCTACCCCTAACTACTTGCAAAGTTACATGTGAAGACTCTGGTACGTGGCCTGTTTGAAAGCTAATATAGGGGGAGTAATTCTTAACTTTCTAACACAACTATTTTGAATTGTGTTCACTCTTAGGAGTTGGGATTCAAATACTATGCATCAAACTTACAGTTCCCTGATGTGTTGGAAATTGTACCATAAAAACAGTACTTGGAACAATTTGTTATAATGCCTAGTTTGCCAATTAAATTAACACACAGTAAGCAATATGATGTTCAGAGAAAATGGAAGCTGACGGCAATAAGGAATTCATTTTTTTAGTAAGGGGAAAAATAAAGTAGTATTTGTCATGAAAAGATGCATTTTCTACAAAATTGTCCAAGAGATCAAATTTATGCATAGAACAGTCCAACTGAGAGATGACATAGTTAGGAAAACTACTTTTGCTCTGCCGGTGACCTTCTCTGTGACCTTATGTAATTCAATAACTCCCCTTATTCCTTCAGTTTCCACAACTGTAAGATGAAGGAAATGATACGTATCCATCTGTGTAAGTTTATGAATGAAAGACTCTGCAAACTATTACTGTATAGTAATCCAAATTGCAGCCTACCAGTTAGAATATTCAGAAAAGAAACACTGTTCATACTCCAAGCTCAGCAAAGTACAACATTTCCGTATCTCAAAAATTTAAGGTACTCTAATAATGCCTAATCCATATGTATAATTATTTTTAATGCATATGGATTCCTGAATAACTAAGCTTCTTAGAAAAATTATTTACTGATCTCCAGCACATAATGTGAGCATTTTAATGAGTAAATATGCAAATAGATAATTAGGTTGAAAAATCTGTAAACCTTTAGCTATAATTAAAATAAATGTTGTGAATCAGGAAATAAATTCCCACTTCATGTGGGAAATCCCACTCAATTTTTAGTGCGTTGCTTAGCAAAGCTGGTCATTTCCATAGGAAAGAAATAGTTTCAGTATGCTCAGTTTCATCAGGAGGTAAACGCTTTTTGCAACAATGGTATTTAGACTGTAAGCTCCTGAGGACAGAGACCTTTTCTTTTTAATATCTAGAAAGTGCCATGCAAAGATATATGTATACATTAATATTGAATACACAAATATTAATAACACCTCTCACAGAGGAGCATACTTGCTCACAAAATCATACAGGTCTAAATGTAAATATAAGTCTTACAATTGTAACTAGAGCTACTGCAAAGTAATACTAAGAAATACCTGAGCCCTGCATCTTTGCATTCTGTCCATATTTGTAAATCAGATTTCTGAAAATATAGGATTTGTGTGGTTTGAGACTTGTGTGATTAACTCTGTGTTTATACAGGTTCATGGGCCTTTCTGAGCCCCATTAGTAACCTAATGACCAACTTCAACCTTCATTAATAGAGGTCTTAAATAGATCCTCTCACTCATTTGTGAAAGACCATGCTGATGCTTTCTCTAAAGGGACAACTGCAGGCTAAAGTCACTGTACCTTATTAGGTATCCACAAAATCTACAGGAAAATTTAAAAGGCTTTAATCATAACTATGTATTCATCAGACATGAGAGCAGTCCCTTCTCAGTCAAGCTTAGTGGCCCTTGCTGATCCTTCTGTGTCTAACAATGAACAGCCTTTGATGAAAAGCTTTTTTTTTCAGTTACATTTATCTCACTGGTGGATTCTCTGTTCTCTAATTAGGGGTGAGCTTGTGTTGCAACTTTTGTATAACTTAGTTAAAATGTCAATCAACCATAAGACAAATCTAACAGAAGCAAGGCTTTGGTATATGCAGTACTCAGACAACTGCTTGATACACAATTTTTATGTGATATTGCTATACTTACTACATTTAAATTTTTGATATATTTATTACATTTAAATATTAAATTCCCAATAGTCTTTTTATATAGTCTTTATTTACATATCTGCTATTATATCTATTTCAATATTTTAAACATGCCTACTTGTATCAGGACAGCTTGTAAACAATAGCACGTCAATTGTATTAGAGAATGTATAAATCTGGTTCTTTTTTTGTGAGGAAGGAAGGGAAGGAGAGAGAGAATGAATGAACCAGAAGCATCTCTGTTGCTGAACTGAATGCATCTGGCCATATTCTCTAGTCCTGTCGAGTGGTAAACACAGCCTGAAGTTCCCATAATTTTTCTTATTTTTTTAATTTTTGGGGCAGGGAGGCAATACAAAAAGCCTATATGTCATTTATTTTTGTATGTATTACACCTAAGTTACTGCTGGATGTGTCTTCCAGCATACTGCTGAGCCTATTACTTGAACTTTGGGTTTGCTGATATGGTATAGTCACAGAATCACATCCAGATTTTCTAATCCTTTATGTACAGCCTAAGGTATAGAGCAGAAATTGTTCTATATGTTTCAGACAGCATAAAAAAAAAAAAAAGTAAGAACACAACATTATTTCTGGTTAAACCTACCCTGCATTTTGGGAAATATTTAAGTGCAGAAGCTCTGTGTATAATTGGCACAACGCACCACTTTTTGGAGGACGATATCCCTAAGGAACTGTAACAGTTTGTCATGGAGGCTGCTGCTAGCCCTTCCAATGCATGAATTATTCCTCTTTTCAGTGCTGTGCATATCTGAGGGCATAATCAAGTCTTAGTGCTGGAGGGAGATACTTTCTGTTCTAAGAAATGAAGTCTGGAAGGAAGCCATTCTGCTTAATCTCTGTGAGGCATTACTCTTAAGTTTCAGAAGGAAACGCTCTGTAGTTTCAGTGTTCCTCTCAGGTTCACACACACACTGAGAATTTCTTGAACACCTGGAGATGGATGAAGGTTCCTGTACTCACCTTCATTTCTGACTAATGTTCAGTAAACCTGCAACAAACAATGACTGGGTTGTTCGGAAGGTTTTAGTTCACTGCAGACTGTTTCCTTAGGCGACCAACTCAAATCCAGCCTAGTCCTAATAAATGACTATTGATCACTGTTTAGAAATGTATGTGGCATGCACTAATAAGCACACAGCAACTACAAAATTGAACATTACCACCTGCGACTACCGTATATCTAACTGCACAGAAGAGGATGCTCTCCCAGAAAAGTGACTTATACAAGTTACGACTGAATAGCACAGTTCATTTCAGATTTTCCACCTTTTGTACTCTGCCATAAAATCTTAATGATCAAAAGATCTGTCTTAAAGATAAACTAAGGGCAAACAAGATGCCAAGACAGTTCAGCACCACTTCATATATAGCAACACTAACAGCAGTCTGAAATTTGCTCACAGTCAGTATCAGTTTTAGAGGGTGAGGATTTGAATGAGTTGAACTAAGAGGCAGAAATAAAGGAATTTTAGGTGGCAGAAAGAGTGAAAACTACAATATCTTTGTACATGTTAAGAACTTTGTCCATAATTCTCAAGGCAGCACTTTTCACAAATGGACAAAGGCTTATTTTTTAGGCTATTTTTAGATATTTATTGTGTGATCTTTCCCAACCAATAAAAGAAAAAGCATTGTCCTGGTTTGAGTTAGAACCAAACTATTCTATCACAGAATTATAGGGGCTGGAGGGCACCTCTGGAGATCATATTGTTTGATCCCCGCCAAGGAACCCATCCAGACAGGTTTTGAATGTCTACAGAGATGTAAATGCCATCAACCTCTCTGTGCAGCCTGTTCTAGTGCTCTCTCACCCTCAAAGTAAAGACCCTCATGTCTAGATGGCACTTCTGTACTCAAGTTTGTGCCCATTGCCTCTCATCCTGTCACTGGGCACCACTGAAAAAAGACTGGTCCTATCCTCCTGACACCCATTCTTTAAGTATTTGTAAGACTAGAAAGACCCAACTCCCTCAGACTTTCCTCATGAGAGAGATGTTCTAGTCACCCAGTCATCTTCACAGACCTTTGCTGTACCTCTCTCTACCTCTCCAGCAGTTCCCTGTCCTTCTTGAACCAGGAAGTCCAGAACTGGACACAGTACTCCAGATATGGACTCACCAGGGCAGAGTACAGGGGAAGGATAACTTCCCTCAACCTGCAGGACACACCCTTCTTGATGCACCCCCAGATACCATTGGCCTTCTTGGCCACAAGGGCACTTTGCTGGCTCATGGTCATCTTATTGTCTACCAGGACTTCAGGTTTTTTTCCACAGAGTTGCTTTCCAGCAGGTCAGCCTTTAACCTATTTAACTTTAACCTAACTCACTATTAAGTGATTTTAATTTTCATCTCAGTCTCTTCTAAGTAACAACTTTCTGAAGCTAATGATACATTTTCACAAACAGTGTCTGCTTCTAGAAGTAGTAGTGCCTGATGTTTACAGATACAACCAAAGACTGTTGAAAGAACAAGTTAATCCAGAAAAGCTCTTGTTTGTACACGCTCCTGTGAAGACCAAGGTCACTGCTAAATCTTATGTACCATGTTGGGGGTGCAGAAAATAAGAGGTCACACCTGCAGGGAGAAGCAGATGGGACAGGTGACCCTAAACTTACCAATTAAGTATTCCATCCCATATATGTCTTATTCAGTATAATAGTATTGAGGGATCACAAGGGTCACGTTCTCTTCTTTAGTGGCCAGCATCCAAGAAGTACTCTGTCTATTCTGCTTTTGATGCTGATCTGTGTGTTTCTAAATCCAGTTCCAGAATCCAGCTCCTGAATCTGTTTGCAATCTTCCAGTAAATCCAGTCTGGGACTTCCCCAGTGCCTGTTCCACAGTATCAGTGGTGACAGTGACGTAATTGCCATCAGGGGGGATAGGTTTCATATTGGTTTTGGATGTATTTGTATACACTCCATTTTATTATTTTCATTAAAGATGTTTTAATTTTCTCTTCTAATACATAATTTCTCTCCCTTATTCCCTTTGTCTTCCCCTTTGGGAAGGGAGAGGGGTTAATAGGGATCATCTGTCATTCATCTAGTGGTCAGCCCAGTCCTAACCCTTGACAAGCAGACAGTCAATATTGCTGATTATAAAAATAGGCGGTTTATGACTGAAGATGAAACATGATGAGTTAACCTTTTCAAGAAGGCTATGTTTAAACAAATTATTAGCATCTGTTCTTTTATCTTCTTTTTAGGAGCCATTAATTCAGGTCCTAATATATAGACTGTGTGCATAGGGTTATTTCTGACAGCAATGATTGATAGTAGTAGTCACTCATTTTTAAAGAAAACTGTACAAAGCTTGATAGTGAAAGTTAAATCCAGGAATGACAGAATATTAACTGTGGTTCTAGCTTCTCTAGTGCTGTTAATATTTTTTTCATAATCCTAGCCTACTTTTTCTCTATTTTCCAAGGGATTAATCCTGCCTCTTTGTGTGAGGCATGTTGTGAGATATTTCCAAAGAAGGCATTTGTGCAAAGGGAGAAAACTTCAGAAAAAACCCATAACCAAACAAAGCCCTTTTGCACAGAAAGATGAGCACTTGTCCAAACTATGTATCCAACTGACCAGTTCAGAGAATTTTTAAATCCTTCTCTTCACTCTTTTTTTTTTTTTTTTTGCTACTTCTTTTCATTGCATCATATTTAAATTCAGTGCTTTAAATACAAGGAATATACTTTCCCATTTTTTAGAACAACTAAATTAATAATAATAATAGTAGTAGTATATCAGCATTCTGAAATATACCCTGACTTTATGCATTTACATACTGAAATATGTTACAAGAAAATGTGAAATGATCCTCTGTGGTATTTATACAACACAAATATGTGATACTTTCAGGAGTTCTCCATCTGAAACATTAAAGGTGCTCACTAGAACTACCTGAAATATTTTTATCGATATCAGTGGTTCCAGCTGTTTTGTTCTGAAACATTTGCCTTCTTGGCAGCTGTAACAGCAGCATTCAGTCTGTCTTTTATCTGCACCCCACCAGGTGGTCAGACAGCAGCGCCCAAGTAGTCTAATATCTTATTTTTCCCGATTGAACCAGCAGAATGTACTGTTCAGTAAGTACAGTTGAAGATAATTGTTTATCATCTAAAGATAACCCATATGAAGATAATTTGCTTATCTTTTTTCCTGTAACTACAGATGGAGTGAAAATGTAGAAGGAAGTTATTTTTACATATAATATGTGTATGTCTTCTGGAGGAATGTCTGTGAACACATGATCTCACACATAGCTAGGACTTCTAGTCACAAACTGATGATGAAAACATGCTTGTGCATAAATTGATGAGGAATGAATAAAGTACAGAGAGATCACTAGGAAGAAGAAAAGGCAATATTTGCTAATTGTTGCAGTGTAAGAAACAAGACCAGAAGGCAACAACTTCTTTAGATATATGTTGACTGACACTAAGACTATGAAGGGTTCTTTGCTCATAACTTTTTATGTCTATTTCCTAGTGACTCTTAACTTTAAAACAAATGGCTAAAAGTATTAAGATTCTGATTATTATGAAAATTCATTTTTACTCTTTGCAAAATAAATTCTGTCTCTCAAGAAGCTTAAATTTTAATTATACGAGATGTAACTGAAATGTGAGAAAATAATTTTTTCAGTGTGTCTTTTCCATTTCAAGGTGGAAATAATAAAAAAAAAAGGTTATTTTGCATCATTAATATTTTTTCAATATTTGAGGCAGTGCTTTTCCAACAACTGTCATATATCAGATGAAAATCAAAACACCCATCTCAGAAAAACACAAGAGCATTTTTTTATGTTCTTTTACAGTTCATTCCTCTTCCAAGATTTCACTATTTTTGCAAATGTATCTCTATTTTAGATGACTAGGGTATTAAGTTACTCATAACAATTCACAGTGAGTCAGCATATGTGATTTCCAACCTGTTCTGTATTTTATAATTTGTAATCTAGATTTAAGCTCACGCATGACAAAAGGCAGTAGAACAGCAGTTTGAATTGCACATTTCTTTCCTGAGATGTGTTATGGCTTTAGCTCACCCAGCCAGCAAAAAACCAACACAGCTGCTTGCTCACACCTACCTGTGGTGGGATGGGAAGGAGAAAATGCAACAAAATCTTAAGGGTCAAGACAAAGGACAGGGAGGGATCACTCACCAGTTATGGTCATGAGCAAATGACAAGAGTCAACTTGGGGAAAGAAAATCAATTTAATTTAAACAACAAAACCAGCATCAATTTAACAACTGAATCAGAGTAGGACAGTGATAAATACAACTGGATCTTTAAAACACCTTCCTTCACAAACTTCTCCTACCAGTGTGGGTCCCTTCTGCAGGCTGTAATCCTCCCAGCATTGGATTGCTCCAGCACTGGCTCCTCTCAGAGTCATGGGCTTCTTCATGAGCTTCTTCCCCTGCTCTGGTGTTGGATTGCCAATGGGCTGCAGATGGGATTCTGCCCCCCCATTAGTCTCTAAGGGCTGCAAGGGCTCAGCCTGCCATCTCGCCACCGGCCAAAGGGGAATGACTGCTCCGCTGTGTCTCCTTGCTCACTGGCCTTGGTGTTCGCATAGCTGTCTCTCTCACATCCTACTCTTCTCCAAGGAGAAAACGAAATAACCTGCAAAATAATAGAATGGGAGCAACAGGTTTTTTCCACTTATAAATGTGTTATCACAGAGGCACTGATTGGATTGGCCTTGGCCAGAGGCAGATCTGACTTGGAGTCAGGGGAACTTCTTGAAGCTTCTTACAGGGCCCACACCAGTATCCCCATCTCTCCCACCCCACCCCCCGGGCTTCCAAAACCCTGCCAGATACAAACTCAACACAGATGTTAAATCTATTTGGCTATGGATTCACAATAGACAGGTAAGATAATTCCTTCTGAAATGGTATAGGTAAATGAATAGGTAAAATATGTCACCAGAACCTCCTTTACATTGCTGCTACCCCATCTTTCAGTTATTTCTAGCTATTCTCACATCAGAAACCTGGCAGCAGACTTTTAGGGTAGAAGTCCAGCTTTAAAATAAAGTGGAAGAAAAAGAAATGTTCAGAGTAGTATCTTGTTTTATTCTTGCTAAAAGTGGGAATACTTCCAGATTTCAGGGTCCTTTCACAAGATGAAGAAAGCAGCAGAGGCATAGTGGTGCCAAAATACAAAGAACTGGCTGTGCAGGCAATCCCATCCTTCACTCTCTCTCTGCAGCTGAGAGGTTGCGCCATCTGCCCTTTCAGCCTACTGAGAGCTGTGCCTCTCACGAAGACTCAAATTCAGAGTCCTTTTATATCAAAGCAGATGCAAACTAGTGCTATATGGGCAAATGTGCTAATCTCCAATATTTGGAGTATTCCTGGATCAAAAGCTGCTCTTTTTTTATGGAGCATGTGTTGTTTTGTTTTGGTTTTTTTAATTTTCCACTGGAAAAAAAAGAAATGCAAAACAACCTTTCTGCTGTGTCATTGAAGGACTGTGTGACCACGGCTGTCATCCCTAATGGATTAGTCCATCATCTCAGATCACAGATGCTTGTTTTTAATGAAAATTTAAACATCTTTATATGGTGGATAAATAGAGCAGTGCCTTGAACAGGATGGAGTGGAATGGCAACAATGCACTTACGGGAGTGCACGGAGCTCTGCCAGCATATAATGCTTCTCTAAAACAGTGTGGAAGGTTTTGTAGTTACTCCTCATCAATAAACTTTTTTCATTTTGATTGGAGTAAACAATGATTAAAAGCCTAACAATGAATTTCAGGAAAAGAAAAAAAAAAAAAAGAAAAAGAGCACACTTTTAAGATCTTCACTTTTACTGTATACTGAATATTAAATAAGTTTCTAAAGGAGCTATGTGGGGGAGGTCAAATAGATGTGGCTTTAAATTGATTACGTGCAAAATCAAATGATTATCGAAGGGATACTTTAGTATGCTTTTGTTGCAGTAAGCTGTGTGTTTGCCTGTGTGCACAATGCTGATTTAATTGATTCCTCCAGATGCCCTGTCTCCTGCAGGAGACCCTTGCAAGGGAAGGATACCATCTCCCACACCTCCACCTGGTAGAGGGGTGTGGGCCCTCACTCCTGCATTTTGGTATTCTGGGAAATGTAGTCTAACAGTAGAGTGGCCATTTTGCATCTGCTCTGCTTGTTTGTAAATAACTGAATTTAAAGTAAGAGATGCTCAGAATAAGGGTGATGTCTGCATTGCATTTTAAGTCCAAGAAACGTGTTTTCTTTTACGAACAAAGCGCCTTTAGATTAGATGCTCTAAGAAAGCTCCTTTTATAAAATGGAGGGTGCGGGAAAGTGTGTGTGACTGCCACTATCACCTAATAGAGGTTATGCACTGATAGAGGGAAGAAGGGAGCTGGCAGAAGCCTGTCTCTTGCTGTCAGTTCCAGGCTGCAGGCTTTTATATTCATTTGTAATGCAATCAATAAGGAATAGCTTAAATTGGGCTCTGGAAGCTTGATTTTATAGTTTGCTAAATTTCTCTTTTAAATCTCTTTAAAATAAAAGAGAAGTTTCTATGGAAACCTTCCCTTTTATTCAAGAAAAATATCTCCAAGTCTCCCAGGCACTGTCTCTGCCTCACACAACCAGGTCTGTCTGGATCCACGCCAAGAGCTGCTGTGTTCCCCCCTACCTGCCACACTGTCACAGTGCTGAGCAGTGTGGCAGGCGCTTGCCACCACCTCCATGATGCAATTAGTGTTGCCTCTTCCATCACCTCTGATAGACCAGGGCGGTGATGCCCCCTTGTCATACTCTTCTGGCTCCCAAAACAGTTGTCAGTGAAGGAATTCTCTGCTGGCCTGGGAAGACCTAGGAGTGGCAATGTCATGTGCTGGCTCTATCCTTGCTGCCCTGCAATGCTGCCCAGAGCAGGGGTACCCAGGCAGATGAGAAGAAGCCATGTGGCTCTTGGAAGTGTGAGACGATGGACACTTAATCTTGATAGGAGGCTAGGTGGCTTCCAGGACTCAAAATTGTTCAGATAAAACTTTATTCATGGAAAAATAAAAGCCTTTCCTTGAGATAACCTCTGTTTCTGACACAGTCTTAGCATATTTTTCCCAAGTTATGCAAAAATATCATTTGATATCAAAGAAAAAAAAGTCTGAATTACTTCAAGATATTAATACCTAATATCATTAGCATCATCTGATAAATATGAATTGTTTCCCTGAGCACAGAAAGCTTAACAGTTTATACACTCAGAGTTCCAAAGTCTCCTTTCCAAAGAGCTCTCTTTTCCTAAGACTTTTCCCCCTCTAAATCTGTGATATTCTGAGATTTTTTTTTTTTTTTTTGACTATTGATCCAAACCATATGCACTGCCACTGCATTCGAGATCTTCCCTCCACCTCCACTCCCATTACTCTACTTCTGACCAGCCTTTCACAGTCCTATGCAACCTAGGAACAGGCTTTGAATTACCTCACAAAAATTAGGCTTTAACAGTTTTTTGAATTAATCTTGAACTCACTGTGACTTGTGTACTCACCAGCTTCAATCATCTTCATTCAGTCTAAGCCATAACAGTCATATATGAAGAAAAGAGCTAAAAAAATCTGTTCAGATATTATCTATACCACTTGTTATCTTAAAATACAGTAGAATATTTGTGGAAAGACAAGGTAACAATCAGCTGTAAGCCATGGCTTCTCATAATTTTGATAAAAATTCATCAAAGGTAACAAGCTGTATAAACACATAAAATATTTTAAACTGTGCTGCATTTAATTCCATGTAGTTTATTTTCTGCACATTTTATTACATGAGCTATTGAATAAAGAAAATAATTCAGTTTTGTACCCTTTATTTTTAAAGTCAGGAGTGAAATATGCTAGATTAGAGGCATGTATATAATTATTGTATTTTTAAACTAAAAATAGACACTTAAAATGTAACACAAACTTTCTTCATCTGAAGTAATTTAGACAAGGTTTTGATGATGAAAATATATGCATTATTATTTTTGTATTTTTCTATGTTTTATTCCCCTAGGGAAAAAAAAGGACTTGTGTCTCAATATAATACATCCTTTACCTACCCTGGCTGGTCATTCCTTAACTCTTAAGGGAATGCTGCCAAGAAAAAAAGCCTCTGTCTGTGTCCCTTATCCCCTCCTGCGCAAGTCAGATGCCCTTTATTAACAAAAAGGAGGTATTTCTTTACATGTAGAAAGGGTATTTTTAATTTCACTTTTATCTTTTTGTGTAATAATACTGGAATAAAAGATCTCAGAAAATGATCTGAATACCCTAGGGATCTTAACTCCTCTGATGACTAGGTGACACTGCATTCATTTTGAAGCTCACTGTAACTTAGCTAGCATAGGCTGATATACAACAGGAGTGTTCAACTTTTTTGACAGCTATAGCCAGATTTTATTATAGTGAGTTGCTCACAGACTAGAGAACAAACAAACTTTATAACTTGATGAGTCATTTGGGGGATAGATTCAACTTCTATGCCAGAACTTGGACAGCAGCATTGTGATACATCAAGGGCTCCATTACATTGTAGGGATACCGTGTGAACGAGAGCTGGAAGTTGATGTATTTATCTATGCAGTTAGCAAAATAATGTAGTAGTTCTTTCTGCATAAACACAAAATTAAGCAAACAAATGGCAAACATTAAATCATTATTACTAGAATATAGTCTGTTACTTTGACTATAGTATTCATACATGCTGGTCTTATGATTTTGTGATTAAAGCTGCCAGAAATAATGTTTTTTAATCTCACTGTCATCAGAAGTCATTCAAATTGTGTCATTTTTAATTAAAGATTTTTTTTTTTTTTTAGTAGGGAAAAAAATCCCATTAGATAATGGTCAAAGGCAAAATAGAAATTGTTATGCTTGTCAATCTCACATCACAGGTATGTTTAATTAGTTCTTGTTGTTTGGAGTCCCTAGATGAAAGATGAAAACAATCAATTTCATTGTTCAAAGCCAAGATACAGCACTGGGCTTTGCCAGGATAAGTAAACTGCTCAAGAATACATGTATGATGATACAGAGAGCTGGTTATCACCAGAGCACAGGAAGTTTCAGAATACCCTTTATCTCATTTAAATGCCCTCATGGCTTTATTTTCACTCCAAACAAATAGAAATGCCTAAAGACTCACTGGAATACTGTATCACAGGGCTTGTGATAACTCCTGTGTTCCTCATGTATAGCAGCAATTTTTCATTCGTTTCCCACATCACTGAGAAAAAAAATAAAGTGAGGCAGAGGGAAATCTCTCGGGACATGTTTTACTTCCAGTATGTGTCAAACTCATGAATAAATGCTGCAGCATCTTTGTGTAGAAAAGTACATGTGAAACTTCTGTTCTGCTTCCTTGGCCCTTACTTTCAATCTCCTGTTCAGTATCTTCTGGCTGCTCATTCCTGTGTTACAGAAATGAAAAGACAGTAAAAATTCGAGGTTTTTTGCATGCAGAAGTGGAACTAAGTGATTTTGGACATTGTAAAGCTAGAGTTTGATGGAATTGGACTTGAAGAATGATGACCACATAAAAAGAAAACACATTTCCTTCATATCCAGTGAAGAGTTTTTTCTTTGCTCTCAGTTGTCCTCTTCAACAGGGGAATGAGTAGAACAGAGGAATGACAATATGCAGTCTCTACTGCAGGCAGAGGTCTGAAGCTGGACACTCCCCTATGTTACAGCTACTCTTTTCTCAGTTTCCTCTTCAGGTTTTTGACTGTACTTTCTTATGGGTCCTTTACTCTGCCTTGGTCAAATCCTGCAGGTTTCCCTGCCCAGAGAACCCCACAGATCTTCCTGTCTTATTTTACAGGTGTCTCCCTGGCACTCAACTAACCGTTAGGCCCTTCAAAATCCTTTCTGTGCTGCTCTTCTGGCCTTTGCAGATTGCTGCCTCTGACTAAACAACAGTTCTTGTAGGAAATAGCATCTCTCAGCTGTAGTCCCATTGTAAGGGCATTTTACAAAAGAGATGTGCATACAGTTAATGGCTAATGGCCCATTATCAAGGAGCTGTGACTTTGTTCATAGTTTTTTTACCAGTAGTGAAAGTCTTTATTGTGGTTATCATAAATTTCTGGAGCATTTACATAGAAGCAATTAAGGCCATATTCAGATAGGATATTATTGCACCTAACAGGTACATAATAGGTACTTAATAGGTATTTAGGCTCCTATTATGCTTCCAGGTTCAAAAGAGCAAAATCATCAGGCTCTTTACCCAGGCCAAACAGAGGAATTGCCATGATGACTAAGACTAACAGACATCGGGACATCTTACATTATGGGCTCAAATTAATTGTTTTGGACAAAAGCACACAGGATTTCTTCTGTACTTCCTCTGAAGTGGTTCTTTTCAAGGCAGGTCTCTAGGAATTTGCACAGAATCCTGGACTTGGTCCTTGTATGACAGGATCTGATGCAAGGAACAAGTGACTTTATCACAAATGTCACAAGCTTCTTTGAGTAGACTGAAAAATGAAGTCCTTTCCCCTAACATCACTATAATCATTTACCTCATTTATTTTAAGACAGTCTATCAGAGGATTCTCTTCAGGGACATTACCTTGTGAAAAGTCTTTTAAAAATAAAACCCAGACGAAAATATATTCACTATTACTTTGATCACAACCAAACCCAAACCAAAAGAAAGACTTGGTTGTTCAGCATACAAAAGACACCATACTCCTATCCCTGCTACCATTTTATTTCTGTCTGTGCTTGCACTGTAAATCCTACCCATGGTGTAAAACAACAAAGCCACTCTGAGAGATTCAGTTTGAGCAGGGCAATTTCAAACAAATTGTTAACATCCTATTACTTTTTAAAACATTTTGTTTCTTAAAATAAAATTACTATGGTGCTCCTAGTTCCTGTAGAATTCAGACAGTGAGTTCAAAGAAAATGTCCCTCACTTTAATTTTATTTTTTGTAAGGATGTAATAAATTACTAGTGTTCCCCAATATTGATACCAAAACACAGAGTACAGGCTTTGTAGCTTAACACAAGAACATTTTTCTTACATTTAAACTATGAAAAGCTATATGAAAAATATTTAAACACTTGCATTAATTTAAACACTTTTTAAAATTTAAACTATGAAAAATTTAAAAGCTATTAAAGCAGAGTTGTAAAAACTCTTAGTGTAACCTTTTTTCTTTAATATGCAAAATAGACTTTAAGTAGTAACTGCTTTGGCAGCTTGTAGAAAATAAGCACTTCTTAGTTTGTTGAAGAAATATATTACAACATTAGTCACAATCCCAATGCATTCATGCTTAAACATTTTATAACTTGAATAGATTTTACCTCTGGAACAACACCTGGGGCTTTTTACTCCCTCTCATTCTCCCAGCCTTCCTGATTATGTAGATTCAAAGTAGCTGCCAGTACACAGGCTGACATCCAGCGAGCTTAACAGAAGCCACTACACTGGAGACCAAATAAACCATAGGCCCTTGGAAATGGTCAAATAGTTTGAAGAAAGCAGTATCACTGGAAAGGAAACACAAGAAAACAATCCAGCCAACCTAAAACAAAAACACCAATCCCCCAACAGTCCAAAGAGTGTCTTTTAAAGATACAAAGTCAAAACAAAAGAGAATAAACCTAAAAGGTTTGTAAAAAAAAAAAAAAAAAAAAATACCATCTCTCAGATTAATTATAATCAAGCTGAGGGAAGGAGTCAGTCACTTTGAGTTCGCAGGTGGAGATTCAGGCTTTTCCCTCTCCATGCTTCCTGTGGCAGGCACTTTCTGATGTCTGGGAGCAGCAGTGTTTTTGTTCTCACACTGCCTTTGCTGGAGTTAGGAAACACCTATGATGATTTTTCTTGGAAAAAAAGTGCTAAATGACTCCCAGCTGTGGGCTCAGACTCATTATGGACAGAATGGAGGTAACCTTTTGCTTAAGCTGTGGTTAAAACAACCACTGTGTGGTTTCCAAGAACATCATTGTTATAGAAAACCATACGTCTGATGGTAAAATATTTAAACTTGGCGCTCCAAAAGCCTGTAATTCTGTCTGTGGATCCCCACAAAACCTCTTCAGACATTTCAGATATTCTGTTAAATCTCCACAGAACTGGGTTTTTTTTTGTAAAACTACACCATCTTTTTTTCTGATGTAAGCTGAGTCCCAGCAGCAGAATGCATGGGTTTAAAAAAGGTAAAGAAGAAAGTTTGATTTTCTAACATTCTTCTATCAACTCTGCTTTGGCAACTTGCAACCCAAATACTGCAAGTCAACAGACAAACCAGATCAAAACAAAGCCCAGTGATCCAAACATGAAGTAGGAACAACAAACATTTCCAGAAGTGCTTCTGATTTTTCCTTCTGGCCTATTCTTCCTAGAGAGGGGGATGCACAAAATCTCTGGGGTCAGCTGAATGCCACTCCCCAGCACAGCCCTTGGGAGAGCCAGATACTGTCCATGGCTGTGGCCTTTGGCTGCTTCACCAACTGCTTGGCAGGGTGTAGATGTAAGAAAGCTGAAAATTTCAGAGATTTTAACCTATCCGTTGTTGCAGCAAGAAGAACAAAGGTCAGGGACTTCTGGATTTGAAGAAGTGCTCTCACACCATATTAAGGTACAGAGAGCAACTCTCAAGTCTTAACTGCAATTGAAAGGACGGGTTAAAACAGTTCCTAACTTCATAAATCCTTAACCTGATTTTTTTCTGGCTTCTGGTCATACCCAAATTATTTTAAAAAGCCAAAGGCTTACTGACACAGAAGTAGGATAGAGATTTTGTGGTTGGTAGATGAACACAGTTGTTTGCGTTACTCAGTTTGTCCAAGGAGAAGTGCTATGGCCAGGAAACATAACCTGGGAGAAAGACTTAAAGCACTATCTCTTAACCTAATATTTTATTAAATTTCACCTACTTTATATATTACTTTATAAGCTTCTTGACATCCATGACAAGTGTATATCCGTATTGCATACATGCTTTGGTTTTTTGTGAAAACTGAGCAAATACATCACCTTGTTAACGTAGCTCATTTTTTAATATGTGTAAATTTGAAATTCTAGCAAATGGCTCAGCATAACTGGTAGAAGCATCGTGCCTTTTTTTTTATTTTTTTAAAAAACTGTTAAATCAAGTTACATATTTGTAGTTTACAGAGACTCTTCTATGTATTAACTTGATTTTGTGGTGGTCCCTTATATTAGTCAAAATTCGCAAGCCTACATTTTTCCTTCTTCAATTCTTCAAAATAAAGTACCTAGTATTATCAAGAGATTGAATGTCTCTAGCCTTAGAGCTCAGTACTCATTAGCGTAATCTTTCTATCAGATTCGTAATGACTCTATAATTGCAGTAGTCAAAATAATCACATATTGTGATGTTAATAAAAGGTGCGTTAATAGGTCTTTCAGAGGCAATCCTATTAAACTATCCCCATTTTACATGGTCATACAATTTCTGTTCATCTACATGCCCTGAGTAAATTGCAGTCTCAATTGAATATGCTACAATCACTAGATCGAAAATCTTTCGTTTAATACTGATCATTTACCCAGAATTATGCAAGCAAATAAATAAATAAATAGAAATTAAATCCTACCAAATCATCCAGTTCCATTGCCTTACTAGAAACTTCAAAAGGTTCCTCTTGCTGATGGCTTTTGTTAAAACTGCTGTTCATGAAAACCAGAACTGTATGTCTGCTCAGTATCTACGTCTGTAGTATTTATTAATGAAAGGGCTTGGAAGTAGAAGCTGCTATCTGTGGGACCAAAGCACAGAAAGGAGGCAGCACATGAGCTAAAAATATGCTTGACAAACATATGGAAAAAATCCACTGAAAATATCAAAACCTTTGCTCAGGAAATTTGGATCCACAAATTGTTGGATTCTGAAGAAGTATCACTGCATGATGCCACCATTCTTTTGTTCGTTCTCCAGTAGTGTTGGGCTATGTGTCAGTTTAGAAACTCAAGATGTGAGAAGGAACAGATAGAAGAGTAAAGTGCTAATGACAGAATGAAGACTACTTAAGACTATGCATTATTCTGCACAATGCCTATCAAAATTCCTCTTAAAATCTGAAGCTATCAAACAAGGAACCTATTGTACTAAGACAGCAAAGAAAAAGAAAGTTTTCACAGAAACTAAAGCCATGTCCTAGAAGAAGAAAAATATGAAATAGCATTACAACTTTAATCCATTAATACATATTTATTTTGCTAAATATAATCTAATAATGAAGGGCAAAAGATATTTCAAGGAACACGTTGTTAATTGCATAAAAGGTACTGAGGAAAAAAAACCTTTTTTTCAAACGCATTAGGAGCAGGAATTCAAGCAGAAATAAAGTTCCATAGACAACTGAAATATACTGACTGATCTTGAGAAAGACAAGACCATAGTATAAAAGTAAAATTAATTCTATTCACCAATACACAAAGAATGAAAAGGAGGAGGAGGGAGCAACTGTCTCATATTGAAGTGTCAGATGTCACAATAATTCAATAGAATATGTTGTAGCAAAGCATCAATACAATACATTTGTTAACTAGCAGAACTAAGGAAATTCAAATACTAAATTGCTGAAATTATGACTATGGTAAGCAAACTGTCAGTTCAGCCTCACTGAAGGGCAGCAAGAGAGATCCAGATATCTCTAGACAAAATAGATGTATGACTTCAAAACTGAGACTATCAATAAATGCTATGAGAAAGTTAGACTTATTAGATAGTAAACTAACAATATGACACTGGAAAAGGTCAATGTGCTTTATGCAAAGGGAATGTGATTTGCAACATAATTTTTGCTTCACAGATCTGCTGGAGTCCTTTGACAGAGTCACTGGTGGGGGTAAAAGGTATGTTTAGAATAGTATGTTAAAATCTACAGCTAACTGTGAAGACCTGCAGGAATATCTTCTGATATTAACTCTGTAAATGGTAATGAAATGGCAGATGAAATTCAATGTCAATGAATGCAAAATAATACGTTTGGTGGGAAAAACACAATAATCCTACTATAGATGCACAATAATGAGCTCTGAAAGATTTTGTAGTCATTATGAGTAGATTTCTGAAAGCATCATCTGAATGTT
The DNA here is from genome assembly GCA_025345505.1 of Todiramphus chloris collaris. NCBI lineage: Eukaryota > Metazoa > Chordata > Aves > Coraciiformes > Alcedinidae > Todiramphus > Todiramphus chloris. The sequence continues at coordinate 12,766,471 of JANVCC010000035.1, read as the reverse complement.
CAGAGGCAGTTAAAGTGGTAAATAGAATGTAGGAAATATTAGCAAAGTAATAAAGAACAGAAATTGTCATTACAACAGTATATAATGTCTGGTGAGTCTGTGTCTTGACTTGTGGGTGTAATTCTTATCATCCCAGTTAAAAAGATGCAGCAGAACTAGGGCAGTTTCAGAGGTGGAAGATAACTCAGATCAGAAATATGGAGATTAAAAATACTCTTTACTTTGGAAAAGAGATGACTGATAGGAGGAGTGTGTGATAGGATTATGTAAAATATCGAACATTACCGATAATACAACCAAGGGAAGTTTGCCCTTCATATTGCATAGCAATACTGTCAGGGAACAGGGTGAAAACAAATTTAAGAGAAGGTTTTATTCATAGTAAATAAATACAACATAGTTACCATTGTCAGGGAACAATAGAGCTCAAAAGTATGTCTAAAAAATTTATGAAGAAATTCATGTATGATGGTTCTATCAAGAATCAATGAAAGCAAAGGTCTAGAGGCAATCTCAAGATCAAAAAGTCCTTAAACTGCTGGTTGCCATCAACTGAGTGACTGTACCAGGTGAAGTGTAATGTTTTTATACTTACACTGGTTTTATTCTGTCTTATGAATCATCCACTACACATCACTTCCAAGACCCCGTGAGAAGCTTGATGGGTTTGATACAAGAGAGATTCTTACTGGCAACGGTATTCTCTTTTTCTGACTTGTGTCCAAAACCACACTTTTTTGGTGAGTCCCCTCTTGTAAATCAATGCTACTTCTCATATTACAGAGTGTCAATAGACAGAAATTTTCAAAAAGGCTGTATTAATTATCCACAAACCTTCTCCCTACCTTAAAATTTAAGAATCATCAGTATCTTTTGTATAAAGTCACAAGACTGACATTCAAGTTTTCCTACTGTACAAAGCATCAAGTTTGAACTGCGTTTTTTAAAAAATAGACATTTAAGACAGAAAGTTTTGTAATTCATTTAAATAGGGCTTTTGTGAAGCATCTGAAAGGGTATTTGTTTTGACAGATAATTTGCTGATCACATTATCTAAAGCCTATCCTATTCCTCACTGAGTTTTGTTTCAGATATGGTGGTAAATGAGCAACTAAAAATGCACACCCTTCATTTGTCCTATTGAATTAATAAATAAATAAGGATATATTAAAATAATATGAATGTAACTAACAAGGAAAGATTCCATCCATTTACAAAATTTTTTCTCAGTGGTTATAAAGCAATATTTTGTGTCAATGAAAGGAAGGGGTTTTTTTGTATATGATTTTTTCCCTAGACCTTTTGTATTGTATCAGATTGAGTTACTAAATGGCTGTCACATTCTGCCTTAGAGATAGACTTATTTTAGCGCTGAGCAGGGAATTTTTGAGTTGGATTACACTTTCCAAAGCACAGATGTACAACTGCATATTGGAAGAAATGGACATTCTTCTCAAATCTGTTCATGTATCTCCGTGTTTAAATTATCAATAATTTCAAAGAAACAAAAAATATGTCTAAATCAACTTAAAGGTCTTGTGCAAATAGCGTGGAATAAGAAATTTAACTGGTGATGACCAGAAATTTGTTAAATTTGGTACAAGCAAACAAAATGTATTTTAATCCCACCAAGCAAGTGGTTGTATATCAAGATGGAAGACCAAAATAATTTTTTGCAAAGTAGTGACTGTGTCCTACAAAGCAGTGAAAGAAAATTTTGGGATATAGCATGAAGGAAGGAGAGAAAAAGGTTACTTACAAAAGAACTAATTGTTCATGCTCCCACTTCCTAAAAGGATCAATGGGATTTTTGAATGTAGAAATAGGAGAGTTTTAAAATGTGAGATTTTTATCCTGGCATAGCAATTATTAGAACCATTCCATGTTATATTTTTAGTAAATTTTTAGTGTTAAACAGTGGTCCACATTTTTTAATCTTTGTGGAGAAAATGAATAAGACTGAATGGTACAGTATTGTGCTGTCTCAGCTAGAAACAAATTACAGGAAGGAATGACTGTCTCTTTTCCTAAATTCATACTTTACATATATCCATATAGAAACTGTCCTTTTATAGAGACCATACATGTAGAATATATCTAAACAGGTTAGGTTGACATGGATATTGATATAGAATTAAAAAAAAAAAACATTATCTCCTCTTGTTTTTATAATAATTTTATAATTTTTTACCGTATAGATTGTTTCTGTCATGTTATGAAATGATAAAATATTACTGAAATAGAAAAATACATATATCTAGGAATATGAATATTTAAAAAATAATTTTATACTATTAAAAGGTAGTGGCAGGAATTCTTTATTAATTGAGTAACATATGAAAACAATTTTTCTTAATTTTCACTGTACTTCTCAACATCTGTCATCACTAAAAGTTACTGATATTGATTAAGTGAATACACTGCTGCAAACTTTCCTCTGGTGGTCTCATCAGTGACAGTTGTTGGTTCAGAAGTACAAGCTGTGACTGCCCCAGCAGTATCACACAGCTGTGTTTCCTTTACTTTTCCTGGGCTCAAACACTCTTCAAACCAAGCTTTCTTGCAAAACCTATAAAGATTTCAATTTTATCTAGAACTAAACTAACAATTCAACTGCAGTCTTCTAAACCAGCCTCATCTACTCATTGTTTTTGAATAATGAAAGCTTCCAGATATAAAATCTCCAATTGTTACGTAAGAAAAAATGAACTGCTTAAGTTATTGATACCGTTGTAGACTCCTGAGTCTATGAAAAGACATTATAATGTACAATGTCTGAATTTAGCAACTGAATATCATAAATCATAGCTACTTAAAGTGCACCTGATCAGTGTGTTTGAGACTTTATTAGCTGGAGCTCTGAAGTGAGCTCATTCTGCAGGGTTAGATATTATACATGATAGAGAGATTCATAAGATAATTGTCTGTAGTGCAGGAAAATATCTATCCATTACTGTCTCTATGCATTTGTTCACAGTCACAAGCTGAACTGCTATTACATGAAATACATTCTTGGATTGATCAAAATGAAGAGACAAAAAAATGGTAAAAGTGCTTCAGCTCAAATTTATACTGCCACATGTTATTTACCAATATAAAATCACATTCATTTTTGCTTGCTGCTCCCCTAAGGTAGCAATGCTGTGTCAGCATCAGTAGAGTATTTTTTATCAGACCTTTCCCTGGAGCCACATAGGCTACTGAGTCTTACTCATGTTACTGTTCTTTAGGTCTTTGTGAAAGGTGATCTATGAGCAGCAGAGATCTACATGCTGATTTATATCTCCCCAATAACTATTCTGTTCTCACTTATTCCCCTGTGCTCATTTCATGGCTTTTACTAATTAAAATGAAAATCCTGAATAAATAACAGATCAGTAGACTACAGGATTTTCTTTGACTAGAAATTCATCATATTTTACTCATTATGTTGAATATATTTCCTTAAAGTGTTTTTAAATTCTAAGTATAAACTAAGATCTCATTCTGAGACCTTCAGCGTTTACTAATGTGTATTTACACTTTGAAGCTATAAGCATAGGAAAGTAGTTAGATCCTTTGTGTCATGAAGTTTCCATGTCTGCTTTTCAGGCCTTCCCTGAAGCTAATGACTTTGGGGTTGTTTGTGGGTCTCCACAACAGATTAAATTCACTAAATATCAGAATAAATATATAAACATTAATGTAAACATTAATAATAATAACAACAACAACATTGGGATTATCACTCTCCTTACAACTCAATTGGTTGTTAAACAATAAAACCCCACTTTTAATTGTAATTACAATGTCAGCAAGCAGTCAGAAGGTAAGAAGCTGGCTAAAGATACGTTTCAATATAAATATATTAACATAATATTTGCATTGTATATTTTGATACAGCATTGTATATTTCTCCAATGTTAAGTATGAAAGATTAGATTGCTGTGTTGCCTGGATACACTGATTTTGCTCAGGGATGCAATGTGTTCCAGATTAGTATGAAGAAAAAAAAAAATCAGGAAAGTATACATTCCATTTTTGAAATGTTGGTCACACAAGCAAACCCCAGCTTGCCTTCATTATTTCCAGGCTTAAAGTCAACACAAGATTTACTTCCCTTTCAATGCTTTTTTTTTTTTTTTCCCCAGCTTGTCTCTTTTTATTTACAGTCAGTAAAGCTTAGCCTCTAACACTCTAAAAGTTCCTCTTACACAATTACCTATCAAGGTGGAGATTCTGATGAAGCTCTGTGACAGATTCAATGCACAATTCTGATGCAGTTTAAATGACATAATTCCAGCCCATGCTGCAACAGTTCAAGAAAATTATATTTTCGTTAAAAAAACAAATTTCCTTTCCTGTTAATTTCTGGGTGTGGATGAACCATATAAATGGTTGTGTATCCAGGGGTTAGGAGATGGTGCAGCACCTGCCATCTGCTTGGCATGATGATTTGCTAAAGGCCACAGGAAAACCGTGCACATCAACAGGAAAACCTCCAAAGCCAATTTCACAGGAAATTTGCAGGGCCTAATTCTCAGGATTTGAAAACAAAACATATGCCTAAATCCCATGAACAGCTAGATTTGGCAGTTATTCTCAAGCACAAGCATAACAGGCACCAAATAGCACACAAAGTGGTTGTACAGTAGACTTCATTAAGGTGCACAGTAGGTTTTCTTTCAGAAAATGGCAGACAGACGGAGTACTGCTGATACCACCACTGTTTTATCTAATTATACCACTCACCCAAGCTGGGAAGGCCACAATTCATTCCCTTTGCCTGTCAGGAGGGATTAAAATTCACACCTAAATCCTCTTCCGATGGTGCTTCTTCATGATTGTTTTATTTTGGATTGGTAGCATGCTTTTGAAGATCTCTTCCTCATGCCTCCATTTAGTGCCCTGTAGTTAGCATTGTCTTTCCAGTTGCCTCCAGTGAAAGCCCTGAAGTATGTTTTCTCATGCCTTTTTGAGTGGTGATAAACCAGAAAATGTATTCCAGGATCACCCTTGTGCCCTCCAATTACTGATGGGCATTCAGTGCTCAGGGTCAGGCTAGAGTTAGCCTGAAATAAAATCCTGGAGAGCATGTACTGTACTTGTCAGTACTCAGTACTGTCTGCTCTATTCACATCTTTTGCTGCTGGGCTGTACTGCTTATTGCATTCATAGCCTGAGAGGTCAGAAGGCACCTCCTTGCACATGTCCTGAAATTATTGAATGTCTCAGTGAAGAATTCAGAAATCATTTTACTGAAGACACACAAGTACACATGTAGAAGACTGTAAGGTAATGGTCAGTATACCTCAAACAGAGCTGTGATCTGAGTACCCATTCCTTTCTATGAGAATTGTCTCTCTATTTTTATACTGTCAGGTTAATTGCAAAGAGTGCTCAGTTAACTTCTGAATACTTTCTGTGCCAGTAGAAACCTCCACACTCATAGACTTTCGTGTAGACTGTTGTTTTGCATTGTCTGGGCTCCCTTTGTATCAGATAACCAACAGAATTAGTATCTCCAATCATGCTTCTTTAAGTGAGATATAATTTATGATATGAGATAAAGCACAAACCCATAATAATGTTATTGCAATGGTCTGAGGGGTGATCATAAGAAGTATTTGCAGACTGTTTTCAGGAACATGCAGAGATAAGTACTTAGCTTCTAATGCAGCAGGATACATTCTTCATATTAGAATAAAATAGACTAAGTGATTTCTTAGAAGAGACTATTTCAGTTGGAAGGAACCTACAATGATTGTCTAGTGCCTGACCACTTCCGGTCTGACCAAAAGTTAAAGAATGTTATTAAGGATATTGTTCAAATGCCTCTTAAGCACTGACAGCCTTCAGGCATTGACCACCTCTCTAGGAAGCCTGCTCCAGTGTTTGACTACCCTCTCAGTAAAGAAATGCTTCCTAATGTCCAGTCTAAACCTCCCTCAGTGCATCTTTGAACCATTCCCACACATCCTCCTGTCACTGGATCCCAGGGAGAAGACATAAGCACCTCCCTCTCCACTTTCCTTTCTCAGGAAGCTGTAGAGACCAATGATGCCACCCCTCAGCCTCCTTTTCTCCAAATTAGACAAGACCAAAGTCCTTAGCCACCCCCCATAGGACACTTTTTCCAGCCCTTACACCAGCTTTGTTGCCCTCGTCTGGCGACACTCAGGGACCTTCACATCCTTCTTAAATTGTGGGCCCCAGAACAGCACACAGTACCCAAGGTGAGGCTGTACCAATGTTCAACACAGTGGGATAATCACCTCTATACTGGGCTTTTAAGGAGGCAGTGACTTCTCAAATCACTATCTACAACATGGGACTTATCTGCCGAGACCTATTTCAGTAAAAGATACTCAAAATGTTCAGTAAAAAATAAAGAGCAAATTTGAAAAAAACTGTAATGGAATAGAAATAGGACAGACACATATTATCATCAATCTGCTAAACTTATTTGCTGTTGTGTAAGCTCCCAGCGTCCAAGAAATATGTGTATTCACTGCTAAAAAAAAAAAAAAAAAGAAAGAAAAAAAAAAGTAAAAACTTGACTTGCAACATATTTCTACATTAAGGAAATACTACTACTCAGGATGGCTTTTTGATTTAATTACAGTCAGGTCAGTGAAAAATAGACGGAAAAATCACAGACACAGGTATAAAAGTTCTTTTGCTATGTTTACTCTCTGCAGCACAGAGAGTTATTGCCTAGGATTAACTGATGATTAATTAATGAATCAATATTTCATCCAGACTGTTCTTGCAACTTTACAGTGATCGGAATAATGAAGTTCTGATACAGCAATTGGAACAGCTAATCACTGTGCATTTCCTAGCACTGGGTCAAATATTACTTGCATAGTCATACAAATACTGTGAGTGTGAGAGGGTAAAGAGTATTAATAACTAAAATATCATGTTAAACCATTTGCCTGACAGTCCTGCAAGAGGATGAGGATCAGCTCAGAGCCTGACTTGAAAAAAGTAACCCAGCGGATAGGAACAGTGGGAACTCTGAAAACACTCTTCCTATTTGATGCCTTGCTTTCTGAAAGTAAATAGACATCGACTGATGTAATCTAAATCCAACTTGGACATGGTCTTCATGGAAGACCATGACAACATATTGTAAACTTCCATGCTACAGTCTATTTGACAAAAGAATCACTTCTGGGATTGCTGTCTGATATGCAGAATCATTCTTAATACTGCAACCTCTTAGGATAAAGCTTTTATCCTGTCAGACGCTTCAGTCGCAGTCTTAAAAATAGGCATCTATGCATATGTACCCACATCAGCTTAACAGTAAAACAAGATCTCCTATCACCAGAATGTGCAAATATTCAAATTAAATGCAATATTAAAACAAAATATTAAATTAAGTTTATTTTCACAGCTGTGTATATTAAATTATTAAGCATTTAATCTTCTTCATAAAAGTCAGTGAGAGGCATACTGTCACTTTCTCCTGTGAAGTAAACAACTGAAAATGTATGACTTTCAGTTGAACTTATAATTTTCAAGAAAAAGCAAGCTTTTAAAATGTGGCAAAAAACCCCCGGTGATTGATCAAACCATTCTGCATGAAATTGTACAGTTCAATGAAGATGCAGATGTCATGTAGATTATAGATACTATTTTAATTGTAGCTGAACCCTCCTTGCCCCCCCAACACCCTTTAGGTTAAAGGCTAGTTTAAAAAATGATGTAACTAGGCAGTAACATTTTCATTGGCTATTCTATTATTATGTTAATTGGCACATGTAAAGGACAGAAGTTAGAAGACACTATCATTTTATCTGTATAACGCCAGGGAACTCCAGGTGATGGAGATTTTAAAGACCTAGTTAATTATTGCATCATATTTTACATCCAGAAAAATCCTCTAATAACAGAGCATTAATGGAGTAAAGTATAATACCCAATATGTAGAAAATAGTACAACTAAGGTTGACTTGTAAATCTTAGCTGTACTATTTTTCCACATATGCACCAATCTGATAATTACTCCATGCACTTCAGGTGAGGAAGAATTTGAAATACACTGAATGTTTCCAGAAAAACACAAATACTTCCCCTTAATAAACTGCAGTGCTTGATTTAAGTCTGTGGAACTACTTAGAACTTATGAGATGTTGGGCTACACATAACTGATGAAATCCAATGGGGAGCTAAGTTCAGATCACGCAAATAAAAGTGCTCTCTCTAGACTGCAAACAGTGGTGCAGACTGCAAGTGCTCAGATGAGAGCATACATGATTGCACTTACCTAGTTGCAGTGAGAAATGCATTCCTCATAGTGTTCCTAAAGGTCACACTCCCAATCAAACTAAAATCATGGACCCAATGAAAGCAGACTTTTTCAAGTAATACAGGTCTGTTTTAAACTGCAGATAAACTAAATGGTTACAATGGTCACTTTTGGTACTGATATCCACGCATCTTTTGTCATGCCACACTTAAAAATAAAAAGTGCAGGAATCTATCTGTTTTGATTTCCTATTTTTCCCTAAAATTATGTTTCTGAACACCTTCTAATATTCTAACACAAGTTTTAAACCTCATAGCTGATAATGGTTTGTGTGTAATGTTTCATGTTCTTTACTTCTCAGTGAGGGTACTTTTAAGGAGCATTCTCTACCTTCCCCCCATCTCTTCCTTTTGTTTCCTTTTCTCTTTGTCTCCTCTCTTCTCTTTTTTCTTACCTTCATTTGAAGACATGAAAGAGGAAGAGCTAGGCCAAGGAAGTGAGTTTTTTCACTGCTCTGAAGCCAGTGAGATTTGTGGTCATCCTAATCTCCATTGGTAATGAGTTCCCAAGCCCCAGTGCTGCTGCTGAACAAGCCATCTCCTGCTCTTATAGGCTTTGCTCTCATGATTGACAGCTTCATCACTCCTAAGGAACACAGCTGTCAGGGCATAACTTTGTTACAAAATATGCCAAACCCCAAAAAACAACCAGACAAGTAAAAATGTAGTATCCAGGATGTTTAGAGGTAATACCTCGGAGACCTCTAAGTTAGCATGTATTCAAGCAGAACAGAAAACAGTGTGTGCTCTTTTAGCACATTTGTTCTGAAATATATGTGATTGAAATAAATGGGAAGCTTTTTGTGTGACTTTTTTTTTTAATCAATGAAATATGCCGTTATGAGCTGGAAGAGATACAGACTTACATGGGCCAAATCCTTGACTAAGAAGATGCTATTTTTACATCCTCATTTCCTGAGTGCAGCTGTACCTCCAAGCCAAAAGCAGGAAGCCTATAAAATAAGTCTACAGTTTTGTTCTGAAATCCATGTTTGCGAATCTAATTAGAGGCATTGGGGGGGGGGGGGGCGTTGTTTGAAATTTTGAATTGGTGGAAGTGTTATACTATTGTGACTCAGAATATTCCTTCAGGCACCCACATTTGGGCCTAAGACCAAACACTGAACATCCTTCCTCAAAACCTTTGTTTAGCGTGATTTTCTTTAGATGATTTTTGGGGACTTATAACTGCATCACAGAAGCTGCTTCCATTTGTCACTGAAACACTAGGTAAGATTTAGTATGTTTAGATGCTTTTTGTTTATTGTCACATTACAGCCGAAAAAAAAATGAGGACTGAACTGAGCCATCCCCCATCTCAACTTTCACTGTTTCAAATAGTTAAAGACAATTCTTGATGTGCTTCATTTTTCCTAACTTCTATTATTTCAAACAAATCACCATTTAGTGTTTCCAAGGCCATTTGTCTTTGATGAAACATTTCTGTTGTGTTTTGTAACAGAAATTTTTAATGCTCAATTCCCAGTGCCACATCCCTCACCATTTCAAACTATTATTTCAAGCTTTTGCATGGCAGTCGTGGGCCCCAGCTGCTCGGCTGCAGAAAACATTTTCTCCAGCAGCAGCAGCAGTAGCAGCTGCTGGCTGCTTGGCAGGCTTGGCAGCCAGCTGCGGGGCCAGGGCTGCCAGCACCTCTGGGCTGCGATGTGGCAGCAATGCCAATGCGGGCTGCCGCCATGCTGACAGGCTCGGATCCTCCTCTAACTCTTCAGCAGAAGCCTTTGCACACTTGCCTGCATTTCAGTTCAAAAGGATTCAAAAAGACGGTAGAAGATTTTTGTAATTGGTGCAGTAAAAATGGTGTCACTGTCAGATCATCATAATTGACTTCCAGAGTCCCAGACTTAAAGATTTGCCCGTCTTAAATGCTAAACTTTCTTTTGTCAGTAGGCTGGCAAGCAGGCTGTCTGCCAACCCAAAAAACTTGGTCTGGTGCACTCTCACTCATGACCCATATATTTGTGACTAGGTTTTCAATGATGCCTGGAGGAGCCTTGATGCCTGCGATTCACTGCCACCTGGAGGAGTTCAAGTTAAGCTGGAAGAGCACCTCTAGTTCCAGTTGTGTTTTAACTCTTCAGAATGCCTTTCAGCTTTCATTTGGCACCCCTGACAAAGAAAATAGACTGGAAGCTAGGTTTAAATATAAATAAAAGTGTGTGTGTGTGTGTGTGTGTGTGTGCATGCTTGTGTGTGTTTAAACCGTGCTTTTTTTAAGCAAAAGAGAATTGACATAAATGAAATATGACTTCTCAGCAAGCCATGTCCACATTGCTTTATTACCTTTAATCATGTAGTGCAAGCACAGCTGGAATTCTTCTTTTATTTCTCCATTTTTCTTATTTTAAAATGGGCCTATTTATTTCATTACTATAAATAATATTCATGAGATATGTAAAAGCTTTAACATTTTATAAACTATGCTGCCTTTCTGTATACTTAGCCATTTGTAAATTCAAGAAATTTTTGCAAGCTCTAAAGCTTTGTTGTGTCTTGAGGTTCTTGAATATTCAGATTTCAATATCAAACCTCTGACTACCTAATAATTGTGAAAAAGTCCATAGTGTTTTCTAGGATGATGACAGTCCAATAAAAAGTATTTCCCTAGCATGCCAGAGATACTTAAAGTAGTGGATCACATCTAAAAGCAGCTCCTCCTATTTTATCTGAAATTTTGCCAATTAAATTAGTTTCTGTTCCAGTTGTATAAGGCTATGTATACATCAAATTCTTTTTTAAAGAATATATTTACTTAGAAAATATTTCTGAGTTCTAAGAGTTTATTATTCAAATAATGGACTGGATGTACATTGATTCTTTGCTTTCAAGTACGATTTTAAACACACACTGAGATTAATGTAACTTTGTGTACTCTATATTAGTATCAATATTACAGGTTTTATTATTATTTTATTCCATTCCATTTTAACCCATGTGTCTCCTTTCCATTTTTCCCCTTTCAATTTTCTCCTTTTTTTTTTTTCCCTGCAATACCCCTTCTTCATGGGGGCAGTCATTGGATGGTAGAACAAGCAACTAAGTGAAGACATTACTTGTCTGGAAAGTTTGAAAAGGATAGGTAGACTCGTCTGAAAAAAGATTTCAAGATTCAGTTGAGTACTATGTTTTAAAGGATTTCTAAAATTTGGGTAATGAACATCCAGTTTCAAAATTCACTACAAGCAATTAAATTTACAATCTGGATTTAAAAAATTGCTGAGCACCCTCTCAGTTCAGAAGAAAGCTTATAAAATTATATCTGGCAAATCATCCCTTAATTATAGCTTAATTTCCTGCTATATTTTCCATTAAAATTTTAACAGACATTATTGACATCTTTATGATTAACTGGACAATTATAATCTCACTTCCACACAAAAAGGTCTTTCTGCTCTATTTTTCACCTAAAATAATTTCTCTCAATAGCTTTCCTTCCTAATTGATCAACCATCACTCTGAATATTTTTGTCATATTTTGGCAAGACTTTTCTTTTAATTTCCCATATTATGGGCTTTCTTTTCCTCTTTTCTTTCTGGAAAGGTTTTTGGCTTTTTCTCCTCTATTCTAAGCTTTTGGTTTATTTTTTTTTTTGTTTGTTTGTTTCTTTCATACATTTTTAATAGCTGATTGGATTTACTCCTCCTCTCCTTTTCTATTTATTGCTTACTCAACTTCATCTACCCCTCATTCTCTGAAGCTGTCCTTACTTATTTATTACTGTTCAGCTTTATCTTGGGGGATTATGAACACTTGCAATCTGCCATTAGCTGATGTGTCATGAGGAGAAAAGGATCTGAGAGTTGTATTTAAGGTTAATTGAATCACTTCTACATAGTGGTAGAATAGACAGTGGAAGGAAAGGCTGTTCCTGCTCATCTGGAACTTGGGGAGCCAACTTTGCTCCATTCCTACCCCTGGGAACAATGAGCTATTGCACATTTTAAGCAGATAGACTCATCTTGAGTCATGAGTGAAGAAAGGCATAGCACAAAGTGCCTTCACACAAAGTTAAATATATGGTGCAAAAGTTAAAATATATGCTCCAGTGAAGAAGCCTGAAATCAATTCCCTACACTTACTTGCTAATAGCAAGATTGTGCATTAGCCAGCTGAAAACTTGAAGGGGCTGGGGAATTTCTTGAAGTCAGACTTTTTACCTGTAGGTGTGGTAATGGTAGGAATTAAGGGGAGAAAAGGTGAGGCTTTTTTTAATGCTTTTTTTTTTAGGGGGTGGTGGTGGAAATTATGTATGAAATTTTCTTACCTAAGTGGGATGTTGTTACCTCAAGTTAAATTCAGCAGAACACTAGATTTAATTGCTCTTTGGAAAATTTCTAAGGCAGTTCAGATAACCACAGGCAATTCTTTGGCTTACTAATTTTTCATCTTCATGGAAGGACATTCTTAAAATCTGCAGGCAGCAGACCCTGGCCTGAGGTTTACAGAACAGAAAATACGAAATTACTGAGCAGAAATTGCTAAACATAACAAAGTGCAAAGCTCACAAAAGTTACAGATAGTGCTGTGGAGAATCACCAGCTTTCACAGGCTGTTAAGAGGGAGTTATGTGAGAACTGGGCAGTCTTCACAGATGTGGGAGCACTGAGGAACCTTAGGGGAGTACAAGCTTGTGTTGCCAGCAGTACCCAAGTAAGTGTATCAGTAATACCAATCAGTGTTATCAAGATAACCATCTAAGTAATACCAGTAAGCTGTACTATGTAAGGCTAATATTACCTAGGGAACATCAGAAATACCAAATTTTGTTACAAAATTAGCAAAGCCATAGGAGAAAAATGTAATTATGTTTGGGCTTTTTACTTGGATGGAGACAAGAGCAAAGAACGGAAAAAGGTCAAGGTGTTTGGGGGAGGAACAAGAATTCGAAAATGGAAAGAAGGGAGGATAAAAGAATCTGGTCTAGTGCAATCAATCATAAGCATGCCTTTAAAAACATTTGTATGTGCCTAAGGATATAATACATTATACATATGTGTGTGTATTTATATCATGTAAACATGAGGTTAACCCATCTTTTCTTTCCCTCAACGTTTTTCAAGGTATGGCAGCAGAGGAAGGTGATTTAAAACGTAGGAAGAGGAAACATGCCCCATGAAGTCTTGATAAGGCAAAACTGGATTGCATTTTAGAGTTTTGATAGAAAGCATGTCCCTGATACAACAGCAGTGGTAGGAGACAGAGTGATTTATAAACAGGAGAATTAGAAATGCAAGTTTGTCGACCTGTATGTGTTTAGCCTGCGTTAATAGTTGATATTAGGCACCATATCCTGGAGATAAGTTTTATATACTGCTTCAAATTTTTATCAACTTGATTTATGTATTGTATAAGATGAATAACCTGTTAGTGGAAAGGGCATATATTTTATCCTTATGTTAAGAATAGATTAATTTTCTTTTAAACAACTACATCATAGGAAGTTCTTAACTGCTATTTCTATTATAAGCCTTTCCTGATATAGGCTTAAAATTGATATCTTTAAGCATTGTCTAAATTTGAATCTGTTGTCATGAGAAGTCTTAAAATGCAAAACACTTTTAAAAGGCTTTGAAAATAGGTGAGACTTCTAAATATGGTTGTTGATATCAAGGAGAGGCAGGATTATTTTTGGACTTTTACTCTTTGGTGATATAATTTTACTTAGACAAGCTGATTCCTGTAAGCTTTAAGCCCCTAATATTGGGAAGCAAGACTCTGCTGAAATACTGGGAAATTTTAATCAGGTCTGAACATATATTCAAAATTCTCACTGTGTGTCATGTATCTCTCAATTTTGGCTGCATTTAAGAATCAAAGATAATGAAATTACAGTTTCAAATTCTAATACAGCCAGCCTAGAATGCAGGGGAAAGGCTGAAGGACTAGTTATTAGCTGTAAATTAGGGAATCCCTATCAGCTGCATTCTCAGATTAATCTTGATACAACACAGCTGGGGCTGTCTTATATTTAATTCAGTGTTATAAATAATGAACTCCTCTTTACTCAGCAGGTTTGTTACTGCACTCTCAAATTCTGGTTAATTTGGGTTTTTTTGAAAGATAATCAAATTCATTTTAAATAAAGTAGCAAAAAAATTGACTGCATAGATGCCTGTAGTTCCCATGTGTTGAAGTTTTCATAAGCTAGAGCTTCTGACATCAAAGAAGACTCTGCTTGTGCTCAGAGTTCTGTTGGAGCAGAAAGTAAGATTTCCCAGGAAGATAAATCTAACTTAAAATACATCTAGGTATCAGTGAGAGTTGATAAGCTTCAATGTTCTTAATATACTCTGAATCTAGTCAAGTTTTAGAATTATTATTGTCTTTTCATAATGAATTGGGTACTTTCAAAGTTGCTAATTAACAGCGACTCAGGCAAAGCTCCGCTCCATGAACAGAGTGTCAAGACCAGTACATCACCTGTGTTTCACATAGGGCCTACCTGAGATCACAATAGTCAGCGGTATATGAAAGCTTCTTGAGCCTAATGTACACAAACTCTGACCTGGGTTAAAGGTGTGATTTTTGATTTCAACTATTCAGTTACTTTGTAGAATCCAGTCAGTTTCAACACCTCTGCACCATTCAGTGAATCCAACACCATTGGTTCATTTAAGACCAATTAGTTACCATAAATTCCAGCATGTCCATAAGTATAAAAAATGTGAAGCTTTTTTCTTTTTTTTCAAAATGGATACAAAAGTCAGAATGCTATCTGAAGAGTTTGTATTCCTAAGCTTCTATCTAGCCTTGTGTCAAAGCAGAAGAGCTTTTCAGAAGAGCCTTTGTCATATAAAAATAAATTTGCAAGTGTCTTGAATCTTGTCTCATTATTTTAAATACTATCTATGTCTTCAATAGAATAAAATGTACAGTTATTAAACTTCTAAAAGGTATCTGTGTATATCTAAAACTGAAGCAGAAGTAGATACTGGGGAAACATATAGGAACTCATTTGCTGAAGAGTTTTGTGTCTCTTAGTAATTCAGTATTTCACCTTTATAAAATGTTTATAAATACATGAGCACGTACACATTCCTGCACATGCTTATACATATTTGTACAAGAATACAGATATTCTTGTTTGGTGCTAGTTATTGGAACAAGGTTAAATGATTCATGGGATGACCTAACAATAAAGCTTTTGAAACCTTTGGTTAAATGTAAGAAATATCACATATATAAGAAAGATCACAAACTTAAAAAAACATCTTATGTTGTCATTGGAAACAGATAATATTATTCCAGTTTCTTAAGAACACATCACAAAGATAACTCAGAAGATCTCTTTGAGACTTACTACTCTAGAGAAACATCATCATACATGGGGTACTTTCTTTTGACCTTTTCTCTGTGAATTACACTAACAAGGTTTGTATTATTTGCCTTTTACATTACTCATTTTCTTAACATGAGCTGAAATAACACTATGTATATTTGAATAATATGTATTTGTAATGGCTGTGTTAGTTCTTGACCTGGGTGTCTTGGGTGTAAAGCATGTAAAGCACCTTTCAGATTTCAGAGCTATATTTCTGTCAAACATAAGTAGAAATAAAGCCAGTGATCTCATTTAATTTCTATGTGATGTTCTTTTCACAGTGAAAAACCATTACAAAATGTAGCACATTATTTATGACTGACAATCTCTGGTTAGAAAAGGCTAAAAGCAGAACAAGGTATGAAGGTCAAGACCAAAATACATTCATTTTTAAGAATAAAATAGAAAGCTTGAACTTCATTTACTAAGGAGTACGGGTCACTGACTTTGCCTATTCTGGACACAGATACCCAGTATGCATCAATAAGATTGCAGTTCAAGGAATACAAACAGAATCTGCTTTATATCCAAGAATAGTGCTCCTTCATTTTCAATTATATTGAATTAATTCAAACAATGAGAACACATAGAACAAACAAGCATGCTTCTTTAATCTATTCATTCTGCTTTCAGAGTTACTCATATCAGCATCACCTAGGATACCCTGCAAAGATGCATCTGCTCATAGCTCTAACTCAGCCCAGGTGGGAAAACTTGCAGAAAGTTGGAGGCAGAGATTGTCTTCTCTTCCATGGTAGTAACAGATGGGATCTTTTTTGTTGTTTGGTTTTTGGGTTTTGGTTTCATTGTTTGCTTTATTATGGCATTTGGGTTTTTTTTTTCACTTATCATTCACCCAAAGCATCAGATTTAAAGGAAGCAGGTGACAGCATGTACTGAAGTACTGCTCTATCAGTACAGTCACATGCAACTCCTCCATACAGAAAGCACTGTTATTTCAGAGAACTTAAGTAAATTCTGTGGGCTTCAACATATAGTGTATGCTTAAAGTTCAGTGACATTAAAACATTTTTGGACAAATTATTGCAAACAGCAAAATACTTCTTTCTGTCTTACCTTCCCTAATTAGAGTGACATGCAATATGGTTTTATGGAGGTGAGTTTGGGTGGGAATTCAAGATGTTGAGAACTCTATTTGCCATTTGTGCAGGGGTTCAAAGATGTAAATCACTATGAAAACAGTCAGTATTTCTAAGAAACTGTAACTTCCTTCAGTTTATATACAAAAGGAAATACCCCAATATTTTTCAGATGAGGAAGGGAAATAAACTTTACTTTTGTTCTTTTTTTGTCTGTTTGGTTTTAAAATGAACTGCCTAGAATCCATTAAGTTTAGAACTTAGGTTTGGTCCTAAGCTCTGTTTTTTTAAACAAGTTAAACAGAATGACATGATAATAGTTCATTAGAAAACCAGAAATTATAAATGACAAAGCCCATGGCTTTAGCTTGCATTCAAATCAGCCAAATGAATACATTAGTTCTGCAGCAATTTATCCAAAGCAGCACAGACAGCAACAAAAGGATCTAAATATGTGGCATATACCAATTTTTGTAATATTTTTTATTCTAAATAGTCCTTTATTTTGATAATATGCGCAATGCTAACAATATGCCTATATGCTCTACTAATAAAACTATTTTATGTCTTATAACCCCTATTTTGATATGATCAATGTATTTCTTTTGGTGCTTAATAACAATATCTTATTGCTGATTGAGCTAAAGGGTAAACTGTATTTTAAAATAAGTTTCATGTAATTGTAAAATTTCTAGCTTCTGCTGCTTTCAGTAACAGGTTGTGCTTACATATCAATTTAAACATAATATATCCTAGTGTTCATTGAGCCCTGATAGTTCTTTAAATAACATTCTCCTTCTATTCCAAATAATGTTAAATCCTGCGTAGGACAAACTTACAGCGTAAGCATTCACAATTTCTAGGTTATAAATATATTATACAGTATATTAACTCAAATAACATCTTTGTTTCCTCTGAAGTAACTAAATCAAGCCTTTCATTCACTCTGCTAAGTGGTGAAGACTTGTTAAACTCCCATGGAAGTAAATCCTGAGAAAGACAGGTTTTTTTAATCTTGTCAGTGAGATTTTTGGCAGTGAGATTTTTGGTGGAGGTGGTGTTGGTTTTTAATTTTCCTATGTCTTCTTTAAACATTTTGTCAGTACCCTCCTAGGCAAATGCAATTACAAAAGAAATGTAAAAATACAGAAAATATATAATCTAAGACAATGCAATGCAAAGGTAAATTACAAACTCTATAAACACCACCAAAACATCTCTTTTTCTTTTCATTTCTCACTTAAAAGCTGGTCTTTTTTTCTGTGTGACAACTAAAGTCCTGAAAATACATATACATGCAACAGAGATAAGTAAACCAAGATGGAACTCACTAAAAGCATAAAATCACTTGTATGTACAAAATGGTATGTTTGGGGATGTTAAGTCTTC
Organism: Todiramphus chloris collaris; assembly: GCA_025345505.1. Lineage (NCBI taxonomy): Eukaryota > Metazoa > Chordata > Aves > Coraciiformes > Alcedinidae > Todiramphus > Todiramphus chloris. Next base: position 12,748,341 of record JANVCC010000035.1, on the reverse strand, counting down.
TTACCCCTGCAAGAAACTGATGTTTCAGACTTTCATAGAGGTTAGAATTTTATGATCAGAATATAAAGAAATAGTTCCAGCCATAACTGTAGCAAACTGCTGGTTGCTGGAGAAACGCAGAGACAGGGAAGAAAAAGATGGAAAACTTTTACGAGGAATTGCTTGTCACAAAGATCTCTAAAGAGAAAAGGTAGAACTCTCTGAAAAATAAGATTCATACCCCATAAAGTGTCCTTAGTCTTTGGAAAGACTTTATTTATCTTGAAATATGACAATGCTGACATGCCAAAAAAATTAGGGTAGAAGGATTTTACTGAAGATAGAGAAATGTTTTGTTTCTAAAAATTGATTCCAATAAAACATTTTCAAAATGTCACTATGTTTACATTTCAGAATACCATTTTGTTATGTATTTTCACATAAAATATAAAAATGTTTAGCTGAAAAGTAAAGTATATTCTTAGTATTAAAAAAAGTTCAAAAGAAAGTAAACATTTCTGTCTGAAAAAATTATGAGGATAAAAAAATAACTGTAGAGAATTCATAGAATCATAGAATCATAGAATGTTAGGGGTTGGAAAGGACCTAGAAAGATCATCTAGTCCAACCCCCCTGCCAGAGCAGGATCACCTAGATCAAGTCACACAGGAACGTGTCCAGGCAGGTTTTGAATACCTCCAGAGAAGGAGACTCCACAACCTCCCTTCAGTGTACTTTGGAAAAATCTAAGGCCATAGTTGCATTCTCTAGAAGATAAAACTGCTCTAAACATTTCACCCTCATTGTGGAGAGACAAGTAAATGTTACATTGTGTTGATACAGACTCTGACAATCAAACTTTGTGAATTGTATGTACTGGAGTTTTACACGTATTAATAACCATCGTCTTCATGTCCTGCTCTTCTGCAATGCATAGTTACACCAAGTTTTTTGAAACAAACTTCTCCTGTATTTTGTATGCCAACACTGATAGCCAGAACCCTGATGCCCTCCTGACTGAACCTGTATTGTATTGTCTATGGATGTCAACCGGTCTGAGTTTCCAACCATTAGTATTACACTGAGAATTAATATGTGGATATCATTCACATGAAAGACAAAGAAAACTAATTTCTCAAGAATTGACACCATTTATTAAACACAAATAAATTTCTGTGAACTATTTATCTGACATAAAGGGAGCATCTAGCCTTGTCTACCAGTAATTACTATGTAATTCAACTAGATGCTCATGCATTCATTCAGAAACAGACACACCTTAATCTGTGCCCTTGAGAGGAAAAGAAGGCAGGCATCCTGGGAGAAGATAATTATTTATATATATTTTCACTCTCCTCCTTCCTCTTCTGTTAAAATTGCTAAATTATTACTGATGTGAAAGCACAATTGGATAATATAATCATTTCCCTAGTTATTTAATGAGTTATTTACTTAACGTTATACCTGGACATCAGAATTAGGTGGCTGCTGATGTCTTAGAATCCAGGTATGGATTGTATGCTGCTATTTATTAACATTATTATAATATAAAATAAGTACTCATTTTACTAATGCACAAAAAGGATGCCCGTTTGTGTCAGCTTTGACAAAGCCATAGTATAGAACTGAATTTCTTGGTGTTATGAATTAAGTACTGGCTTAGGAACCTTCACAGCACCTCCAGTTGGAGCTCATCTGTGTTGTGCCTTACTCAAAGTGCAGGGGATGTACTTCCTCCTCAGTAACCTTGGAGTCCAGATTTCACTTCTGTCATAGAAAATCAAGCTAATGATTATACTAAGACAGAAAACACATGCTTGGCATCCCCGTAATGGGGATTGATTCTCTCTGTCCTTGGTGTCTTCTTCAACTATGAAATTACTGGCTTCGCTAGATCCTGCTTTTCTGTCTCAGTCTTTTTTCTTTCTGCTTTTACATGTGGTCTCTGACAGACCTCTTGCTTACTTGAAAAAAGAAAGTGTTTAATTTCAATTTTATTTTCAAAATGTTCAGATTTCTCAGCTCTGTGGGGTGATAACATTAACTACATTGGGTCTACTTTTCAGTTCAAGATCAGTTAAATGAACACTAAGTGCAAGTGTTTGTGGAACAGAACCCAAGTATAATATACCAGTGGACAAGTCATATGAAATAAACAAACACAAGAATCCTTAAATTTTGTGCTGCTTAACCCACTTTAAAAGGGAAAACACACAAATCTGACATTAAATATCGGAATCTAACATTTGAAATCTAACTTTAATTTGAAAAAATTCTTATTCAAGTAGGTGGATTGCATAGTCTCTTTTGGAAAAGTGTGCCAAGCTATAGTGAAAAGGAGAAAGGAAGAAGTCTTAAAAAAAAAAAATTAAAATTTCTGAAAGTGATCCATATGCTCATATTTCCAAGGTTAAATATGTTTTATGAACCACAGAGACCACAGAGTAGGATCAGACTTCTAAGATCAATTTCTGAACGAGTATAGTTTTAGTATTTACTTTAACGTCATTTTAGATTTCTGTAGCAAAGAAGGCAGTGCCTACATGAGGCACCTTCTAATGTAGACTGTTCCTTCTAGGAAGTTATGTTTGCCTTTAACAATGTATAAATTAGATTATTTTTAAATCAATAAGATGGGTACAGGCTAGATTGCAATACCTTTATTGCATTTCTGAACAAATATTTTCCGTATTTTCATTGCAAAAATCTATATGATGAAACCTTTTTCTTTTTGCAAAGCAAAAACATAATACATCAGGTTCTTGCTTATGTCAGTTCTCAGTAATCCCGATTAAATAACGCAGCACTATTCCCATGAGTAAGACTTTGTCCTGGTATCATAAGACTAAATCCATAGTTATATAAATATATTTGATAAGAGATTTTTTTCCCACCTAAATCTATTTATATTCTGCTTTTTAGTGTTTAAAATTACCTTCTGAGATAGATTTTGTAATTGATTTTATACACATAACTATATGTGTTAATTAAAATACTTCTTGCAGCCACCTTCTGGCTATCTCCAGTATCTCAATCACTGGGCATAACCTGTAAGGAATATAAACTAGCTCATAGAAAAGTAATGAAAAGTAAAATGTAGAAGGGAACAGAACAGCATTCTGCCTCAAAAAATTACCTAGAGGTTTTTTTCCCTACTGAAGTAATTTTTTCAATGATTTGACCTGTTAATAATGTTTAAGTGAACTGCTGAAACATGAGAACTGAGAATGCTTAAGATATTCTATTTATATCTGCATTAATATTTTTCAAATTATGCAATTTCCTACCAAGTATTGCTTGGCTGCCTACTTATTGATATTGTTTTTTGGAAGAAAATAAACATTTTCTTGCTTACACAGCTGAAGAAAATCAGTTTTGATTTTTTTATTTGAGATATTTTAAAATTCTACATCTAACATTTCAAATACTCTTAAGATGTGTTTTAACAGTTTATGAAAAAGGATTATAAGAAAATTATCCACCACAGAAGATTCAGTGACCTATAAGACCCTCCTTTGTCTTGTGCAACTTGATAAACATTCCAGTCAGAGCACAAAAATTCCATTTTCATATACTTAAAATCTTGCCATCTGATGAAGTAAGTACTCTTCATAGTGCTTATTAGCACTTTTTATCAATTTTTCAGTATGCAAACATTGAACTCCTTCCTGCTGTTCTTACTGTCAGAAATAGTTTCCGTGGAATCAAGCACACAAAAGGATGCCAGCCTCACAATATTCCCTCAAGTACCTAGTTTCATTTTTGGAGTCCTATTGATTTCAGTAAATTATTTGAATACATAAAATCACTCTCAAGCTCAAGTACCTGTAAGAATGGTGATTTAGGGAAAGCAGCATAGGTTAAGAACATTTCTTACATTGTTCCTGCAATTAAATTCTGTACATAATTTATCATATTCTACTAGCACAGCCCACCTAGTCTGATCTATTAGTTTCTTTAACATATCTAGCATCCATATACATAGAGATATATAGCTTAAATACATAGTACATTATAGTACCATAGCATAACTCAGGTGTGAAGGGCTTTGTGAAGGTTTCTAGTCCAACCTCTTTCTGAGAAAGCAGAACTAGCTGTGATATCAGTCCAGGTTGCTCAGGGCTTTACCCAGTCTGGCCTTGAAAGTCTCCAAGAATGGAGCCTGCCCCACCCCTGTGGATGACTTAACAGCCTTTCCTCATAGGGGAAACACTTCTCATTACATTCAGTCTCAACCTCTCGTTTCAATTTACCCATTGTCTCTCATCCACGAACCACCAAGACCCTGGCTCCATCTTCTTGATGTCCTCCATCTAAAGGTCCTTGAGTGCTGCTGTTAGGTACCACACAGTAAAAACTTCTCCAGGTTGAACAAGCTCTGGTCATGCAGGCTCTTCTCAAAAGGGTTTGTGATCGAGTCCCTACCAGCTTGGTTGCTCTCCCCTAGACTTGCATCTTTGTTGTACTGGGGGCCCAAAGCTGGAGTTTATGTCCTGGATGTGAACTGAGTGTTGCATAGAGGTGGATAATCCCTTCCCTCGACCAGCTGTCTCTGTACTTGGTAATGCAGTCCAGGAGACTGATGGCCCTCTTTGCAGCCTGGGTGTTTCTGGCTCCTGTTTGGCTTGTTGCTCACATGACCTCTTCCACAGAGGTGCTCCAGCCCAGCAGTCCCCAGGCTGTATCATTGCAGGGGGTTATTTCTCTACATATGCAGGACTTTGTCTTTGCACTCACTAAATTTCTTAAGTGTCCCATTGGCCCATTCCTCCAGCCTGTCTGGGTCAATCTGAATGGCAGTCCTGCACACAAGCACACCAGCTGGTGTCTGCAGGGTGGAATCATAAAGTCATAGAATTATTTAAGTTGGAAAAGATCTTTAAGATCATTGAGTCTAACCATAAACCTAACACTTCCAAGTCTACCACTAAACCATGTTCCTAAGGGCCACACCTACACATCTTCTAAACAATTTTGGGTGTGCACATATTTGTGTATAGATGTATATACATATTTATTTATTTATGCTTACACATATTACAGTTTGTCCACCAGTCTCTTGGGCATAACTTAAAAAATAATTGTATTTAAAAAAGAATTGTGCATTCTTCAGGTGTAATTGAGATGAACTGAAACTTCTGCTGAAGTGTAGCAGTACTAAATTAAACTACAACTCAAATTGGGTGAGAATCATGCTCTTAAAATTCATGTGACAAAGCTTATCTTATTAATAGTCTTCTGTAAATGTTTTCTTTTTGTCTCCACATCTTTATGGAACTTTATTTTGAAAAATGGTGGCTTTGTTACAGTTGATGGAATGATAATCAGCTCATCATTGAAGAGGAAGAAATTCAAAGCTATGAAACAGAATGGCACAATCAGGTCTATCAAAGATAAGTAGGAGGTCTTTCTTCTGCAGGAGTCGTGATAAGTCTATGCAAATTTTTCCGACTCCATATACACCTCTAGTTTTAACCCACAAGCAATCATTGAAGTTCAGTGGTCTACCAGTGTCCCACTAGGAGAAACCTTTATAGGACATTCCCAAGTTGAATGTCTGTGGGGGCTCCTGAAACATGTACTGCCTTGTGGAAGGTAAATCATAGTTGCAGGTTTTCACTCTTCTTGGAAGATCTTTAGCTGTACGGTCAACAAAGTTTCACTTTAAACAGCTGCCAGCAGAGTTGAACTTCCCATGTTATCTTACAAATACAACCTGATTTAAAGAAAGACTACCTAACAATGTCCGTAAATGCTTCAGAAACTTCCAGGAGCCCTAATAAATTCATTATATTCAGGGATTTGAAGTCCTCCAACAGGCTTCCTCATGTAAATAGGTGCATTTACACTTAATAATTTTATTTGCCTTCTACAAGCATATTTTTTCATATTTGATCCCATTCTGAAGTGTCCTTGTCATATCTTATCTGCATTGATTTTAAGAACAGAAAAGATTTCTGATTAAATGCTGTAGAGTTGAATTCTATCTGACTGCTGCAAAGTTGTCTGAAGGCTTCTTATCATCATCAGATGACCTGGATTTTCAGTGATTCTACACATTTTCTTCCATCAAGGACCTGATTGTTTTATTTTTTATATCCTTGAACAACCCTGAGTAGAAGACAAAATGATATATTTATCTTCCTCATTCTCTTTCCCCTCAGCTAAACTGTCACATCATGGCTCATGTCCTTTACATGGCATTTTTTGTCTTTGTACAACTCAGAGGAATATAAAGAGTGGAAGGGGACACGGATTTTTCTGGAATTTGCAAACAGGGCCAGTAAAATGAAAACAGACATTCAGTCAGAAAACAGAAAGTTTGTAAGTGTGGTCTTAAAGACAACTATGTAGAACTAATAAATGAGTAAAAAAACATTTCAGGATTTGACTTCTAATAGAGATGGGTTTGCCAACTTATAACACAGGCAAATAATCAGCAGTCATCTATTGACTGAAGGGATGTTCCACCAGCTCTAGAGAACAGAGATGGTCTATTTACTGGCAAGATACCTGAGCATTTTAAAAAAGAATATAATGGAGTCATTCAATCAAGCTATGAAGAGTGTGGATAACATACAGCACATGTTATGATCATGTTATGGAGACTAGCAAATCAGTTTTGAATATAGATCAGAAGACTCTGTGTGTATGTAAACTGTATATTTTGTGTTCTGGTGGAAACCTATGTTTAATAAAAAGAGCAACAATGTACCATAGATTTTATGAAAAATGACAGTTTATCTACTAATGGCTCATCTCTAAATAAGACTGAAAAGAATCTAAATGGTACAATTTTTTTTTTTTTTTTTTTTTTTATTATTATTTTATGATTAAGCAAAAAGAATACATGATATTCAGTCTTTGAATTTTGATTGATATTCAATCTTTGACAAAAATAAGAACAATAAGCATCAGCATGTCAAAGGCAGGAATGAAGAAATTCCAGAAAACAAACAATTCTCGCCTGTATTTCAGTAAAGAGATAAATGTTGCTGAAGAAGACAGAACTACAAAATTATAGTTATGTATTTAGTCTCTCTGCATTTAAAATATATATACAGCTGCTTCATATTTTACCATTTTCCCACATCTCTCTACTTGCATTCTGAGCTCTTTGTTACTTAACGTAATTTCACTGTTTTAATAAATTTTCTTCATATTTCCATGTACTTTCTGGATTTTTCCTTAAGCTTTTTATATCAAGCTATAGTTTCTGGAATATTTGATTTACCTTAGCACTTTCCAGATCTTTTACTTTGTATTTCAGTTCTTTCTTCATAACTTCACTCTTTGTGCCAATTCAGTCTATCAGAACATCATAGGTATTTTTAGACAGCTGGTATCTAGGCACCCTATTACTATTAAATATATTATAAAGTGCTCTGAAATAACACTATAAAAAGAAATACTCATCAGGAGGAGTTGTGCTGCAGTAATACAAGAAGTGCTGACAAAGGGCTGGTCATTCCAGCTCCCATGCACTGCAAATCTGCAGGACAAACAGCCTCACAATTAAAATAAAGCAGGAAGTAGTGATCAGACATAATTTCATTTTATATGTGATGCCTTCTACACAAACAGTGATAGCAGGCATTTTACATCAGTGAGTCCACACAGGCATACACAGCCTGAGCAAATATCGGGGAGGTATATAGAGAATCTGATCATTCTACAGAATAGAGTTATGAAGCTGGTCAGTGACGATGAGACATGGTCTCATTTTCATACCTGTGCTGTTTCTGGTCTAAAAGAAATCTTTTGCCACATCCTACTCACATAAGTGACACAGCAACACCTATTCCAGTATGGAGAAAGCTGTTTACCGGCTGAGAATATACACTCGTGTATATATAGTGCTGTTGCAGCTATGGAAGAGTAATAGATGGTATTACACTAATTGAGAAGCTCTCATTCATAATGAGCATTCATTCTCATTATTACCATCTTTTCCATGCAAAGTGGTAAAAAGTATTTATAATTTGTCATCAAAGAAAGTGACTGCCTCACACAAAATCAATCCTGATCCTTCCTTTCCTTTTGCTACCAGAACTCCAGCTGCAAAACTTCCTGGTAATCTTTCTTACTTAGCAGACCTTGAGAAGGATGAGATTTCTTTCATTTTTTTCTCCTTTAGGTACTTCACAAGAATAGTAGTATTCATCCTCCTGCTGCTTTGTTCCCTCAGATGAACTAAGAGCTCTCAGAAGCTGCTGTGGTGGTGCTGGACAGATTTCTTTTCTAAATCTGAGGCAACATCTCATCTCCACTTTTCCGTCTTGTAAAGATGAGATGGAAAAAGGCACCATGGGCTTGAGGTGATATCAGTGAGTAATTGTTACCTGATAAAATAGTGCTTAACAGCCTGCCAGTGCTGGTTGGAGGCCAAGAAAGAGCTAATCTGGCAGCCCTTTTTGTCCAGGAAAGCTCTGCTGTTGCTGCTGCTTCCTATACATTTTTTCATCAGAGGTGCAGGTTCTGATGAAAAAAGAGTTGCCATCCAAGCGTAAAATCAGACCCAAACCCCCTCAGTCACAGGGTGAGCATGAGTTCAAGAGGCCTGGAAGCACCTCAAAACACTATCGATTCACCCAGTGAAAGAAAATAACATAAGTAAAATAACATCTGACAAGAATAGGTTCTCAACACCATGCCAAATTATATTTTGACCACAGACACATATGCACTAAAAAAATTTAAGCAAATGTCACTGCCAGTTCCTTCAAGGTCTCAGAATTCTCTGAGATCTCACTACCACATGCCTTATTATATTCTCAGACTGAAAGAGAGAAAAAAATCTTTCCCTCCTTTTTTTCTGCTCTTATGTGATTTTCTAGCTTCGAATGAAGTTGTTATTGAACTGGATTAGTTGCAAACTGAAACAAAGAATATATTCTTCCTATACTTGTAGAAGAAGAAACATCTGTAAAAGGATGGATTAGTCCTCTAATTAATTAATTCCAAACATTAAACTAATAACTTCTACTTCATTGTTACTAGCACTTATAGCAAATTCTTACTGATTGTTCTTTTTTAACTTAAAGGACAGTTAAATTAACCTAAATTCATATTATATAGAATTTTACCTGCCTACCATTTTTATTTTTAATATCTGTTCATTTTTACTTCCTTATATATTCTTTAAAATGTCCTTGTTCCCATTCTACATATTTGTATTTTCTGCTCTTTTCTGATTGGAAGTTCACAATCTATTTTGCTTTTGGGATTGTTATTTCCACATTGCTGGTTTCCAGTTTGTTGCACTCAAGAATACTGATGGAGTTAATCTTGAAACTCATAAACAAAATCTGCCTTTTTAAATATAACAGGGACATGGACCACTGTCAGATCTTGTGTGCAAGTGGTTTTGATGGCTGACTTAGTGGTATACTGAACTTTTCCCTGTCTGTCCATAGACTCCACATGGTACTCATCTGCCCTTAAAGGAGACTTACTGCCTGTTGACTATGGAGTGGATGTTTTCCAGTCTTATTCAACATCTTCATCAATGACCTGGATGAAGGGATAGAGTGTACCCTCAGTAAGTTTGATGATACTAAACTGGGAGGAGTGGCTGACACACCAGAAGGCTGTGCCATCCAGCGAGATCTGGACAGACTGGAGAGCTGGGCAAAGGCAAACCTAATGAAGTTTAACAAGGGCAAGTGTAGAGTCCTACACCTGGGGAGGAAAACCACCACATACTGGTACAGGTTAGGGGTAGACTCACTGGAAAGCAGCCTCATGGAGAGGGACCTTGGCGTCCTGGTGGACAATAAGTTATCCATGGAACAGCAATGTGCCCTTGTGCCCAGAAAGGCCAATGATATCCTGGGGTGCATAAAGAAGAGTGTGGCCAGCAGGTCAAGGGAGGTTCTCCTGCCCTTCTACTCTGCACTAGTGAGACCACATTTGGAGTATTGTGTTCAGTTCTGGTCTCCCCAGTTCAAGAGGGACAAGGAAACACTAGAGACAGTCCAACGGAGAGCTACAAAGATGATTAAAGGACTGGAACATCTCTCTTACGAGGAAAGGCTGAGAGCCCTGGGGCTGTTTAGCCTGAAAAAGAGAAGACTGAGAGGGGATCTCTTTAATGTTTACAAATATCTGAAGGGTGGGTCTCAAGTAGAAGGGGCCAGTCTCTTGTCAGTTGTGTCCTGTGATAAGAGGAGAAGTAATGGTAGCGAGGTGAAACACAGGAAGTTCCACCTCAGCATGAGGGAAAATCTTGTTCACTGTGAGAGTAACAAAGCAGTGGAACAGGCTGCCTAGAGGGGTTGTGGAGTCTCCTCTAGAGACTTTCAAGACCCGCCTGGATCTGTTCCTGTGTAGAATGCCCTAGATGTTCCTGTGTTGTCAGGGGAGTTGGACTCGATGATCTTCAGAGGTCCCTTCCAACCCCTACCGTTCTATGATTCTATGATTCTATAATTTTCAGTCAAGAGTGCCTGACATGAACATGACAGCTGTGTTGCAGCACCACAGAGTGATGTTTATCTACCCTATAGCATTTTCTGGGGTATAGTGGGAGGCTATATGGGAGACTTGATGCTGCAGAATCTGCTGGGTTACTGCAGAAGACTCTCTAGTCTAAAAGGAAAAAAAAAATCCTGGTATGCCTTGCCCATAATTTCTTTTGCAGATTATTGTCTTGGAGTCAGGAATTATGTTAACAACTAAAACAGTGAAGAGTCAGTGTTCCCATGCTTTTGCTTACTCTCTGACCTTGCTTTATTTAGCAGTATTAAATTTAACTATTTTGAAACAAGAGCATGCTATGAAATAATGCTCTTTATTAACAGTATGGTGTGCAATCATGTCAGGAAAGATTATCAGTTGACTTCCTGATTTATGGACTCCTTGCAAAGTTAAGTCTGGATACACACAGACTGGTGTGTTCCTTATATTGACATAATCTGCTTGAGCTGGCAAACTTGGACTAGTTAATGCTGTAAGTTTGTGATGATGCTTACTGTCAGCCCTTTGAATTCTCCTGTCGTGGACATACCTCTGCCTCATTCAGCAGGCAGATTATCTGCTTTGTTTGGTTTTAGTAGATACTTTCTAGATTTGGGATAGGCTATTAGTATTAATGGCTACTGTTGCACTGATGTAGAAAGTATTATTTCTCACCGTGTCTTGCATAGTGCATATAAATATTACAAGTGTCTAGTACACAAGTGGAGAAATGGCTGGCTGGGAGTCAGCTTCAAGCGCTCAAAGTGGGCACAAAGGGCATACAATGCTCTGCTTGTTCAGATGTGGAATTTAGGCCCTCCACGCCTCGTCGAATGTCTCGTCTATAAATTCTCATCTAGCAGTTTGTCCTCTAGGGTTCATTTAATCAATCTTGTCACCTACTGTGATTTCAGAGTCTAAAACAAACCACATATTGTTGCTGCTGTTTTTAAGCTGATGCAGAGATTTGTATGTCTATCACCTGGCAATTCAGTACTTGCCTGAAGATAAAGGCAAATGTGGGAAATAATACATATATACACTTGTTTTTGTAGATGAGGTTACACTAAATATGCCTAAGACATGCCTAGACTGTCAACTCTACAGGTCACTCTTATCTAACAGAAGTTACACAAACTGCCCTTTTCTGCTTATATTATGGCCTACTGCTTGTAAAATTGAAAACACTCTAGTTCTTACTTCTCGATCCTTTCTAGTTTGTAGTAAAATGTATACATTTTGGAGGTTTAAATCTAAAACATTTTCCATCCAAAATGGTTGCTCATCTTGTTCTGCTCTCAGTGAAATAATGAACTGCGTGAACTTATTTTACTTAGATTTTTAAATCACATAAGCAAGTCAGTGTACGTGAAGTGGATAATACAAAAAAAAAATTATAGAAACAGAAATGATGATGGCAAGGGGAACACATTTTTTAGAGCTGCAGAAGGGAGAAAAGCTAGTCTGTATGGAAGCCTTGGAAGGCTACATAGAAGTGAATGGTTATTAAATGCGACATGCTTCTGTAGGAAAGGGATAAATGCAACTTTTCAACATTAGGGAATCTTAATATGTCACAGGGGAAAGCACACATTTTTCCTCATGTCCATATCTCATAGTAATAACCTCTGTAAAATGTATACAAGCCTATTTGGTTATTCGTACTGAAAAGGAGAGGAAGAGGCAACCTGGTAGTGGCAACCAGAAAAGCTCTCTGATGTTACAAACCCAGATACATTATTTAGGAACCTCTGTTATATATAAACAACGTGATTTGTAGCATTGTTATAAAAGACTGTAGTTGAAATGAACCATGGTATTTAAACCATCCACCAGGAAAGTCTGATTAATGTATATTAAGTTTCCTTTTGTGCTGTTTCAATTACACTCCATTTTATTTCCTTTTTTTCCTGGCAAACTGTACTTTCCAATTAGGGCTATATTAGCATGCTCTTCATCTAACTTGTAGCAACTAAATATGTTTTAAAAGTAGATCCCTTCCTTTAATCTTTTGGTTTTTGCCTGGTAGGGTTGGGATTTTTTTTAATTTATATCTCCACCTTTCTCCCTAACAACTAAGATTTAGACAAAAGCTACACAAGGCTTTTTGTGGACATGACTGAAATACCAAGGTGACAAAGATTGCTTGAGAAATGAGGCAGGTTGGTGGAAGCAGGAGGGAGATGCACCAGGCTAGGTCCTGAAGATCTAAACTTAAATTCATAGGGTGTATCTTGGGGTACAGAAGCAAAAATAAAAAAAAAGTGAGCTCTTCCTAATACCTCAGGTGTTTCTCCAGGTGGTTCAGGAAGTGTGACTCTTGTAGAGCCTTTTAAAAACATGCTTGCTCTAGATATCTTCATGGCATAAGGCAGAGAGAAACACTGAATTTCAAATGTGCTGAGAAAGTTTATGACAATTTTTCTCATTATAAAGGAAATTAAGTTGGTGACTGTCAGAAGGAGTGAGTTGCCTGTTTGATCCAATGCATTTTAGCTGAGCTCCTAAGGTTGAAGGTTTTTACAAAGATAGTGAATGACTGCAGCCTTGAATGAAACCGAAATGTTTAGAGTGTTTCAAGATATGTGCTAGGTGTTTGGTCACTAAATTCTTTGCATCATTTTACTCTTTCATTCACAGACCAGAGCAGAAATTGCAGTTGCTGATTTTGAATGTTCATTTTCAGACATTTGTATAATTCTGGCATTGCTGGAACATTTCCATCTTTGGAATGCTAAAAGCTGGAAAACTGCATTGTAGTTACTTTGTTACAGCTATGTATTTCTTCTTAGCCTTTTAAGAAACATATTCATAACTTTATCTCATATCACTGCTAATGTAATTCCATTAAGTTTTTCATTTACTTGCTAAATCCTTTTAGAAGCTCTCTGTTTGCTCATTTATGGCATCAGTAGGGCCAGCTGCTACACAACTGCATTTAAGAATAAAAGACTGCAGTTTGGTGCTATGTATCATCTCACAGAGAATGAATATGGACATGTGCATCCATACTTGAATGCATGTAAATACTGTGCCCACTAATGTCACAGGAACTTCAACTTCAGAACCTGATGTGCTGAGTTCTTCAACACTGATGTGTACTACAACATAATTCATAAAGTTGAGTCAAGAGTTCATGTTCGAAGTTTAATATAGAACAGGTTAAAATATCAATCCTTACCTTCCCTCTTCCTCTCTGATGTACTTAATGCACCAATTTTTCAAGTAAAAACGTTACTTACATTTTATTAATGCTTCTGAATACATGCTTCTTTTCAAAAGGCCTATGAAATTGTTGGAAAATGGGTATAAAAAAGCTCAAAAAATAATAATTAATTGCTGTCTATTGTCTCTGTGCAAGTCCTGATAGGTGTGAGATGAACTGTATTTTAAGGTTTTGCTGATTGTATCTTTCATACACCATGATTAATGATTGTGCTGGTAAAGTACATCTTTATTAAAAGTAACAGTAAAACAATTATCAGAAATAACTGAAAATAATAACGATAATTCATTAATACTGACAGGTATGTAAAAAAGGAGTCCTGATATCAATAAGCATTCTTGTGGTTTAAATATAAAGGAAAATGGGTCATTAGTAAATAATTTGTCTTAGATTATTATTATTCATAATCACAAATCTATTATCCTGGCTGTAATAGACCCCTTATCAAGAAAATGTCCTGGAATAGCAATATCTACCACCCCACAAGGTTTTAATAATTTGGAAAAGCAACTAAAACCAGAGTCACACACTGATTACACTGCATACCACCAGTCTCAATGCATTCAGTGTATTTCAATAGGTTGCTGTGTGTTATCAGCTGTCCCAGGGAAATTTCTGTGTGAAACCACTATTTGTAGATATACTTTCATTATTTATGTTACAATAGCATCTAGTTGCCCTCTCTGAGACTAGAATGCTATAAATTCCTCTAAATAAATGAGAAATAGCTTCTGTGCTTGGAAGGTTCCCATCTAAATAGAATAGATGGGCAAACAGCAGAAGAAAGGAAGTATCGTTAACTACATATTAAAGATGAGAAGCTGAGGCACAGACTAAGGAGATTCATGAATAATATTTTCTAAGGGAGGAATGAAGAGAACCCCCCCCCCCACATTTTTAATAACCAAAACCAAAACTTTTGGTTAAAAAAAAAAAAAAGAAAAGAAATGAAAAAACAAAAAGGAATTATATTATTTTTTTAAGCATTTCTTTTATATTGAGAAGTGTGTTTCATTAAATAGGAATAAAAAAATCTTTTTGAGAAAAACCATGGAAAGAAAGCACTACATTTATAGAATGCCACTCCATTTCTAAGGCTCCCATCTACCCTTCAACTTAGCTATACAGATGTGGAATTAATTTTCTCTTTATCCTAGCATCATCTTACCAATCAGGTTCCAAATCACAGTACTCTTGTACTGTGTATGCTGAGAGAGAATGAAACAATTTTCACTTTTTCTGTTGACTTCAGTTCTACTGTATATAAATATCTAAAATATAGAACTCTGCTGTTTCTAGACATTACTGGAGTTATTGTCTCTCTTTTTCAAAGCATATGTAAGTATTCCATGTAAGATAGAATTGCTTTGGTGGAAAGGAGTTGAAAGCAATCTACGTCAAGATGCTATGCAGTAACTTAAAGGATAAAAAAAAAAAAAAAGTGCTCAACATCATCCAGGATGAGGAGAGAATTGAGAGAGCTTTCAATAATTTTCAGGAAATTGTGTTGTATAAATGATGGAGTTTACATTCTAATGAATTAGAGAAAGTAGGTGTTTCTTTTCCCTACTGTCATCAAAAAAGGTTTCAGAATTGCCAGTATAAGCTATTTTGGTGCTTCTGAAAGTTTTAAATAATTCACCCTCCTCCAAATGGCAAATGTTGGTTAAAAGCATTCAAAGTCTTGGGTGAGAAATAAGGTGATTTATTCAAATCACATGTGAAGTTTCTGGTAGGAACAGAATATGAAGTATGCATTTCTGTGCTGTAGTGAATTTCACTTGTCCATTGATTATTGAATTCAAGGCACAGAAAATGTGGCATAGAACTTAAAAAAATTAAATTGCAATTTCATGAAGCTTTCCTCAATTCATATTGCTCACAAACATCAGCTATCATTTTCATTATATAATTTTCAGTTCCATTTGTATTTTTCATGTAATTTCAAAGAGATCATGTTTGATTCCAGAACCAAAATGCAGAATGACTAAGAAAAGAGTAAGAATCCTTTTTACCTTCAAAGTCTTGAATGGCATGAAATTTTAATTCCAAGGGAAATGCAGATTTTACTTTAGTAGAGGCTACACCACAAAGAAGGTATAAAAACCATCTTGCACATTGTCTCTACAGATGTAAAAGCCATGTAAAAGTGTCTTTGGTTTAATAGTCCCCTCCTTTCTGCTATGGAACATACGTGAAGCTAATTTCATTCTTCCCATATATATGAACCATCAAAGACAATAGTTCTCACAATAGTGTCAAAATATAAGAATGCAAGTATCATTACTATCCATGAAAGATAAAAATGAAAGCCTGAAACTATATCCAGAAATTACAGTGAGGTCCATTCTCCTCTATGGAAATAGTGAAAATCTAAAATATCTTCATCCCTTTTACTGGAATCATATTCTTGTCTTTATTCATAGATTTTTACATGCTGGAATTTGCCATCACCAGTAAGAACTCATGTCACTCTGCTAAAGTTTAGTGTTATACCGATTTATATCATCTGAAAAGTTGATACCTAGATTATGGAGTCTCCAGGATTACTCAAACTAGGTTTGCTTTATAGCGTATTACTAAATGCCACGAAAACCAAACCCCTAAATGTAAAGAAATATGATGTTTCTGTTATTTGCAATTTTTCTTACCCAAAAGACAGTCCGAATTGTGGATTTTCTCTGCTGAGAATACACTTTTTTGCATACAAAACCTGTCACTATTACTTCTCTAAATTGCTATGAATTCCTGTTTGTTTCTTCACCAAATGATTCCCAAAATCAATTAATTGAGCATGAAGTTACAGCTGCAATTAAAAAAAAAATGACAAGTCAGCACTTTCATTTGTAGTGCAGAATGGTTGAGATTACACAGTACACTTTTCTCTTATAGCTGTTTTTCCTTAACTCCTACTATGCCCTTCGGTTTACTAACACATTAGATTTGATGGACCAAACTCTTAGACAATGGAAATACTCCCTATGTTGTAAAGATAGCAGCAGTTCAGGCTTACAGCATTTCTAGAATCAGCTATAAAATCCCAGTCAGATAAGATTACTTGGAATACTCGAATATTCTTGGCTTCTTCTAAATTTAAAGAAAGTGTCCTGTATATTACATAGAAAAATTAAAACTATTGCACAAATCATATTATTTCTGGAGTCAACTACTCTTAAAATGAACACATTTCCCCAGTGGTTGCTCCAGTACCATCAGCCTGTTATACCCTCTTCTCCTGTTAACTACTTGCCACAGTTGCATGTTAGCTTTATTTCAAGTGTGTATTGATGTTAACTATTACTTTGATTAACTCAGAAGAGAAAATGATGTCCATAATAGGATTTAACCTTGTACACAAGCAGTAACTAATGAGAGAAGGTCTTCAGAAACTCCTGTCCTTACAGCTAAAAGTCTACCCTCTAAGCTGCTGACATTTTAGTGATAGATACCAAGCCCACTTATCATTCAAGCCAAGAACCTTCATCATTAGTAGCACTGGGAATAAACATTCATCATGTAGGCTTTATTGTCTGCAAGGGCTGCTTTTATGTGCTTAGTTTTAGAGCTCTCTTTAAAACAATTTGGCCTGCATTGCAAAGGAAGTGAGAAAAAGCATTACCTTTCCTATCAGATGGCAAGAGCTATATTTTGCAATCTGGCATCTACACCATACTTCTCATAAGCTTTACTGGTAAAGATATAAATGTTCTTTACAAAGTAATGGGTGCCTAAGACAGACAGAGCTGAAGTCACCACATAGCAAAGAGCAATTAAGATTTTGGTTGGGTTGGTTATGTCTGGAATATATGTAGCCCCCTGAATACCTTCAGAAAAGACATAAGTCTTCAACCTTATCACTGGAATATGCTCAGACAATAAAATACAATTTCTTATAAAGAGTTAAAAAATTATTTCACTCTATACCTTAAATGATTCTTTGTGCTAAGTATGAAATTGCACCTTTACTCCTAAGTAGCCTGATTGAATGGACCAGATTTAAATCACTATTCCAAAAATCACTGATTGGAACTGTGAACACCAGTCCCCTATTAGCTGGTGCTTGTCTATTCTAGGATGGCACTCCTTTTGATAAAATTCCTGAAAAAACATCCAATATGAAATACCATCTTCAATAGATGAAAACACATTTGGAATGGAAATAACAACGCTAAGCCATTGATGCTGTCTGTGCTCCATTTGGCACTGCTGCTATGTTCCATCACACTGGATGGCTATTGGAGCTTCTTTTTTTTCTGTAAAAACTTTCCAACCCAGACGGTTACATAACAGTAACAAAGAAAGAAAACACAGCCTCAAAGCCTTTAAAATTTAAAATCCTATTTTAAGGGGAACAGCTTTAACCTGATGCTCCATTCAGGTCCTTATGGAACATCACATAGATAACTGGAATACACTACATACGCTAAAACAGTCATTATGTGAGACATTATTAAATCCAAAAGACTAATTTATTTGGTGAGCTCCTTATTCTTTTCTTGATTAGTTCAGTGCATATCTCAAGCTTGGCACCAAAGAACAAAGACAGTGTTTAAAAGTGTGTGCAAAGGCCTGGCTGACTTCTTGGCTGAATCAGCAGTGCAGGTGGGACCTAGTTTCAGACAATACAGTGGCCTCATATAACACAGAAGCCACAACATAATTTTAAGTGAATAAAAATTCCAATGAGGCACTCCTGTGAGCACTGTTCTTTGTTACAATTTTAAATGCTTTAAAAAAAATGTTCTGACATTCATATTAATTTTATTGACATTTTCTGTAGCTATAAATGAAACAGTTAAAGAGCTGGAGGCGTTCCTCTGAAATTACTGTCAGCTGTGAAGAAGATAGTAAAGCCTGTGAAACTGTTCCCTTTAGTCATTTCGAGACCTGCTTCTGAGAGAATGAAGTGTATCTTGTCCTATACAAAGTGGGGAATAATTTCTATGGAAGATGGTTTGGGAGGAGATATGTATTTTGATGGCTAGAATAGGACTCAATAACATTGTAATTGTGTGGAAGTAAAAGATATAAAAGTAAATGAGAAGAGCAGATAGAAATTGTTATCAATCTGTGCTTCAGATTTCATTTAAAACAGAAGTCAGATCTTCACCTGAATGAAATATTCATTCCGCTGCAGCTAGGAGGAGGGTAGCCCATTTATAGTCATACATTTGGAGATCTTGCTAAGGACAAGTTAAGTGATAAAAATTGCTTCACCAGTTCAGAATTACTCTATTTTATTCTCAAATGAAAATACCTCAAAGGTATTTTTTCTCAAATGAGTCAGCATAGTGCCACCATTGTAATGTTCTTGCCTCGTGTACATGTTAGAATAATGCAGCCCCATTCTCTGGACAGGGAGAAGGTGCATGTGCCTCACAAGTCCTGGCTGTCACATTCCTTCATTCCTCCTCAGATTGTCTGTATCTGACTCTGAAGAGTGACTCTCAACTATGTGAGTTTTTAGTGATTTTATGGGGCAGACAGGTCAAAGACCAATGCTGTTAGTAAAGAAGCTGAAGCATTGCATATGCAGCAGTGTATATAGCTCAGGAGTTGTGATAATGATGGAAAGGAGTTCTCTAATTACAACAGTAAGATTCACCAATAATATGTCAAAGATGTCACGATCTATGAGGCTTCTAATATATTATTTTTGATATATTAATACTAGGGGGCAGTAGACTTTTATAGTCAGGCCCTTTTCATTTTTAGCTGTGCTATAATAGCTATCCCTTCTGTCTCCTTCTTAACAAAGGGACCTCTCCGAGGAATTGAATCCCTAGTGTTTTATGGGAAAGTTTCCACCTTTTGTTTAAGAAGTCAGAAATCAAACAGTGCAATGTTTGTAAGCCCATGTGCTAATCTTATCCCTCCAACATTCTACCTTCATGCTGCAACAGATTCAGAGAATAAAGCACCTAACATATTCCTAGATGTGACCCTTGAAACAAAAAAGAAGAAAGAAAAGATTTCAGGTTTTCTCTTCGTAAATCTCAACAGTTAACATTTTACCTCTCTGGCAATGCCATTATTGAACTGGCATCGTGCCCTTATAGAAAGCATTTTCAAAAGATATAGATATATGTATGTCTTTTCTATTCTGGTGAATATCGGCATGGTGCTTGTTTGTAGGTGTTTTGGTTTCTTTTCCTGTGTAGGGAGGATTTACTCTAACATTACCTTCGTGAATATGTGTAAGAGTTCCATCATTTAAAGCAGAATTCTATATGAATGTAATCAATGCACATATGTTTTCATAGAACATAGTTTATGATTTTTGTGGAGGGAATTGGAGGGGTTTTTTTGTTGGTGTATATCTACTTATAGAGAGATTGAAAAGCAAACCAGAAATTAACTTATGTCTGTATATCTTTCTTTAGTTAATAACAGAATAGGAATGATACAGCTAATACTCACCTATCTTCTCTCTGCAACAAATACAATCAATGTTAAAATACAACTTAATTGGAGAAGGGACTGAGTTGACCAAACAATATGAAAACCAGAATTTATGAATGGTTGTTACAATGCTATTTTTCCCTGATACTGTTCTCATAGTTTGGTGAAAGTCAGAATACACTGTTTGCACAAGTGTGAACCTACATTTGAAACAGTGGCAATTGTAGCATTGTTCTGAATATAAGTTTGTAAATAAAGGAATTAAATTTTTTGTCTGAAGATTTTTCAAGAGTTTTCAGCAAGAACTGTTCACACATTCATTCCCTGATAGCTGCTGAAGACATGCTTGATTTAAATAAATATTACCAAGCAACAGGTTTTGAATAAAACAAATAAATAAATAAAATTTTTTGAACATAACTATATGTATGCACAGGGTACAGCACAAGGACTAAGAAGATCAGAAGATAGCAAACTGTTGAGAGAGAGGAAATCATCTCCTAGAGATTCCAGCAATTCTCTGCCTGTCCTTGCCAAAGGTTGGTTATGACAAAATGAATCAAATGAGATAAAAAAAATGTCTACAGCCTGTATGACTAGAAAGACAATATCTGCATGACATCCATTCTCATAATGGTAACAAGAAGTATGCTAAGAGATTATGATAGAAGAATGCTAAAAAGATAACACAGGAGACATAATTTAGTAATTCCAGAAACTCAGATGGATGGATCTCTTCTTTAGATACAAGACTTCATACATATACATAAATACAATTATAGAATGAAACAGCAAAAACACACTGATCCTGGGTATCCAAATAGAGGACCTGGGTACAGAACCTGTACCTGAGGTAATATAACTTCATTCCCAATTGCCCCCTTCCTATCTCCTCAAAAGTAGTTTGATATTTTTTAAAGAAAAAACATAATTAGGATATTAAGTCTCTTTAGCTGTGGTGCTGTATCTGACTGGATTTAACGCATCTTCTCTGCACCATTATACTTCCAGTGTGGTATGGTCCAGAGTATCGTTCTGTTTTACATAGATGCAGAAACCTGTATTTACAGTACTGAAGATCCATATCCCCCAATTCTTTCTGTATGTTTAGTTTTTCACAGTTCTTTATACTGAATCTCTGATTTTCAAAGCTGGCGTTGAGTTTATCTTCCAGAGCTTATACACTAAAAATTAAATATCATTTGTTTGAGCTCGTTACATCAGCTGCTAATGGTCTGGTTTCATTGTACATTTGTTGACACTGTTGATTTCACGCAGCATCAGCTTTCCTGTAGGAGACTTTCTTATTGTACAGTTTGCTTCATAGTTATTCCTATTTTTTTTTTCTTGTCTGAAAAAATCCATGTAAAAACAATGCACAAGGGAGAAGAGAGGGATGACTTACTGAAAGATTTATAGTTGTACACATCTGAGATTTATACTTAAGAGAACAGTGCCCTTACCATAAGGTATATCTGCATTGCCCTTGAGTAAATCACCTGCTCTGTATGGGTGGACATGGAATGCTTACTGTATAGTTATTAATCTAATTAATAAAAGAGCCAAGCACATTTTTGGATCAAGCCTTAGGATATTTCTGAGGTTTCAGTGCAAATTAGACCTTCTGTGTGATCTGTGATTGGTATTCCTACCCCTTGCCCTCCGTGTAGCCTCTCCCCTCCATGAGCAAGCAATCTTCTTGTGGCAGCTGTGAAGAGTTTTTAGAGCAGTAATTTTTCTATGCCCTTATAGATATTACACTGAATTACACATCGTTCTCTAATTTAAACTTAGCCCACTGATACTTTTACCCTCTTGTAATCTCTCTAAACAGTTGGTCTGTACCTGGCTGAGCTGTTGGAGCTAAGATTGTTATTGCTGCTGAGCTAGTATTGGTGTTTGCTTTCACAGAAATATGTTGTCTATTGAAGCTTCTCATTGAGACTATGTTGTTTTGTTTTGGGTTTTTTTTTTTTGTGATTTTCTTCTCTCCTTTAAAATATTTTGACTTTTTAAAAATTTGGTGGATGCTCATCTACTTTACCTGTTTTCCCACACTTTCAAAACACCTTTTCCTTTTCCATTTCCTTTCAGGCACCTAAACTGGATGTTGGTTTATATTGTTTTTATGGTAGACCAAGAGCTAATTAAAAATATGCATGTAAATTTTGTTCCTATTTAATTATAAACAGAATCTGAGGCCTGTTTCAACTGTTTTAGCAATATTACAGAAATATTTCAGTAATATTTTAGAAATATTCCTGGTAGACTACACTCAATAATAATTCTTTGACTTCAGAGATTTTATTTTAAATATTATCCTGACTCAGCTAATTTTATATCTACCACAAACAGAGGTGTCAATTTGTCACTTTGTCATTAAACTCAGATGTTCTGACATCTTCCACTTAGTTACAAAAATGTGTGTCACATGCACTTTTGCCTTGCAGGCTGATGCTGATTTATATCTTTTCAGCTGGCACATCATACTAAATGTCTTTACTTTTTTCTCCAGTAACATTAGGTAACAAAATCCATCTCTCTGTGCTTGAATTTTGTCAGTCAATCTATATGCAAAATGAAATTACTTCCTACTTTGTTAGAAGACACGTGCCCCCATGGTTCATTCCTAGCAGTCAAGTTTCAGTAGACTTGGGTTATATCAACATTTTTAAAAGACTGTCATGCTTTGGTATTTTTATTTGGATACTGTAGTGATTTAGGTATTGTGTCTATTAATTCATTTTGAGATTATAAAATCATTTTTCATTATAAAATGAAAGCTATATATTGATATTCTCTTTCTTCCTGCTTTTCATTTTACATTTGAACTAAAATTATTAAGAAGTTCTAACAGAGAATAACCGTAGGTCAATGATTTAAATGTTAAGGTATGCTAGATGTCAACTTCTATTAATAGTGCTGGGACAAAGCTGTGAAAGTTTCCCTGTAAATGCCTATTGTTCCCTGTAGCAGGCTTGTTAATGAACTACATCACAGCTGGAATACAAAGTATAAGGCTAGCCTATGGCATTTGCTATTTTTGTCTGTTTAAAACTAAAAAAGATTCGATTAAAATGTGGTAAATTTTCCCTTTCTGAACAGGTTTTGCAAAAGAACCCTGCAAAGAAAACCACGTAATTATGTCTGGTTTTTTCTCTAACTTTTAAGCAAAGCTAAGAGATTAAGTAGCCATGGAAATCTATCTATGTCAGTGGCATTTTTGTGTGTAACAGAACAGAAAAATTCATACTAAAGGCAGAAGATTTTCGGAAAATGTAAACTGCACTGGGACAGAACTTGTAAAACGTTGCAGGATTTCAGGATGAAATTCTGAAGAGGGATTGTGCTGTAAAAGGCCTCCATACTCCCTGCTGGCACTTCCTTTATTATATAAAGCATTTCTAGATAGTCATAGTTTTAATGCTGTTAGAGTTGTTGCTTGGAGATCACTCTAGATATTAAATGTATGTCTAATAAAATGTAATAGGAATAAAATTTTAAATGTCCCAGGAATAAAACTCATGCACAAGTCTGTTTATAGGCAAAATTTTGCACACTGCATGCTTTCCCTGACCATTGGCTACAGCCAGGAAGTTTTTCTCTTCTGCTATGTAATAAATTCACTTGCATCTTATTTTAAAAGAAGAGAGTATAGAGGTTCTGCAGCATGGAGATTATTATGAATATTCTATGTTAATAAATTTACAGCAGAACTTAGAATATATGTAAAGGACCCGTGATTTTTTTTAATTTTTTTTTTTTATACCGAAGAAATATTAAAATTATATTCAGTTATAACAAAGGAATTTTGAAGATGCACACACTATTTTGGCTTTATATGTCCATCTTGTGTATGGCATATTGCTGTACTTTGTACATTGATTCTTCAGCAGTAGACATGGAAAAATTTAAACAATGCAGATAAATTTGTCAACACATTCAGATGATATAGAGTAGAAGGCAGTTGCTGTTGAATTTTTACACTACAGAGAATCAGTTACAATAAGTAAAAGAGTTGACTCGAAATCAGGAATATTGTTGTTTATTGATGTCTGCTAAAGAAGAACAAAAACCTTGACTAGGAAGAAAATTAAAATGGGTAGGACTACATGACCTTTAAAGGTTCCTTCCAACCCAAAGCATTATATGATTCTATGAAAAAGGATGTGTTTGTGTTGCACAAGTAAACACATCAGCTATAATATTCAAGACTTTCATAGTCCAATTAGAACTAAAATAAGAACATCCATTACAACAACATTAAATGAGAATGAATCCAGTAAACATATTTTCAGGAAGCTTGACAAAACATATCTTTATTCATAAAGTAGAATAAAAATCATTGTCCTGCCTTTTTGCTTAGTGGAAATTATGTCAACAACAGTTTCAACAAAAGTCTCTTTTTAAGGATGATTTGTGAGGTAAGGCATAGTAGTTATTCAAGTCTTCACTGCTCTACGCAAAGAAACATTCATGGAATTAAGAGGTTGATCCTTTTGAACCTGATAAATTACTGTTCACATTTTTTAAATGTCAGCTTGCAGTTCTTTCGCATTCAAAATATAACTTTGAAAATGCAGACTAGCCTAAGTTGAAAGTATAAGCTGAAAGCAAATCATTACCTTTCCATAAAATTAACAAGACTTTCCTCTTACCCACTAATAGCTTTATCATTCAGAGATGATACTTAAAAGCTATGAACCCCCTGTTTATTTTTTTGTATTAAAAAAAATCTTATTTCAACTTTAGTTCATTGAAGAGATAGAGACTTCACAGAAATGAGAACTGAATCAGCCAAACCTTTATCAACTGCTTTTGTGTTTTCTTTTTACTTTTTTTTTCCTTCCTTTCTTCCTTGTAGGAAGTCTTGTAAGGAGACCTAGATGTCGTGAGATGCTTCACTCTTCCAGGAAATAACAGCTATTCAGATTCCATGTATACACAAATATAAGAACTACCATTTTTATACAGCTATGAAAGGCCCAAAAAACATTAAAAACGGATGCAGATATGCAAGTGACCATACACTAAAGAGCAGGATGTCTGTGGGCCATTGGAGGACTAATGAGGACCTATGAAAGACAGATGGAAAATCATGCAGGGAGAATGAGCACATCAGGAAATGGCCCAATACAGCACAGAAAGATTTAAACATTTGGCATCTGACCTTGAAAACATGCTTAGTATTTGGCTAATCTAAATACTTATTAAAATGCATGATAGATGCATGACAAAAGACAGTATCAAACAGAAAAACATATGGATATAAAAGATAGTGATCAGTTGCAATCCCTGGTTGCCAGCTGCTGAAACCTCCTGTGAGCTATTTAATCAGTGCTACACAATGTTATGCTCATTATTTGCCAGACTGTGGGATAAAGGACACCGATTGAGAACTTTGGTATTTGACCAAGCTCTTTGGCAGGACAAGGTTAAATGAGTGTTGCCTCTGGACTAATGTTAGAAATAGCTTCTAAGCAGTCAATTGTGGTCACAGAAGAAGGAGTCTCTGCAGTGCAAGTAATGGCCAGTGGAAGACAGATCATAAAAAAAAAATCACCAGCAAAAAATATCTGGTTTTACTAGATATGGGGAAGTATTAATTTAATTGTTTAATAATATTTTTCATCTCAACTTTTTTATACAGCTCCAAGACATTAATGTGATGGAATTCCAGCTTATTTTCGTACAGAGATAGGGTAATAAGAGAACTAGAGGTCTTCCATGAGAATAAACAGAGGGGCTGGTGTATTTTTCATGTAGCAAATTAAAGTTGGAAGGTGAAGACTGAATGTTCCCAGAACTACACAGCAGCTATGGGAAGACTCTTTAATATGCAAAGGAATAAGTTCAAAACAAGAAAAAGTAGATTAAGGTGTTGCAAAAAAAAAAATTTAGATTGCAAATGAAGGGGGGGGGGAAGTTTCCTATTTTCAGTGTAGTGGCCTTCCAAAGCAGATTCAAGTAAGAGTGGAATGGAGCTACTTAACAAGCTTTGAGGTAGACCTTAATAGACATAAGAATAAGTTAATGTGCTACAGTGATATCAAGATAATGCAGAAGGTTCCTTTCACTGCTGTGCTCTGTGTTTTTGTGCCAGGATCATTTTATATTCCTTTTCTTACAACTTGAATCTTTCCAAGTAAATAATTCACTTCATTCATACCATGCCCAAAATACTTTCCTTTTATTTAAAAACTAAACTAAATCCTAATCCTTGTACTTTTCTGTCTGTGACATACCTGCTGTCTTTAGCAAGATGTTGCAACTCACTGAAGTCAGTGGTAAAAGAATCATAGAGTGGTAGGGGTTGGTAGGGACCTCTGGAGGTCATCGAGTCCAACCACGCTGTCAGGGCAGGCCACACAAGAACAGATCCAGGCGGGTCTTGAAAGTCTCTAGAGAAGGAGGCTCCACAACCTCTCCGAGCAGCCCCTTCCAGTGCTCTGTCACTTTCACAGTGAATAAGATTTTTCCCTCGTGTTGAGGTGGAACTTCCTGTGTTTCACCTCGCTACCATTACCTCTCCTCTTATCACAGGACACAACTGAAAAAAGACTGGCCCCTTCTACTTGACACCCACCCTTCAGATATTTGTAAACATTAAAAAGATCCCCTCTCGGTCTTCTTTTTCCCAGGCTAAACAGCCCCAGGGCTCTCAGCCTTCCTCAGAGCCGAACAGCGACTGAGCGGCAAGGGGGTATCTCTGTGCCCGTGAGACAGACCGGGCTGAACACGGGGTTCCCGCAGACAGAAAAGTCCGAGGGAAAGCAAAGACCCGGCCGGAGCCGGCAGCTCTCGCGTGAGAGAGCGACAGGGCCACGGGCGTTGCCGGGCTAACCGCGGGAGATTTAAACGCGCACAGCGAGGCGGTGGTTCTCACAGAGGCGCGCGTGCTGGCAGCCGGGCGCGCGGGGGGAAGCCGCGGCTCCGCCCGCGCGCCGGGGCAGCCCCGTGTGTAGAAAGATCCGGGCCGTGGGCTCTGCCCGGCAGAAGGTCACAGCTCAGCGCTTCCAGCGCCGCTGTGAGAGCTCGGGCAGAGCGCCCACGGAGACACACAGCCGCCCGGGCACAGGCTGTAAGGAATGCCACAGCCTGGCGCTGGCAGCGAATGACAGCGATGGGAGCTGCTACGTGCGCTTTGAACAGGTAGGCGATCTCCTCAGCTGCGTAGCAAAGTTACAAGGGGAAGCTGAAAGGCTGAGGAGCATCGGGGAGGCTGAGCAGGAGACAGACTGGTGGAGCCCGGCCCTGCACTCCCTGAAACAGAAATGGGAGCCCCTGTCAGAGAGCACCCAGGATCAGCAAGACCCTGCGCTCTGCCCCTCTTAGATCAGAGGCACTAGTCTCGAAGGGGGAATGAGTGGAGGCAAGTTCATGGTTGTAGCGACAGATGAACTCCCTTCCTGCCCACCTCACCCCCTCAAGTGCTTCTGAAGAACAGATATGAGACCCCAGTCGAGAAAGACCGGACAAATGACTATGCAGTCAATGGGCAACCTACACCAGAGGTTTGTCCACAGTCAGAAAGACCTACTGCTTGTATCACGACCACACCCACAAGAAAAAAAAGAAGGGTCATAGTTGTAGGCAGCTCTCTTCTGAAAGGGACAGAGGGTCCAACATTCTGGGTAGAGCCTTCTCACAGGAAAGTCTGCTGTCTTCCTGGAGCCCAGGTTAAGGACATCACTAGGAAGCTTCCTAGCTTGGTACAATCCTCAGATTATTATCCATTGCTGGCCTTCCATGTAGGCGGTGAGCACACCGAGACTAGTAATGTAAGAACAATCAAAAGAGACATTAGAGCCTTGGGATGACTGGTGAAGAAAAGAGACAGCAAAGCAAAATGGAGCAAGCTCTAGGAAATCTCCAGGTTAGGATATATTACTACATGGAAAACCTGTATCTACCAACAGGCTCTTCTGTAGTTTACCATAACACCTGAGAATAACAGAAAACAAGTGGCCTAATTTTTTCCGAAGACTGTGTAGCAAAACATTGGAGGCTATATAAAAAACTGCTATGATTTCTATGATGTTGGCAGGTGAGTTTTCCCATGCTGTATTTATTTCAGTCTTTTACTGCATGTGGAGATGACTAATGCACATTTATTGGTGCATCTATGCAAAAAGTTCCCTATCATATTGCTTGCCTACTGGAAATGCCTAGTCACAGCACATGATGATATTAACAACCTCATGATTAACACCAGAGAACACATTTGCAATCAAGTGGTCTATATCAATGAGGCATGTGGAGAACATTTTGTACATAAGTTCAGCAGTTCATGGAGTGGTGCCATTAATGACTTAAAACCACCCGTTACTCACCTCATGAGCTCTGTTGTAGTGTTTCAGAAACCATAATCTCATATAAAACAGTATTTCTCATGTCTTAAAATAGACACTTGTAATATGGTTTAGAATTTCCACATCAGCAGCCAACCTTGACCACTCTGTGAAAGAGAGTACAAGCGATCTTCACTCCATGAGTGCAGGTGAAGAGCTACAGAAAAAGGTCAGTGGACATTTTGTCCATTATTCAGATGAAGACACAGGTATAGAGATGAACAACTTCTGTGTTGCTTTGGGAAATGAAAATCACCATTAACACAGTACAATACAGCGGAGGTTTTGTTACTTCTGCTATTTCTGACTTCATCTTTAGAGATAAATATTTCTTACTGTCTTTATGCACAATTAGTGAAAAAGGTTGCTTTGAAAACTAACCTGACTTTTTTTCATGAACTAAAAGGAAGTACTATTTTTTTTTTTTAATATGCAGCATTTCTTTTTTCATTTATTCTCATAAGCAAGGTTTTTAAACAATTAATGTTTGCTTTTTCATTATTTATTGGATGATCATTTCAGATTTAACCTTACACTGGTCTCCTGGAACAGCAAGAAAAACGTTTTTGAGTCGTGAAGGTACACAGTTTTGTAATATTTCAAAGAAGACTGTGGCAGATTTTAGGATAACAGTGATTTAACAACAAGAAATAACTTTAAGAGTAAAGCGTGCAGATGCTGTGCAATCTGTTCTAGCTGCATTCATCATCTCAGTTGCTGCAACTGATCCTTTTCTATGTGTGTAAGAAACAGAGTTATTATGGGGCTCGTTAATGAAAAAATTGCCTGTATATACATAAACAAGTGGGTACTAGATCAAAGTACAATTATATAGCAGTGAAGAATATAGGTCATTGTTGCTGATGTTTACAAAACCTGCAGCTCCCATGCCAGCTCTGTGCCTGCAGATCTTCTCAAGGATCTGCAATTAAACCCTCCCCCTGAAATCCCTGCCAAGCTCCCCCACTCCCAGGGGTTTAATTTTGTGGGTATGAGGGACCCAGGGTCTAGGCCTGATGTGGCTTAGCTGCACCACTTTGACTCAGGCTGCAGAGAAAAAGCCATGAGACAGTCTGTAGAAACAGAAAAATGTAAAAATTACAGAAATAGGATCGCTGAGACAGGATCATCCATGAATAAATCAAGAGAAGAAACAACAGCAAGGAATGGTATAAAGCCTCAAAGAAAAACAAGGAAGCTAGTTAGTTTTGCTGGGGGCCATTTGGTCGACTTGTCAGTACCATCAGTTGATGAGAGACAGCAGCTCAGCAACATGCAGGACCAGTCACACATAGCTACAGCGGCTAACCTTTCTCCCCTGGAGGCCACTGTCTTGGCACATGTATGTTGTGCTGTATGGTCTGGCATGCTGTATCAGGGGAGGTAAGCATGACAATCCTTTAAAGTTGTGTATACCCCACTCCCAGAGTCTCTTTACATATGGCTAAAGAAGCCTGGTCAAAAAACTTCAAATAAGGAGATGTAACATCAGGACGAATCCCTTGCGCTTCACCATGGAGGCTAGGTGGCAACACACTGTAAGACTCAACTCCTTAGAGCACATGGCTTTCTATCTGCCAGGCAGCATCTTAGTCAAAGAAAACTGATAGACTTTTCCTCGCTGTGCCTTACTGAAGTGCAGACTCAAAGGGCAACAGGCACTTTTGTACTTATCATCAAGTGGTGCCCTTCTGCAGCTTTTCTGTTAACCATCCAGACTCTAAGGACTCTTCTGCTATGAGAACACTGCAAACCTTATGTTTCAAATGTCATGAACAATGGCTTTCAGCAATGAGCAAGTAGAACTGTTTCTCATCTAGAAGTAGAGGACACTGTAGAAAAATGTAATTTCAGTTTACACATTGACAAAAAATGATGAGACTGTCTATGGAAGCTTTAAATGAAACAAAAGGGAAGATGTATATACAATTTTTTGAGCAATGACAGTTGAGCACTGGATATATTTCTGAATGATAAAGAAAGGGGGAGAAGTAAGGAAATGATCATAGCAGGATAAACTGTTAGCTGAATGTGTCATTACACTGAAGGTTTGGGAGCCTGGACTAAAGCGTGGCTGAAACTTTGCCTTGTTTATTACAGACAAACTGCTGTAGCCTGCTTTAAAGCAGTACAGACATAATGTATAATGCACTTCTGTGAATTGATGGTGACATTACCCTTGACATTTGGCTTTAGCATTCTATTTCTTTCCCTTGTTTCATTAATGATGAAGTTTCTGTCCCTTTATAATTATAATTGGTAATTGATTGAACACTCAGACGAAGAATACTTTTTTTTGGGGGGGAGGACATGAGTGTGGCTGGAGGCTTTATTTTTGCCTATTTGATTGATGTAATTATAACATATATATCTGCCTCATTAACATAACAGATGATCTACTTCATTGTCACATTTGAAAATTACAATTTCCAATTCAATTTTAAGACCCTTCTAGTATAACTATTTATTTTTATGAACAGATATAAAATGAATGAATCTAATATGTCATAGTAATACCCTCTTGCACTGGTGTGTCTTCCCTTTGGTATGATACATTCTCTGATATCCTGTTTACCCATGTAATATAGACTCTCTGTCCTGGTTTGAGTTAGAACTAATTCTGCTCAGTTATATTATTTTTCAGCTAGGTCTCTTCTAACTAACTGCACTTTCTGAAGTTAAAGGTATATTTTTCACAGACAGTGTCTGCTTCTAGTAGTGATAACATTTGATGTTTACAGTCACTACCAGGGATTGGTATGCAGAAAGGCTCTTGCTCCTATGGAGACCAAGGTCATGGTTAAATTTTGTGTTCCACATTGTGGGGTGCAGAAAGTAAGATGCTGCATCTGCAGGGAATAGTGGACAGGTCAAGTGACCCACACCTGACCATTCTATTCCATTCCATTCCATCCATATATTTCATATTCATTATAAAGCTGAGGGATCATGAGGGTCTCTTCTTCAATGGTGGGCATCCGAGGAAGGCTCTGTCCATTCTTTTGCCTTTAATCCCTATCCATGAGTTCCAGAATCCAGTTCCTATCTGCTGTTGAGTCCAGTCTGGGACTTCTCAAGTTCCTGCTTCACAGCACCAGTGATGTAATTGCCATCAGGGGGGTTGGGTTCCATATTAATTTTTCTATATGTTTGTATATATTTAGTTTTATTATTGTTTTCATTAAAGCTGTTTTAGTTTTGTTTTCCAACCCATAAGTTTCTCTCCATTATTTCCTTTGTCTTCCCCTCTGGGAAGAGAGATGGGTCAATAGAGGGCATCTGTCATTTGTCTAGTGACCAGCCCAGCCCTAATCTTTGACACTCTCTTAAAGAAAAAGAATAAAAATACCTAGTTACATGCTTGAAAATTTGTTTGTTTATTCCATAGCTTTCATACATACCAAATAAATGGAATATTGAAGCTCTTTGTCTACACTGTATCTGGGTTGACAAATATTTTTGTGACAGAACTTGTCACTTAGAAACCAAATACGGGTTTGTACAGACAATGTGATGTGGATAGTGATGACATGATGTAAAATACTTGTGATTATAGCTGCTTACTACAGATACAGATTTAAAAACTCCTGATTATGGCATATGACTATGTTAATGATTAGGATTTGGCCCTAACACAACTTTTTGTGTCCTGCTTGAGGTGCTATATCTCCTCCATAGATGCACTTTATGCTGCTGATATACCATAGTCCATAGGGAAGAAAGGACATAGGAAAGCCATTCCCAGACAGAACTTCTCCTTGTCATTGTGGAAAAGCATATGGAAACTGGTTGACTGCCGACTGAGAGCCATTCTGTACACCCCCTGCCTCCTCTTTTCCCTTTCAAAATCCCTAAAGAGAATGTTAGTGTTTTGGTGAGGTCTTTCCTATGGAGTTCCAGATTAGTATTCTCAAGAGTCAGATCTGATATGTCCTTCTCTACAGTGTACTGATCTTGCCTGTTCCCCATAGCATGGAACAAATTTAATCCTTTCAGTGTAGAAATCAGAATACAGGTGCATCACAAGAAGTCTATATTCTGTTCCCATTATAGGAAAGATTACTCTTTTTTTTTTTTCTTAATATGGTTGCTCTCAAGGACAAAAGCATCATATCTTTGAGATCACAAGTCAAACTTTTCTTTTTTCTATTTCATTGCCTCGTGGGATATTATCTATCATATATATATAGTCTTGTATATTGTTTTGCTGAGTTAAAGATTTTTCTTCAAAATTATAGATACAAGAAAAATGCATGAAAATATAAAAATACATTAGTGGTTTCCTTATTCTTTTGAATATGTTATTGATTTTAATGCATTTTGCCTTATTTGTAAAGCCTGTGGCAATATTGGACCCTAGTTTTCAATTTATTTTCTTTTCTTCCTTTTCCTATTGGTATAATTTCTAGGTCAGAATATCCTGGTTCATGAATTTGTCCTATGTATAATTTAAAGACTGTGGGTGTCTGAGCTTTTACTGTGTGTTTTCCCAATGAAATGAAATTCTTATTTATATATGGAAAGCTGTTTGTGACTCTGGCTTTTTAAAGCAGAATAGGAAAGATCTATTTTCTGTGTTGCTTTTACTTGCTTGGGATGCAAAACTCCCTGGGACTCTGAGAATGGCACTTTATAAATGAAATTTACTATTATTGCTGTTTTCTCTGCAGTAAAAGCTATTGTTAGCGACAACTCAGTTGCAGCCTTACAGCTCCCTGTCCACTGTTATAACATTCCAAACTTCTCCTTTTGGGCTCAAATATGCTGTGCTTAAGTTAAGATGAAAAATTTTGGTTGACTAGTTGATTGAAGTTGGTTCAGCTTTTTTCTTTCAGTTAGCAAAACTTGTTGCAAACAAGTTGTATGCATCTATTTAAAAATATGTATGCATATATTTAAAACCAGCATCTATTTAAAAAACAACATATATTTCAAAAAAGCTCATTTTTCTTAGAACACAAGTTGAAGAAGTTGAAATATGAAGGCCAGATATTTGGCTACTGTAAATATTGTAGCTTTATTCATTTATTCATATTTTAGTCATTCATTTATTCATTTAATTGAAGCTTTGTCTGTTCATTAATGTAGTTCTCAATTGTCTATCTCCTTCCCAGTATGTCTTCATGAGGAGTTATCATTCATAATGGGCTGATCTTAAGTGGTGAGTGGGAGTCAGTGTGTATGTGTGATCATGAGTGCTCGAAGTTACTTGGAAACTCAAGTCATGTAGAATATTAAACTTTTGAGAAGTTTGCTAAAAGTCTAATTACAGTTAAAGCATATCTTCAAATTAGAAGCTGTAAAATGGAGTTTTGTTCTCATTTCATTATTAACATTAGACATCAAGCAATTCAAAGGTTTCATTGTAATATAAATGTTATATAAAACCATTTAGTGCATTAATACATAACCTTTATGTTTATGGATTACTTCTTAATGAAGTAACATTATTTGTTATGGCTGAAATTATCTGAGAGACTGTCTGCATTGCATCTGTGAATCTTACATGATTTGTGTTCCAACTGTATATTGCTGTAGGCTCCCTGAATACTTAAAAGAAGTTTATGAGGCTGTGTTAAGAAAATTGAAAGACAGGGTAAGTAGCTGACACAAGCCAGCCTCAGGGCCCTTTTTATACAATTTAAGAATGGATGGAATAACTTTTTGGTGAGAAATTGGTTAACTGCCTATATTCAGCATAGAAGCACTGGTGTAATATAGGAAATGTTTTCCTTCTTGATAAAAGAAGTCTTTAAAAATAGTCCCCTTGAGCTAAAATTACTCAATAGTTACTTCTGCAGGAAAAAAAAAAAAAAAAAGTAGGAAAGAAGAGATTAATAAAACTTGGAAGAATGTGATACAGATTCTGTTTCTTTCTCTTCCCATTTAGTGGTTAGGGCATTCATCTCGGTTGATGGAGGCACAAAATCAATTTTCTCCCCTACATGAAAGGGATTAATCCCATATTGTAACAGACTCCTTCCCACAATACTATGATGTATTTTGGGTGGGTTACACTCAGTATCTCCCCTTGACTGTGACTGTAAGTATTGGATATGCATCAAGAAGACTGGTTCTAGAAGCCCATGGTTTTGAGGATGTTTCAGTCATTCCCCCAGGTTTGACAGATGCTGTCTTCTAAGTCTAGTGGCCTCTACTAACTGCAGATACTGAGCAAATGCTGACTTTTGAATGAAAATCTTACTCATAATAAGTATTTCAATTAAATATGCCCCACAATAAAGAAGTTGTCCTGGTCTCTTTCCCAGCCATTGAATAGTTAATTAGAAAATCATCACCAGGTGAACTTGAAAGTAGCTTACCCCAGAGTATTTTATAATACGGTCCTTAGCACACTCTGGAGGTAGATGAAATCTGATGAGCCAGAGACAACTCTGAATTTGGACCAGGTACCATGGAGATAGGTATGGGAAGGATATACAAATCACAGGGATTTTGCATGTTGTTATTCACTTGTCCTGTTGCCCACCCTTGCGTGCAGCGAATGCTAGCCAAGTGTACCAGGAAGGGAAGCTTCCCTGGGGCAAGATGGGTCTCACAGGGGAGGTTGGGCATCACAGAAAGTGGAAAAGACATGAGAGGTTTAAATGGTGACACAAAAGCAACTCCAGCACATGATGGGAGGGGGGAAAGTGATGTTCCATGGTGTGGAGTCATGTGTGGATTGTGTGGCCACAGCATAGGAAGTCCCTGTGAAGGGCTGCCAGGCTGAGGGAAAGCCTGGAGGAAAGGGGCTATCCTACAGGAAGCAGGTTTGTGTTTCTTTTAGTTCTATCTCTCTTAACTCTTCACAGGACTTTCTGTTTTAAATGATGTTTTAACACAGATTTTTCTCAAGTAAAAGCAAGATTCTGATCTTAAAAGTCCTGGTGGCTTTTTGAAGGTTGCAAGTTGCCTAAGTAGATCCAGTCAAAGCAGTGGGAAGTTAATGTGTCTTCATAAAGGCAAGTCAAGAAACTACTTACTATCTTCTGCATCCCAGTTTTGTCAGTCACAAGGCTATATTAAAAGACACACGAGGAACCAAGCACAATCCAAACCAAATACTTTTTCTAAAGAGGATGAAGATGGTGGGCTGAAAGGCCCCGAGAAGGGCAAAGCCTAGTAGCACTTCGGAATGGGTCTGTCAGAGTGGGAGCTGGCTAGGCTGATAGCAGCATAAAAAGGTTTAAATAATACAGGTGCATCAGCAATCAGCTTTCTTTATTCTAAATGTTTCATACCTTTGAGGAATGAACAGAATGTGCTGTATTTGGAAAAAGCTCTATTAGTTGCTTCAACTTGTGTCACAGTGTCCTGGAAAAACGCCCTGTATTAACTCAAATTTCTACCCAAAGGTAACTCAGACCTTGGTCTGAGTGGTATTGCTGTAGCACACTCTGCTGAAGGTCACACAAATGAGTGGATGCACTCAGTGAGAGGCTGCAAAGAAGGGATTCTGAAAGGTGCCTTTTAGCTTGGTAACTGTGACAATAGCCTTCCCAATTTTTTTCTGCTAATGGAGAATCCAAAATGTCACATCTGCTTGGTATTTTTTCCAGTGTATTCTGTGGATATCACTGGTACTTTCAGAAATAGAAAAACTGAGGAGGATCCTGG
Organism: Todiramphus chloris collaris; assembly: GCA_025345505.1. NCBI lineage: Eukaryota > Metazoa > Chordata > Aves > Coraciiformes > Alcedinidae > Todiramphus > Todiramphus chloris. The sequence continues at coordinate 12,712,305 of JANVCC010000035.1, read as the reverse complement.
TCCTGATCAGAAAAATCCAGGTGCTTGTACATTGGGCAGGTGACATGGGGCCAGGAGGTGGAGGAATGTGAGGGCTGTGTAGTGGGAAAGAAGGGAGGGGTAACTCCTTATCTAACAAAATCACAAAAGACAGATCACAAGCATCCAAACGGGACATAATCAGATCTCATGGACCTACAAAGACATGTAAATTTGTAGGAAGAAGGGTTTCTTGAGTTATTACATTAAATTGCAGTCAGTGGTGTATTCAGAACCTTAGCAAAGTCAGTCCCAAGGGTTGGTTGTTGTCTACACAGTATCCAAAGTGTTTTAATTACAGATCAGAAAGTCTGTTCTCCTGTGGGATAATGGGGCAGAGTGGATGTAGGTTGCACGTGGAAGTAAGTCTGAAAAATCAACAGTGACCTTAGAAGATGGGTAATTGCATCCTGGTCCTTGGCCTTAGGAGAAAGGCTGGCGAAACCTAAAAGGCTTCCCAACACCCTTCAGGCTGTATTTACACTGCAGGGATCCCCTGACACTCCACCTCCTTCCTTCCCAGGAGATTCTACCTTGGGAGGGCTGAGGCTGATAACCCTGTAGGTACACAGGATGGGCGAGTCGCCAGATCCATGCAGCACCGTATGGCATGTGATGGAAAGCCTTCTCCAGTCACATGCCACAGGAGGTGTCCTCAGCATAACATCTAGGCATCACACTGGGGTTTCATCCTCCCAGCCTGAAGTGCCAAAACACTGCCTGCAGCTGTGGATGTGATAGTGGGTGACCCACAGGAAAAGGTGTGTCACCTTTTAATGACCAATATTTGAATTAAAATCCAATAAAATGTCAGTCCTCATAAACATTTCTCTCTGATACATATTGCCACCTGTTCTAACAGCTGCAGAAAAAAAAAAAAAAGTCCTTTTCCATGCCTATCTGTGAATATCTAGTGTATCTACCTTCTGTAGCAATTTTAAGGTAATTCTGTGGTATTGTTCATGTACAAATACAACTTTATAGAAGAATATACAATTCAGAAGGCTAATCTTCCTTTTAAAAATATTTGCAGACACAGAAGGGAAATACCACATCTATTATCATCATTATATTACTTATCTTAATATTCAAAGATTCTAAGATTTTCAGTGGATGAAAAAAATACACAGTAAAGGGAAAATCTGACTGCTAATGGTACAGTGGACTGCATGATGGGTACCAAAGAGGGTTCTTGCTGGCTGTAGGAGGCAGTGAGAAATAAGCAACATTTCTAGTGGAATTTTATTTTATTTTTTTTCCATTTGAATTGATGCTGTTGTCATTTGGAAAAGTACCCCTTCATAAGGTCAGTTCTAAAACATTAGGATTACTCCTCTTGATTTATGCTCTTATTGTTTTCTGCATAAATAAAGCTACGGCCTCTTCCTTCCAGTCAGTGTGCTACTAGCTTAATTAATTTTGAAAGCAGAAGAGGGTGCAGGAGAGAGCTGATATTAATGAGCTGTACTAATGACATTAGGGACTGACTGAAACTAGTTATTAAAAGCAACAGTAGGGCTTGTTCTATTCTTTGGAGTAATGGCAATAAGTTCAGTAAATTTAGACTAAACCCAGAATTTTATGTTATATGCCTTGAGACTGAGGAGGGACCTCATTAATGTCTATAAATATGCTAAGGGTGAGTGTAAGGAGGATGGAGCCAGACTCTTCTCAATGTCAACCAGTGTTAGGACAAGAGGCAATGGGAGTAAGTTGGAGCACAAGAGGTTTAGGGTAAACATAAGGGAAAAACTTTTTCACAGTGAGGGTGACAGAGCACTGGAAGAGGCTGCCCAAGGGCTTGTGGAGTCTCCTTCTCTGGAGGTGTTCAAAACCTGCCTGGATGTGTTCCTGTGTGACTTGATCTAGGTGATCCTGCTCTGGCAGGGGGGTTGGAGTAGATGATCTTTCTAGGTCCCTTCCAACTCCTAACATTCTATGATTCTATGATCTGCATATAGCTACTGTATCCCAGGAATACTTCTGATGCAAACCTCCCATCTGTGTTTAGTTCCATACTGTAAAAAGTTTATAAAACTACTGCCTATAAATGACTTCTTCATTTTGAAAGCTAGCATTTCACTTGTAGCTAAGACAGGCCCTGCAATTAAAATTTTGCTGTTTGTTAGGTCTACACTTCAGAGATTACTTCATCTGTGGATAATTCTATTTCGTCCTCTATTTTTATACCATGTCCCAGATAGATCATCATTGTGCTAGGTACCATACATTTATATATATTCAAAGCATGTATCATCAACATCAATTCTATCATCAACAGCAAAATGTTGTAAAGATGAAAAGGAAATAATATACCACCAGCAAAGACATTCATAAAACTCAAGGCATGGGGGAAAAAAAAAACAAATGAGAAAACAACAAAGCACTGAAAACTCACAGTATTCCAACTCACCTTGAGGGGAAGTTGCCTTGACATCTTCAAAATAAGGAAGCTGGGGAGACTACTACTATCCATCTAAAGAGGTGTCCAGATGTCTTGTGGTCATGTCTTGTATTTATCAATTTTTAATATCCTGTAAATTGGAAAGACAGTTTAGAATTTCATTAACTTCCATTTTGAGCTACTGCTGTTCTTTATTAATTTAGTTCTTGCACTTCTTTGTAGCTTTCTTCACTATTCTGTCCCATTTGTTCCCTCAAGCTTTTTAGCTTTGACCCAGAATGGTATTCTTTTTCTTCCTATTCATAACTGTTAGATAGATACTTTGTTGTTTTGGTCATGTTTCTTCCAAAAAGTATCAACCCTGTTTATCAAGTTCCAGGAAATTTTTAAGCTGAGCATGAATAGGCTTTCAAGAGTTTGCAGAGAATCTAGGAAGGGGACTAACTTCATCATCACCCTAAACACAGCAGAAAGGACCAGTTGAACATAGACTTTTTCACTGCTGTGACTCTGGAGTATTTGCAGTATAAGCAAGCACAGTGTTTGACCAAGTCTTACTGTATACTGGGTGCAGACGTTCACAGCTGAAGTCATAGTACAGCACTAATAGCTGTTAAGAGTGTCCCTATTTGACAGGAAATTTTCATAGACATCAGGGAAAAAGATTGTGTAGTGAGAAAGGAAGATGCAGATGCTAAAGGATACCTTTTGCATAGGTGAATTTGTTTATCATTTCAACTTAATACACAGTAAAAGGAAAACATACGAAGTTCCAGGTGTGAGACAAGGAACAGACATGCAACTGCCTACTCCTAGCACTGGCGAGGAAACTAATCTTGCTTGGAAGGGTCAATAAGCCTCACTGGTCTGAAAGAATCAAAGCTTATTTCAGCAGAGTTAATGTAGAAATCACTTTTCTCTAATACTATGTGTATAGTGTTTGAGAAGTTATAGCACATATTAGGTGTTATAAAGTTAGATTGCATATAGACAAAACATACCCTTCTATGCAACTCTCTCAGAAATAATAATTTTTCCATTGATAATTACTTCCATAAGAGTATATGCTTACACAGGATTGATTATAAAGTAAAAATCATATTTTTCACACTGTCCTTAGTGGTTACTATATTTAGCATGCAATTAAACATTCAAATATTTATTCCTGTGAAGTGACCCTGAAATATTTTGATATTTATTCAAGCTTAGTATCTCTTCATTTTGGAGAGATGCTAAAATGCCTTGCTTTTTATAATTAAAACCTAAGTATAACTGACATGATCCAGATACCATGGATAAGGTAAGTGAAATTTTACTTCCTATAGGGATGGTAAGTATCATCAGGAACAGTGGCTAGTCTGTAAGACAGACGTATGCTTGCTATGACTTATAAGGGGAAGATATCAGGGAAAGATCTTCAGCTGACAGTGTGAAAATCAATTTCCAAGTAGAATTTAAAGCCTGAAAGTAGGTTATAAGCAGAATTATGCTGTTGCAGCACAGCTTCAGAAAGCTCATGAGTGAAGTGCTTATCCACAGAGAGAAAAGGTAATATACTTATGCTGTAACAAAAATGAGATCATAAAAGTGATCAACACATGGCTTTCTGTCTGCAGAAAGAAAGAGGTAAATACAGACTTGCACAGCAAGCCAAAGAAAATCTAGATTGACTCAGGCATAATATATGCAAGAGAAGAGCAACTTTTATTTAGTAAATTAAATAACTCCCACGACAACCAAAATTCCATATGTGCAGTGGTCAAAATAAAGTTGCATGCCAGCAGTTATTCAGCATGTTATGTAAGACAATCAGTTTTTAATTCTTTTAAGCAGTATAAATTGTTACATTCATTTGATGGCTGATGGACTTGATGTGGCTTTCAGAAAGGAAAAAGGAACATAATTACAGATTATACAATCCCTGACCACAGTAAGAATCCTCATCATGATCTTTCTCTTCTGTTTTTTGACATCCAACTAGGCAACAGCTGAGCAATAGGTCTAGCAATAATCTCCCTTCAATACTGGACTAACTCCTTTGCCTTGGGCCTGAAAAAGGAATTTAAAAAAAAGACAGACAAAATGGTATTGTTTGTTACTCGTGGAATGTACTTGCCATCTCTACTCTGACATTCACAGCTAAAAATTATCACATAACATCTGCAGAAAGATACCATTACAAAGATAGATTTTCTAAATCTCAGCAGATGGGAAATTCTTCAAGTGCTAAATTAAGCTTATAGACAATCATGAGGGATTTTTACTTAGTTTGCATATGATGTGATGTGACATGATCTCTGGTCTAAAGCAATGAGATCAATTAAAACAAGTGGAAAATAAAAATTATTGTTATGTATGAAATGTATTTTAAAACTGGCCACGATATCTCTGAAATGGAAATAACAGTGAAAAATATATGAGAAATAGTGTTTATACATGACTTAAACATTGGTATAGTAACATTAACACTACTGTATAAAAAATGGAAAGATTTCTGCACCAAATTGTCTTTTCTGGTATAAATCCAGAGTAATTTTGTATCACAGGACCCGGAGAAAGTTTATCTGAGCACCTTGTGTGATGACTGTAAAACTGATGTATCATTCACAGTACCAGCAATGCAATCCCCTGTGACTGTGGAATAAGAATCAGTTTCCATCAAAATAGGAGTTTTTTTTCTGAAGCTCAAGACATTCACCAAGTCTTGAAAAAACAGAAATGATATGAATGTTGTCTGGCTTCATTTTAAAGGTTATAAAATACATTTATCGTCCTTAACATTAATTTATATTATTTATTTTGTATTGATTAATTAAATTATATTGTTCATATATTTTTCAGGCACTCCTTGTATGAAACCCAGGAAGGTATAATGAATACTATTTATAAGGGCAGAATTACGATTATTGCAATGAATGCTGTTTGAAAAGTACAGTTTAAGGGTGAGTGACTAAAATTTTCAATGATATTTGTAATTATTACAGCTTTATTATGTTAGGAAAGAGTGAACTACTGAAATACGTCTCAGTTTTGACTCATCACTTAGTCAAATATATTGACTTCAGTAAATCAGGGCACAAGACTTACTTCTTCTCATCAGAATAAACTGGTGCAGCCGATGAATGAAGCTGTCAGAGTCTCTGCCATGGGACTCTCACTCTCTGCTGTGGTCCAAACTAGAGCAGGCCTGGGATGTAACTTTTACAAAAAGAAGTAACTTTTAAAAATGGTATATGTTCCTCTAGGGACTGGGTGAACAATTCTATTCTAGTCCCTTTCACATCCTCTCTGCCTTTAGACCCAGGTAGAAAGAGCAAACTGTCTTTTTTTGTTGCACATGTGATAGAAGATCCTGTAAGAGGATTTATGTTGGTGAGAAAGTTCCAAAATATCGTATAGAAAAATGTTCCTAACTCCCAAAACTAAAATCAATTGATCAAGTCCTCATCAAGAAACTTTAACACTATCCTTGTTATGCTTAATGGTTTCCCTTCTGACACACACAAGGAAATAAAAGATGCTACATCTGAAGTATGATATATTTTACAGTACTCGAATTTAAGAGGTGTTCTGTTTGTGAAGTAAAATTGAAAACTGTGCAATAGTGTGGATAGCAAGCCTGAATGGCAGCTATTGTGGTTCTGAATTTGTTTATGAATAGGAAGTGGCTTCCTGCATAGCTGCTTCTGGGATTTTGTCAATCTCATGGCTAGAAGTCTTTTTCAAAGTTACTATTCTCTTGTTAAAATACATTTGTTCCTTCAAAAAAATGTATTATGACCTTATATATGACTTTTTCTTCCCACTATTTATATTTCCTATGTACTTACTGAGAATAATGCAATGCCCTTACACCCTGTATTTTTTGCTATGCTAAACAAGTTTAGATCTCCCTTCAGAATTTCAATAGTCTTTCTCAGCAGCTGTTCTAGTACAAATTCCTCTTTCTTGAATATAGGTGACCAGATTTGTAGATGATATTCCAGATTGAACTTCAGTAAATCCTTGTACAATAACAGGAATATTTAGTAATATCTAATAGGATTATCTTACTATTTATAGTCTCAACACCTTCTATGTAGCTTGGTATTTCCCTCTTTTATACATCCCATATTCTTATCTAAAGTTGTCCTTCTGTATCCTGTCCACAGTTGCATTTTACAGTTCTCCACTTCTGAATTTAGACAGTAATTTCCCATGCAAATATGTACATGACTCATTAAGGTAGATTAAATGTGCAGTTATTTCTTCAAAAGGACAATGCACTTGTCCATTGTTATTCACTGTTGGTAAACATTTGTTGCATTTTATTACTTTTTCCAGCAGCATATAAACTGAAGTGAGGGGGGACAGTGTTCTGCTTAAAAGATAATGAAGCAAGTTGAGCTGTCCTTGTTATTCTGGGGCCTCCTGAGATAAACAGGAGACAGGATGTTGAGGCCTTGAGGCTTGACAGCTTTATGGTCCTTAGCTCATCTTGCATGGCTTGTAGATAGGGGAAACTAACTCCAAGACAAGGAGGAATAAAGAAGAGCCTCCCACCAATCCTGTGATCTCCGATTCATCACAACTCTGCATTTTGAGAGAAAAGGGGAAAAGTACACTGCAAGGAAGACTGAGAGCCTTCCTCCCAAAGACTCCCGAAGACCCTGGCCCATGACCACCAGATGGCAGTGTGCAAGTGCCAAGGGGAGGAGACCTATGAAAATGAGTTCCCGGAACTTATTATAATAATCCAACCCTATATAATGAATATGTAACTAACTCTGTTATATATGCATGCTTTGGTGTAATACATAGCTGCTTGATGGACACTTCAGTGTGCAAGTTAGGAGGAACAATCCCCCTTGCACCCGGCGCCGTAATAAACATACCTGCTTTATAACCTTTTACAAGTTGTACAGTTTGTTTTCCACACGTCAAAACCTTTAAATTATGACAATCTTCTTTGCTTCTGTGAGAATTTTGAAGATGAACCTTTTTTTGCCTACTCAGTCACTGTGGAGTGTACCAAATTCTGTGGTTTCTTTCCACCTGACTGTAAACAACTCAGTTACTTTTTAACCATCAGAGTTTCTCTGTCCTTCCTAATAGGGCATTTCTTACCAAAAGCTGAGATAAGATATTTATTTAGCTTTTCAGCAAAACTTGGTTTTCCTTTAAAATTTAATCTTCCTCAGTTCCTAGTGAACACATTACTTCTTTTCTTACTCTCTTTTTCTTTAAACAGTTGCAATTTTTAGTATTATTGTATTTATAATTTTCAAGATCACATTGCTTTTTGGAGTTTCTTCTTAAAATCTGAATTTCCTTTCTTTGATAATCCATCTTTTTTTATTTTGTATCATTGCTGTTGTTCCTAATGCGTTTTTCAATAAATGATGTCTGGAGTCTTTTTTAATAAGGTTTTTTTTTCTTCTTTATCGGAAACATAGTTTCCAAACAATCTCTGTGCCTTTAAAGCTTTCATGCTGAGTTCTCTAAACTTTTCAGCCTAGATAATGTCATTCCTAATTCCTTTAATCTCTCAAAATTTTCCCATTTGAAGTCACTATTAAGGTGCAGAGTAATCTTCATTTTTATTAGACTAAGATAAAATCTGAAATGGTGTAATTTCCAGCAGGTTCAATGAAGAACTGCAGCAGACACCACACCTCAGAATACCCTGGCTGAATTAATGGTATTTGTTTACCAGTGTCTTTGAGTGAGAAATGTCCTGGTAGGATATATTACTCTAGAAACAGAATATTAAAGGAATATATAAAACAGAAAACAGACCTTTTTTTTCCCCTCTACTGACAACATGCTGTCATGAGACAAAATTTGTGGAGAGAGAAAGAGAGTCTAAGAACATTCTTTTAATCAACATCACAACAATAAATAGGTAACAGTAAATGAAAGCATAACAATAAGAACTTTTTCTGGAAAAAAAGGATTGCCCCTGTTAGATGTACATTTTTCTTAAAAGAATAATGATACTGTTTTTTTGTTGGAAGCTACACATTAGAACTTGAGAAAAATATTGACCAGTCTGCTGTTAAAAGTTGTAGTTTTGGCAAGACCAAGATGTTTCCATGGAAGTATTCCAATTTCTAACTAAAGCTGTTACAAATATTACTTGGGAAGCTGAAGGATCTGGTCTTCCCGCATACCAAGCAGCATTGCTCTCCAAAGATTTTAATGCAAGCGGAATATCTTGCAGGGTTTGATCCTACAGGAACTATATGTCTCTCTGGAGTAACTACAGAATAAAATTCCAGGGCTGAATAAGTCTCTGACAACTGACAGAAATAAGAGGCTCTGTCAAAGTAAGTATACAAGCTAGATAATATCTTATGCATCCATGATACAGAATAGTTAGTCCTGCACTATTACATTTATGTCCTGGAGGGGTCAACATCCGTTAATCTGATAAACTATATAGGTACAAGAATCCACAATTTTACCAGTCAAGATGGATTGTGCAAGATACAAACCAGAATTAAAAACATAGTCTGACTGAAAGCTTCCCTTAAAAGTGATTCAGGAGTAAAAGAGCGAGAGAGATGAAAATTGCATACAGAATATTTTCTACTAAGAAGTACTACTTAATTTTTTTTTTTCATTAAATAAAGAAAAATGTAAAAAATAGTTGTAAGCATCTGAAAGATAAAATTGGAACTATACTTAAAAAAAGGAAATTAATAAAAATCACTAGTGGTGAGGAGGCAGTGCATTGCTTGACAATACTTCAGGATAATTCTTTTCTTTGATTCATCTGATGCTTTCAAATTCTATAAATTGAGCAAGTAGTTTTTTTCCTGGAGCAGTGGATAACTGGAATATCTCTTACATTGTATGGCACATGTTGGCTTTTAAAATAGTGGCTTCTGTAAAAGTAGGATTTGGATCATTACACTGTGATTTAGTAGAATCTTATTCCATGAGTATTCCTGTTTGTCCAGATTATGAATCATTTATAAACATTCACATTCAGTAACTCCCATGTTTCATCCCACCTAAAGGCACTGTGTCAGTTTTGCTGCAAGTGCAATATTGAATTAATCTATAAAAGTACTGATATAAAAATGTGATTTAGAGTGGTGTACCTGAATGTTCTGAACAATTTGGAGTCTGAGATAAACTATTTTAAGTCTAGGGAGATACTTCTGTCAGCTGCATTGGGTACTTTTTGTAGGATGTATTAACAGTCAAGACCTCTTGACACACTACAGCACGCTACCCAAGCAGGTCATATCTGTGCTGAGTGGGCATATTGTATGCACAAAGACAACCCAATTTATTCCACAACTTTGTAGTCCGGAGCATTCTAGCACATTCTCATCATTTCTGTATGACAGAAACATTGTTTCCTGAAGTCTACTTTTCTACTAAAAGGAGAGTCCTATCAGTAGGAGGGATCAAGCTCAAAAGTGATAATTTTCAATTGCCCAAAATTTGTTAACTGTTTAATCAGCACTTGTTTAATATTAAATGAAGGAAAATAATTGGATCTGTTAAATTCTTCCATTTCTTTTTCACCACCTCCCACCAAACCTGTTTTGTTACCTAGTCAAATGGATTTTCATTATTGCTGTGCAGTGCATAACAACTGATGAAGACGATCAGACTATAGAGCTTAACAATGCATAGTGAAGGATGTTTCATTTTATTTTAGAATGACTTTTATGACAGCATACTCTGGCAGAGCATATTGATAATGATAATGCCACATTGTAAAACTGAGATTCTTGGTACTTTATAAGGAATAAGCACTAAAAACTGAACTGGACTTCTTCTATCTGAATATAGTCTTACTGAGAAAACTTCAGTCAGTCCCATTATTACTTATTCTCGGAGATCACGATGCAGTATGCTGTACCTAACTTTGCAAACAGACAAAAAGGTGAAAGTGAAATCTACTCAAATATCTCTGGCTTTCTAGTAATAATGATTTTTTTTTTTTCTTAATTCTGATGTCATGTATGAGTTCACTATATTGAAAGAATACTTTCATGTTGCTTCAGTTCATTACCCTGTGCAGATCTTATCACAAGAATGTTATTCACTCTTTTCTTTGATAATTAACATCGATTGCCTTCAGTCCCAGTCAGTAGAAAATCTACTTAGAAATGTAACAGATATTTCTTCTCACATCTTTTAGCTTGCTTAATGGGGCACCTCTCTTGCCCAAAGCTGTTTTTATAGTAGTTTAGAAGGCGATGAGTAGGAGGTAACTAGTTTTATCATTGCCCTCCCCAATTTCATGTGCTTGCTAATATTTCCACATGAATCTTTCCAAGCTGCTTTCCCTGAAAGAAGACACAACATAAGAAAATGTGAATGGATTTTTTTGAAAAGACCATTGTAGATCGGTTGTTTGATTATTTGCATTTGTTTCCTTTGATGTACTTCTGACAAATCTACTAATTCAACTAATTCTACTATATAATGGTAGCCCAAGAAATATTCCTCTTGCTTTTCAGGAATGTTTCAATAAGGCTATCTTAAAAATACTGTAAAAAAAATAATGTTCTGGTCAAAGTAGAGGAGGGACTGAACTAAAAGCCTAGTTCTGAAGATTTCTGAATTTCATTAGAATTAAACTCTGACTCCTAACTTTTCATCTCAGTTCCATCATGACATTGTTGGAAAATGTATAACTCGTCATACAAAACAATAATCTGAATAAAACAAACTGATAGACCCAACTATTTTACATTACAGGGAGAAAAGGAAAGGAGAAATTGTGGAAAAATAAGTCAAAAATCTTACAAATCAAATATTACAAATTAAGGCATAAAGTGATCAGTACTGGAGAAATGCTTTATTTTATAATTTAAAATTTTTATAATTTTTAAACACAAAATCATCTAGGTACCTATATTTAGAAATCAAGGCATGCATCTAATGGGTTCATAATAAGAGCTTAGGAGTGTGAGAAGATCAAAAACTGTGCCTTTGGAAATGGAGAATAAGAAGGTTCTAAAATTATATCTGTTTTACTAAGCATAGATTTGAAACAGAGTCCTAGAATACTGTGTCACTTTATTTAAATGTCAGAGAATGGTAGTCACCTGCTAAGCTGAGCCAACATTGTCTCTAAGAAGAAACTACATTAAAATATATTGAAGTAGACAACAGACATCCAATGAAAAATTATATTAATTAATAGAAAATGCACTTTAGTAATTTTGTTTACCACCAATAGCTATTTCCTCACAAGAACACCATCATTTTACAAATGTATTTTACATTAACCTGTATATTGAAGAAATCTAATGGGTACCCTGCAGATTTGGGATGACATTTATGTCCCTAACACTGGAGCATGTCTGCTGGTTACTTTGTGAACATGATTAAGATGCTTTCTGCCTTTGACAGCATGGTTGTTTCTGCCTTTTCCACAAGTGTAGATTGAACCAAAGGCTACATCAGCATCTTGCTAGGCAGAAAACTATTGTGGTAAAAAGTAGAATATGTGTCAAAGGTAGAGGAAAAATGATGCAGCAATGTACAGCAGAGATACACCTTTTTTTTTCTTTTCTTTTTGGAGTGGGTAGCAGTGATAGATAGGCGCTGGAACACCTGGCTGGCCACAGTTCCCTGGGGGCACTCTGCAAATAGCTGACCTAATTGCAGGTGCTGGAATTGCTGTTAAAGTCAGCAATTGCCATCAGTTTCCAGAGAGTAGTATCTAAGGAATTTTGTTAATTCCAAATTGTGGTAGAGTCAATTCAAACATTGTCATCAGCAGAAATTATTTATGTTCACTTTACTGGTTTTATGTGCACACTATTCTCTTTTAGTCTGCCAGCAAATTGGCTAATCTGCCAACAGAAATATTCAAATGTGGGAGGAATAGGAAAGAATAGGAGCTGCCTGTCAGCTGGTGTCATGTGGGAGCAAAAAGCCTGCAAGGATACAGTCACAACAGAACATAGGTAGCCCTCCAGCTATTTCTATCTTGGTCATGGTCCTTCAAAGCACATAAAAAATACTGAACCAAAAGTCTCAGCTGAGGACCATTACACTTTTATGAATGTCTGTTCCGCACCAAAAGGAATAAATGAATGTATTTGCTAGACAAATGTAATTTTTTTAATTCATGCCGAGATTTTATAACTAGAGGGGTCATAAAAAGCATTCATTAGGAGCTAGCAAAGATCACAGAATTTCAGGGAGTCATTTGTTATCTCAAAAACATCATCTGGACGAACTAACAGAGTTTAGAAAAATAGTTAATTTTCTGTACTTAAATTCTCCATGGAGTTGAAGATACACATGTTCTATAAATAAAATATTTCAGAAATTAATTATTCTTACTGTGAAAATATGTGTCTTATTTCTAGTCTCAGCTTGTATAACTTTAGGTTGATTCTTGATATATCTACCTGTAATGGAGCAAACAGTCTGTTCTTCTTCCAGGCTTTTCAGACCCAAATATCCCTCTATTTTGGAAATGATAATTTTGAACTTTTAACTAGCACACCTTTATTAAATAGATTTAGGAGTAACAAATAACTCTGATTTGCAAATTCTATCCAGTGGAAAACCATATCCAATTCCATGTGCAAAAATAAGAGAAAAATAAGAGAAGTGATATATGGAAGTACAGAGATTAGAATATTCCTTCAAGAATCCCAGGTTGGTGAAGAGATGTTTTTCTTTAAATAAATGACAAACATTCATCCTGATTTTAATTAATCCTAAATAGTGCAACCACATGGTGCATGTACTTACAGACACATTTTTTTCTTAGACAATTAAAGACAATTGTGGGTCTGAGATGTAATGAATAGATCTTGCTTAGAGGGTAGTAAATCTATTGACAGGTTGTTATTAAGACATCAGGGATTAAATGTTTTTCTGTTTCTTACTGTCCATTTTTCACCTTATGTTGTAGCTGTTTATGCAGCTCTCCTCTTGCCATCCATGTATCTGCTTTCTGAACACAGATACAGAAAAGTGCTGTGAGACTTTTTGAAATGGAGACTTTTTGCTTTAAAACGCTAGGTTATCTAGGGAACATATTTTAAAATATACTGAATGAAATGTGATGAAGTGTGAATTCCTAAATGCTGGGCTTCAAAGTGTAGCCATTTCTGTGTGGAAGTGCTGAAGTATTAATGCTGAAGTCTATGAGTCCAAATGAATCCAGTGTGAGAGGAAATCATTACCTCTTTAAAGCAAATAGAGTTTGAACATAGATACCAGTAGGACTAGACATTTTTAAAGCAAAATTAAAAGACCTTTTAGATGCCTATAAGCTGCTGAAAGAACTGGGACAGAGAAGTCCTTCTAAAAGAAAAGCCATATTTTGAGAGAAAAAATGCACCAAATTTTATGTTTCATTTTTTGGATGTGAATTGATAGGGCCAGTCTCAAGATGAGTGTTTGTAGAGGTGAAAGAGTGTGGGAGTTTAGTACAACATAGCACTTAAGAAAGCTTAACAATGCAAAAATTCATCATCTGACAACAGTATTTTTATTCCACTATCTGAATGGTCAGGGACTCTTTTGAGAAGTTTATCCTGAGAAGTAGAAGATAAGGCTATGAATCAGCTGGTAATTTTTTTTTTTAACCAATGAAAATATTGACTAAGCCATTATTCTTGGATTTTATACTCCAAATATACTTGCATTCCAAATCAACTATTATTAAGTAAAGAGCTTATTGAACTCCTAGCTAAACAAAGAAAGCGCTCAGCATACATATCTCCAGAATTTATAGGCTTGCAGCAGGATTAGTGAAATACCATTATTTGTTTCATCATCATTCTGTGCCCTGGAAAAAGATATTCTTTTTTAATTCATAGTTATCTATTTTCTTCAGTCTCAAATAGAATACTTTTCTGTCAGTTGTATAAGACGATATGAAGTTATTCACAGTATTTGACTAAGTAAAACTACAAATATCAGTGCCTTTAACAAGTAAACCTAATTCTTTACAACAGAAATAGTTCTTACTGTCCGAATTAGGGTGCCATATCTACTTCAATTTAGGAATTTTAGTTTTTAAATACCAGTGTGATATAAAAGTGAGCACGAATTCCAACATTGCCTCACTCATATGTCAAATGCTGAAAATTAGCACTAGTTTTCCCATCAAGAACTGTAACTACGTGTGGTATTTGGAAAAATGTTTGCTGGCTCAAGTGGCTTATCATAAAACAGTTTTCAATTCAGTAAGCTGACATTTTAATTTGTCTGTTCTTTACTGCTCAGAATTAAGGAAGGGGCATCATTCCAAGCTATTTCTCCAATAGCATTTAGGAGCAACATGCCTTTTGACCTCTGAATGAAACTGTAAATCTCTTCGCATGCACAGTATTTTGCAGTGCTGAGTTACTCCTTACATTAAATTTCCAGCTGGTTCACTTTGCCACTGAGAAAATGCAACCACTTGTTCAGCAAAAAGGAGATTACTGTGAAATAAATCGCTGTTTTTTCAAGGAAATTAAAGGTTTATGGAACACCTTTATTCAATGTAGAGCTTCATTGATATTCTAGAACCTGCTAGTCAGCTCAGCAAAAAGCATCTTCATTTATTTTTATTTATATACATAACAAGGAATATCAAGGTTAAAGTTTCTTTCAGGAATGAAATGATGTGAAATTGCTTAGAGTTTATTTACTTCTCACAGTTATGTTGAACATAATTTATTATGCCTACCATATGTACAACTGTTAAGCATCTGACCAAAGACCTTTCAAAATGTCTTTACTTCTATTATCTTTGGACTTGAAACAAATGTGTATGGGTTGCCAAAAAAAAGGACTAAGGAGTATGCTCAAGTGTACATAGATCATGACCAAAATTGGGTGTTTCATAATCATGAAGGAGTGAAAAAATTAATGAAAAAGAAGGAGGAATGGAAAAAGTTGAGGCAGAGAAAACAAAAGGGGCGACTCATTGGAACCCCAAGTAAAAAGAATGTTATTTATCCTTACATAAAAAAACCTATGAAATTTTAACAGTAATATTGCAATAATGTCTTGCACTTGTTCCTACTACAGTCAATACCAAAGCTGCAATTATTATTCAGAGGGGTAGGAAAAAATGCATATGTTATTTCCCTAAATAACTTGTGCATAAAGTAATAGCAGTGAATAACTTTTATTTCCGGAAGTTTGAGACAAATCCAGAGTTGGGTAAATTATTGTCTCTTTGTTGTCTCTCCATCAGGGAGAGCTCCATTTACTTTGTTCTCAGCCCTTTCATCGTTCAGGAATTAAATGGCGTTAAGCTGCTTGAAGCTCATTTAACCTCTCATGGCCACGTGTAAGAAAATTCCTCTTACTTACTTTAATGTCTAAACACTGGTCCCATAGCAAAAGCAGTGACAGGGAACATGATCTGCCCTAGAGTTTATACACATAAATTAAGATAAAAAGGTATTTGTTAAGTCACGGGCTGTAGTCCCGTGAAAATGTTCCTGCAGAGGAGACAAGGGAGTGGATTTCAAGTGCATTGCCTTTTCTGTGGTCAACACTTGTGTATGTTGCTAGTCTATGTTAAATAGGACTGCTTTCAGTGAAAGCAGAGAATGTAATGGGGAAACTGAGGCCAACTTTAAAAAGTGATCCCTCCATCCTATTTGCTAGTCAGATATGTACAGATTCTCTCCTTTGTATACTCCAACTCAGCACAATTTATGTATGATCCCAAAAGATTGCCCACAGCAGAACTCAATATGCATATTTTTCCCACCTGTTTAATTCTGAGCTATTCTAAAACAAACAAAAAAAAAATCCTTGCATTTATGCATGTGAAAACAGTGGCAGTCACTGTTAATGAAAGTGCAGATAGAAAAAGAAATGCATTTCTTAAGTCCAATGTAGAGCTGGGTCAGTTCTGAAAAAATGTTCGAAAGTTTGATGGAGAATCAACAACCATTGCAACATCTGGCAGAGAGACGTGCAAGAATCTATGTTATCTGAGAGATGCTAGAATCAAATGCAACCTCATTTTGGGTTTATGAAAACAATGTTAGCTGTGGCTTGGTCCTGCACTGGTGAAGTTATACAACTGTTGCTATGTTTACAAGAATGCATGAACGGATTTTCCATGTTACTGTGGACTTGTGCATCTAAACAACATCTGGTCCTGGTAAAACCCATATGCTGCTGTGTTATATCATGTATTGTTACTGGCTCTGATTTGCATTGGATCATTTCTACGTTTTTTGATATTACTATTGTATAGAAGTATTATTAACATCTAGGTACTTATTTGAAGTCACAGGATGTTTTGGGTGGTTTTGTTGTTTGTTTGGTTTGTGTTTTTTTTAATTTTTTTAAAAGATTCATGTTAAAAATACTCAAAGAGGCAGTTATAGGCTGGGGCAGACATGGGCTGCTGGCTTGGAGGCAGGAGACATTATAGGATCATTGAGGACCACGAGATAGAAGGAAAGGTTGCATTTCTTCTCCCTTGTATAATCTGTAAACTAGGATGTCCCACATAGGTTCTTTGCTGAATATTGTACATTAGGAAAAAGTCTACATTGTATACATGGTCCCAATTTATGTCATAATGTGACACTGAATCATTGTCTGTCTCTATGCTAGCATCTTACCTGTAGGTACACAGTCAGCAGGGGATTTGTCTCATGTTTAAACTGAAAATATTTTAATAGGTAAACATCAGTCACTTAAAAGAACAGGCTTCAAGCAGGTGGTATTTAAGATCTTAATTGTCCTCTGGGTAAACAGACAGTCATTTTCTATTACCATCTAATTGTTCTTCCATAAAAGAGAGAGAAGTAAGATCAAGGAATGGATCTGAACACCAGAGTCTCCAGTGAAAGTCTTCACATATAAAACAAAGTAATGCAAAAGATGCATGTTGTCTCATCTGCTGCACTCACATGGGACACTTATGACTATGCTTTACAGAATGTGCTATTCTGTGAAAAACCCACCAAGGTAAAAAGCCACCTGTAACTTGCCAATATTCAGATAAAACCAAAAGAAGAATTATCTTTTGCTTACTGGTAAGAATGACGCACTCTGCAGAACCCCATTCTGTGATGAGTGGACCCTGGGCAGTGGCTATACACTGCACAGACACTCGCTCCCTCTCCCCCCTGCAGCACAACAGAGGATAGAATAGGAAGAGCAAAAATGAGAAAACTAAGGGGTCAAGCTAAAGACAGCTTAATAAGCGAAGGAAAGAGGAAGAAAAGTAATACACAAAACAAGTGATACCAAGACATTCACTCACCATTTCCCACAAGCAGGCTGGTGCCCTGCCAGCCTCCAGGCAATGGCTACCTCCTCCCAAACACCTGCTTCTCGGATTTTGTTGTTGAATATGGTGTAATACATTTCTTTGGTTAGTCTGGGTGTGTCTTGCTTGGGTCACTTTCAGACTCTTTGCCCACCTCCAGTCTACTTGCTATGGGGGGCAGAGTAGGAAATAGAGAAAGCTGTGAGGCTGTGCAAACATTTAGCAACAGTCCATACACCAGTGTGTTATCAACACTGTCTTAGACACAAACCCAAAACACAGCACTATAGGGGCTGCCATAAATAAAATTTGCTCCTTCCCAGCCAAATCCAGTATGCAGTCTTATTCTTTCCCTTTTAAAATTAGTCCTTGTATTTCATCTCAGCACACCCATTTTGTCATTTAGCCAGATTAGCAGGGAAACGTGAGCATCTTAAAAGGTTCCAGGGCCATCTTCACCTTCTGTAGGCGTCCCACCTATATCTAGATAAATGAACAATATAGATTACTGCATCAGGGTGTGTATCTCTGGTGAAGATAAATTATTTTCTCCATCAGTCTTGGAGATGCTGCTGGAGCTTGATATAAATGAAATGGATGGTTAAAAAGAGTGTGCCTCATGAAGTATAGAAAAGACAGTTGGCTTCTGGAATCTGGGAAGCAAAAAGCATCTGCAAATATCACTTGGTAAGTCAAGTTTAGTTACATACTGGCCATCACCCAAGCCCAGTAGCATTTCATTAATCGGAGGTATTGGATGTACATCTGAACCAGATATTAAATTTAGCTTCCAGAAATCAATACAGAAATCAGATATGCTGGTAAGGTTCCGGAACTAATGTAATTAGGCTGCAGCATTCACTGTGTAATGCTGTAATGACTAACTGTAGCATCTCCCATAATTTTCCTCTTACTGTATTCCATAACTGTTCAAGATCTGAGTCATTTGTAAAACTCTTCCAGGTTCAGGTGTTTCTGCTATAGAAGTAATCACATCCAAAGGCTTTTAATTAGCTATGTAACTTCTTCATGCTACCCAAGAGCTGAGTAATCCCAAATGGTATTTTTGGTCCTTTCATCACACTTATGAGGTTCCAGCTGCTTCTGAAACAAGCCACTTGCCTTATGTCTTCTATGTCTACCACTGTTTCAGGATAGTAACGTGATAAATCTGAGCCCTTTGCCATTTTCCCACTAGCGAATTTTTTTTTTTTTTATTAAATTTCCCTACGTGCCTATAACTTCAAAAGACTTTGGATCAATTATCTGTTTTCCTCAAGTGAAAACAACAATGCCTGATTGCCCATTTATGTATCAATAACAGGTTAAACTTATTAAAGAATTGTTCTAAGTGCTTCTGCTGACTGTAGATTTTTTCCAGTGAAAGGATAGAAAATGTTTAGTGTTTTCTTCCGTCCTAGTACGTGCTGTACAACATTTTGATGTGTGGTCCCTTGTTTCTCCCAGGACTCCTGAAGGTGGGTCAGCAGTCCCTGCATATTGTTTTCTAAATAGTAGCATAAAGGGTGAAGATCCTGTGTAATCTTCCAAATTTTTGAAGATTTTACTGATTCTGACATTTGACAACCAACTGCTTTTGAAATGTTTTGTTTAGTATATATTTGCAACATACAGACACAGTGTCATGGTTTCAAACTCTACCTTCAATTACACCTGTGAAACCTAACAGAGAGAA
This sequence comes from Todiramphus chloris collaris, assembly GCA_025345505.1. Taxonomy (NCBI): domain Eukaryota; kingdom Metazoa; phylum Chordata; class Aves; order Coraciiformes; family Alcedinidae; genus Todiramphus; species Todiramphus chloris. Next base: position 12,692,973 of record JANVCC010000035.1, on the reverse strand, counting down.
TAGCATTTGTGAAGGGAGGCTTTAGCCTTGTAGACACCTTTTTTTGCCAGTAAATATATGACAGCCTGAAAGGATATATCATGTCTAAGATCTGAGGCTGAGCATGCAAGGCTGAAGCTGGGGGGGTTTTAATTTTTGACCTAGAACCTGAGCAAATATGATACAGAGTCACTGATCATTAAGTCCTATTATGGTGCATTACACTTGCAGAAGCCAAGACTGTTCTACAACTCTGGTAATAAAGACATCTCCTTTGTCTCATAGTTATTGTATTCCATCTTAAGTTAAATAATGTATGTGTCAAGAAGCCAGCTCACATCTCAAAATTTATATTTTCTGAGCTATTACATCATCACTTCAAAAGTGGCTTGTTAGATGAGGAATAAAACTTGCTATTTCTAAGAAATGGCAAATAATAGCCTGAAAATATTTTGCAGTCCCTCTGAAATATGTCTTGAGTATATTTCAGAAACTCATGTAGAAATGAATGAAAAGATTGCTGTGCTGCCATTCAATAAGAAACTGGACTGTAAATCTAAGACACTATTTTCATGATCAAGGTGAGATTTCTCGAAGATGCTGGGAGACTGGAAATGAAGGGACACTTTCACCAAATGGTGAATCAGGCCTAAAAAAGGAAAAATGGCTCCTGCAGTATATGGCTAATCCTTTGCTATCACCGATTGCTGGAATATTTAACTTCCAAATCACCTAGAGAAAATATTTGTGCAGTTATTAACATTTTTTTTTGTAAGAAAGTCCCATCACAGCACTGCTGTGGAGTTTCGATGCAGCTGCTGTATCTTTTCATAGAGCCCTGCACTATGGAGGGCTATGACTTTATAACAATTTAAGCATTCACTTTAAAAAAAACACAAACACATTCTATCCACTTCTATTGATGGTTGCAAATACCTCACTGCAGAGACCTTGTACATCTAAACACCAAGTGTTTAAAATGCAATAAAAAAAGGATTTACATATGTTATTATTTTTATGAGAACATGATTTTTCAAGGTGTAAGTTTGGGAGTGTTGAACAAACAGAACTCTTCTATTTTCTGGAAATCAATGTTATTTTACAGAAACATTTTTATTTATCTATACAAATGTCATGTAGAAACAACTAATTGCAGACAGAAGTAGAATCAAAGAATAGAAGACAAAATTGCAGAACATTAAAAAAAAGAACTACAATATTGAGAATTAGAAGTTGAACTGCAAGCTCAAAGACACTACATAAGAATATTTTAGAGAGAAGTATGCTCAGATAGGTATTCAAAAATTAATGATCCTATAAAGTCAACACTCACCACCACCAGGGAAAAGCACATGGAAACAGAAATGCATAGACACTACCACCTCTGCTCTTCCCCATGAGGGACTGAGGCATCTGTACTGGAGGTCATCTCTGACATGCCAGAACCCTACAGCACTGCACCAGGCATCTGTGACAACAGCTAAGGTATGCAAAAGAGCTGTGCAAGTCTCCACCACACACCCTTTTCTCATTGGCTTGGGACCTGCATTTAAATTCTGCTCTGGCTTTTCTTTCTTACTTCCTGCCTTCTTGGCATATATGCTTCTAGATTTCCACATTGCTAATCCTTGCTTCACCTCCCTGATTTATCTTCCTGGCTTGACATCAGACCTGCTTTGTAGCTACAGGCTTTTCCAGCAGCCACTGACCTGTGTTTAACCCCAATTACTGTCATGGGACTTGCTCTGCTTTTCTTAAGTGCTTAAGGACTGTGTTGCTTGCTAGTGAGCTTACCTGGTCATCATCCTCAGCTCTTGACTTGTCCTCTGTTGAGGAGCAATTCAACTCTGGATGTTCCCTAACACCTTCCCAATAAGTGTTTCATAAACTCTTTGTAAACACCGCAGTCTTTACAGAGCCTACTGAATCATCAAGGAGCCCACCAAGCTGCAAAATGACTAAGAAGGTGCTAAAGCTTTAGTTCTGTAGTACAACATAATGTGGACATAAAAGATTTGTTAAATGCCAGGATGTAAGTAATGTGTCAACAAGTGAGGTATTTGGTGTACACAAGATAGGTTGCAAGATGGAAAATGATAAATACTAGCATCTCAGAAGTGTAATTTCAGTTACCTTGTTGTTCACTTCACTTAATTATACAGCACAATAGCATGACAAAATATTCTACTATAATTAGTCAAAGGAGATACTGCAAAGGCCAACACACAACATTTAAATTTTATAGGCATGTATATGGGTCTACATAACTATATAGGCCTCTGGGGCTATACATAGAATATAAGAAATAAAGGATTTATGTTAGCCTTTGCCATCATAATATGCCTAATCGTTTAAGGGCACTTCAAAACATGCCTTTTATGGATGTAATTTTAATATCTGAATACAAACAAACTTGTATATAAAACATTTAAACACTGATCTTAACACTATCATATATATCCCAAAGGATATACTTTCTGTAAGTATTAGAAGATTCTGAATACTTGACATAATTATCTCTTGTACATTTTTCCTGCAGTGCCTGGAAATACTTTAGGTTTTGGAGCCAAAAGAGTGTGGTCAACCATGGATAGGTTTTTAATTGTAACATTTGACTTGTGATTTATAATAATGACTGCAGCGATAAGTACTCAATAAAGTTTAGAAGCTGTTTCCTTCCCTGTTACGCTGGGGGGAGACTAGCTACCTATCAACTTAAATGTTTCTATTCTTCTAAGTCTTTTTTTTTCAAAGTGGAAAAGATGCTCAGATGCAGAAAGCACCTTGTGTCTGTTAGTTTATCGTCTAACAGTAAGTTTATTAAAGTCTAAATAAGATTATGTACTCAGTTGCTTATACTACCAATAAACAGGCATGAAAATCAAAAGGAAGTAGAAACTAAACAAGCTGTCTGCAAACATGTGTTATACTTGAACTGAATTTTGCTTCTGGTTAAGAAACTGTAGGGATCAATCATCATTAAAACTGCAGAAAGCAAGCTGAGCAAGCCATTGCAGTATTAGCCTACACTCACCCAGCTGAAACTACAGCACTACAGCTGCTGACTTCTCATTTGTCTGTGCCTCTGTTACTCTTCAGCAGGCCACCCACTGTTTGCTTGCATATTGCTGTATATGCACATAGGAGATTATGCACTATCATCCTCTCTTTCTCTAAATTTTTCTTTAAATGAAAGAGCCCTATGGCTTTCTAGATGAATAGTTTTCAACGATTATAAAGCTTGGATTAATTATGTTTATAAACTCATGTCTTCTGTGATAGGTGTTTCCCAGATTAACACATGCATATTGGCTAAAACAAGAAGTTCACCTTCTGTTTGTTTTATTAAGTAGTACTGGTGTTAGAGGAAGTGTTGTTTGCTTATCATAGAATATTTGGGGTTAGAAGGGACCTTTAAAGGTCGTCTAGTACAACCCCACTGTAGTGATCAGGAACATCATCAACTACATCAGGTTGCTTAGAGCCTTGTCCAGCCTGACCTTGAATGTTCTTAGGGTTGGTCCATCTACAATGTCTCTGAGCAACCTGTTCCAGTGTTTCTCCACCCTCATTGTAAAAAGTTTGTTCCTTATATCTAGTCTAAATCTCTCACCTTTTAGTTTAAAACCATTACCCCTTGTCCTGTCAGAACAGGTCCTGCTAAAAAAAAAATCCCCATCTTTCTTATAAGCCCCCTTTAAATACTGACAGGCTGCAATAAGGTCTCCTCCAGGCTGAACAACGCCAACTCTCACTGTCTTTCTTCATAGGAGAGGTGCTCCATCCCTCTGATCATTTTTGTGGCCATTCTCTTGGCCTACTTGAACAGGTTCATGTCTTTCTTGTGCTTAAGACTCCTCAGATAGACATAATACTCTAGGTGGGGTCTCACCAGAGTGGAGTAGAGAGACAGAATCTCCTCCCTTGACCTCCTGGCCACACTTTTTTTGATGCAGCCCAGGATATGGTTGTCCCTCTGGGCTGCAAGTGCACATTGCTAGCTCATGTCCAGTTTTTCATCCACCTGTCCTTCTCTGCAGAGCTGCTCTCAATTCCTTCATGACCTAGCCTGTATTGATACTGGGAATTGCACTGATACAGGTGCAGGACCTCGCACTTGGCCTTTTTGAACCTCATGAAGTTCATCTGGGCCTACTTCTCAAGCTTGTCCAGGTCTCTCTGGATGGCATCCTGTCTCTCAGGCATGTCAACCACACCACTCAGATTGGTGTCATCTTCAAACTGGCTGAGGGTATGCTCAATCCCACTGTCTATGACATTGATGAAGATATTAAACAGCACTGGTACCAGTACGGACCCTAAGGGACACCAATTGTCACTATGTCTGTCTGGACATTTAGCTGTTGACTACTACCCTCTGGATGTGACCTAGTTGTCCCATACTAGGAGAACCTTTAAAACTTTGTATATTAGGGTTTAGGCTGAGGGAAGGTTCAGCTGCAAATAATCCGTTTCAGTCCAGCTGACTTGGGTTTGGACTATAAAAGCCATTAGTACCATTGCCTGCTTGATTTTTTCGCCTTCTTTGCCTTTTGGCTAAGATGTTTCTCTCATTTGTAGATTAGGGACCAAAGTCTTGCTTGATTCTCACTTTTGAATCCTGTTGCAGGCTGAAGCATCAGAATGATGCTTAAGCTTGGCTTTCTGCTCATGTTTCCCAGACCAGCAAAGCAAGCAAGGAGCTTGCACCGGAAGTGCAGTGTATAGCACTGTGCAGTGACAAAAATAGGCACACAAACAAGATCTGGATGTGTGATCTTACAGCTAATTAGTGATAAAAAGGCTGAGGTGTCTGTGTCAGACTAATAGCCGTGGATACATTTATAAAGACACACTGAAGTTTGTTCTTGCAAAGATTCTGTGAGTCTAAGCTAACATTCACCTTGGCACTCTTTGCTAACATTCTAAGCTAACATTCACCTTGGCAAACTTGAGCCCAAACCTGTGCACACCAACCTTGAGAGGCAGTTGATGTGTTTCAGATTTTCTATGCCTCCATTAATGTATATACTAATAAATTTAGCTCCTACCTTTACACTATTCACAAGAAAACATAGATGTTGTTTATTCTGTATGTGTCTACTCGGGAAATGAATTGGTAATTGATTTTTTTCCTAATTGTGTATATACTTCAGAAAAGTCAGTACTAGATTTACAAATGCAAGAACTGGAGTAATTTTCTCATCAACGGGTTGGATAGATGGCTCTTACAGTCAATGCACATGCTTTTCCACATCATTCACCTTAAGTGTAGTACTAGCATATGAAGGTATCAATATCCACTTGCTTTCTTCTGTGCCATGCATCTCCTCAAGAATTTAATATGGTGTTTTTCCCCAAAACCTGGTAGCAGTGTGTTTCATGATGAAGCAAACTTAACTGAGCATATTTCAGAAAATTAACAGCTAAAAGGCTTTATATTGTGCAAGATTGCTTCAAAAAGAACCCTGAAGGTCTTTTTTAAAGTTGAAATATTTGTGGCAGACACACATCTGTAGCTCTGCAATATTTAGGATGAAAAGCACTAGGTGGCATGTTGTCCTGTGAACTAGCAGAAGTGGGAGGAAAAAATATTAATCACACTATAACACATACCCTTGTTCTGTGATCAACACTGAATCATACTACATAACTGTAGAAGCATCGGGTTGGAAACTCTAGAAGACAGAGAGAGAAGAAGCTCTGACTACTGTTATAAAAGCCTTTTTGTTATAGTTTTATATTACACATTACACTAATCCTTAACATCAATTTAAAAAAGCAACTTTCCAGGCCTATCTCCAAATTCTACGGAAATTATCCCATAACGCGACTGTAGCTCTTCTGGAGTTTTTTCTCATGATTAAAACATGATTAACATAGAAAGAGTTACAGAATATTGAAAACTCCCTGAAAATGTACAGAGACTCTTTTTCCCCCTGTTTGACCCATTCTATATGGTTCAAACAGCATATAGCAGGAAAGAAATTCATTACTGATTTCTTTGGCATGCTTCATAAAACTTTCAGGATGTTTCCCTCCTAATATCAAAGCAAAGAAGATTTGACAGGTGGAACTAGTAATAGCTCATGTTCTTTCTTACGCTTTCAAAAATCACTGAATATTATCTATGCTTTGAATTCTAAGTCCCTAATTAATAAGATACCTTAACCTTCTAATATTGCTTAGACACAAGAACTAATAATTTCTGTGCATTAAGAAGAACATATTAACTAAATCACCAAAAGTTAAAGCTTACAAATTAATGATCATACTAATACCCATGTCTTAATACCCTTGGAGCTTTATATTTTCTGTAGAACTTTTCCTTTTTTTCTTACCTTTACCGAAACTTTTTAAGCTCTCAAACAGGCAATATCTGTTATCATGTTAGAGGGTGGCACTATAAAAACTTGAATCCATGTTTTTTTGTTGATTTTTCTCTTACTCTTCTAGACAAAAGACTTACTGATAACTTTAGGAAATAACTCTGAGAAATAATAGCCACCCCAAAAGACTAGACAAAAGACTTACTGATAACTTCAGGAAATATCTCTGAGAAATAATAGCCAGCCCAAAAGAAAAGTGCAAAAATGAAAGGTAATAGGTGAAGGGTTTTTTTAGGAACTGAGGCTTGTAAAGGAAAACAATAATCTTGTAAGGCTAAAGTTATGTATGAAAATCTTTAGGACATACAAAATACAGAAATAGAAGAGTTTAGGTTCAGCAATAATGTTATAAAGTTGGTGATTTTGGAAATGTATAAACTAACAAGAGTCTTGGGGTATTCCCTAATACTTCAAGAGTAAAATGAGAGAGTAGAGACGAAGAGCAGATGAAGGAAGGATGAAAGAAGGCCTTCAGAGGACTGGAGGCTTTCAGAAATTTCTAGGATGAAAGACTTGTTTACACCTAGCTCTGTTAGCCTGCAGTCCTTGCAGACTTTAAATTGGATTTAAAGAACTGCTGAGATACATCTCTAGCTAAAGGTGCTGCAATCTGATGAGCAACAGACACAAAGGAAAACCTGAAACAAAGGCATGATGCTACTCTAAGTTTGAAGAATCCTGCTGTTTGGTGATACTCTAATGAAATAACTCATTTTGCTAATCTATATGATCAGTGACAACACGTGTCCCTGGAGCTGTGGACTTGGTTGTTCTCTGAACCCTAACCTTAACAGTAATGGGATTATGAGGTTGAGGTCCCAGAAACATGGTTGGGACAGATGAGAGCAGTGGGGAGGGAGCACTGTTGGTGCACTGCCATGCTCCCCTTGGCCCTGCCCTTAGCAGCCCCAGTGTCCCTGGAGCTGGAGGCTTTGTGGCTTGCTGAACCCCAACACTAAGCCCAATGGGATTTGGAGGCCAAGGTCCCAGCAGCCTGGGTGGCTCAGATGAAAAATGATAGAATATTTTGTTAACACTCACAGAAACTCCTCTATTCCCCTAATTGGAGTAATAATTTAAAAGACAAGCTTTGGTCAGCCAGCCAGGCTGGTGTAGGGCTCTGCCCTGGGCAAAGCTTTGCCAGTGTTCTCTGTCCCAGCACTGCCTGTGGGGAGCTACTCAGCCTGGTGTGTGTCCATGGCCAACTGCTGTGGCCATTTCATTCCCCTGGGCATGTGCTTCTCTGCATGGGTTTACTTTTAACTTTATCTTACCCCATCTCTTTCTCTGGCCCTTCTGTCAGCCTGAGTTCACCTTTTAATCCCCAATTAATGTCTTATGTGGGCAGTGGTTTCCAGAAGCTTCTGGGGCCTCTGTCAGATGCCTTCAGACTGGATGGATTGGGAATTGTGAGCTGCTTTGTGACAGGAGTGTTCTGGAAGGTATATGCTTATGTGTTTTGTCTGGTAAAATGAAGTATAGGTAACTTGTACAAATATAAGCTTTCTCTCTTGACTCTCCAAGGATCAAAGATTATTCTCATGTCAAATATATTTAAGTAAAACAGGAAGCATAGCTTTCAGCAGGATGACCTGAACTCTAATATTTGTTATTGAAGGCTTTTGCTTATTGAATCAATTTTCTTTGATTATTCACTGGAATGAAGGTATACATAAAATTACTAGTTAATGATTTTTACACTGTTGCCCATGTTTTTCAGCACAAGATTTTAGCAAAATTTTACTTATGACTGAATATATTGTGCTGAGATTGTCCTGCACCTATTGGTGGGGTTTCGAATAGTTCTAATAGTCTAGTAAAGCAGCACTTATCAAACTGGTGTTAAGATGTGAAGGCAGGAAGAGCAGACAAGGTGTAAAGCACTGCAATGTGCTCTTATCCATCTGTCATTTTTATGCAGTACAAAGTTGTTCAATTTGAGTCTAATAAGATGTGGATCTAGAGATGTGTCTTAATACACATCTATTTGCTTGTTTTAGTTACATAGATCATCCCTGTCCCACTTCCTATATTTTTCCTCCTAACAAAGCTTATGAATCAAGCTAAAATGTTAGACACCAGGTTTAAAACTCCTTTTTATGCTGATTTTTTTCTCAGACAACTTTCTCTTTGCAGCATCTATTTAATAAGAGAGGAAATTAAGACACTGCAGAAGTCTAAAGTGAGATGCTGGGTACATAACAATAGTAAGCTTTTTTTCCCTATAAATATGGATGCAAAATACTTCCCCTAATTCAAAAGAAAATTTTCATGTTCTGAGACAGAACATTTCATGTTCTGAGGCTTTATGGAATTTGTCAAATAAGGGACTTTAAACAGTCTTTTGATTGTTTCTTCTATAACTTAATCTGACAAACTGGATGAACTTTTGATGAATAATTTCTCAGTTTTAGAGAGACACCTCAAGGAAGACTGTTACATTTGTGTTAGCAAATCTGAGTCACATGAATTTCAAAGAAATTAAAGATTTTGGTTTCAATTAAATAACTTACTACAGTTTCTCTCCCATAGGTATTTAGGACTTCTAATATTTAGCAGCAGCAATTAAGAAAGATCAAGTGTTAGTGATGGAGGCCACAATAGAATTTGTGTATGGGTCTACAGAACAGATATTTTGGAGTAGTACAGAATTCAGTCTTAGCAGTTATGCTTAAAACAATATAATGAAGAGCAAGAACTTCAAAGATGTGGAGAAACTATGTGCCAAAAGTCTATCCCAAGAAAATTATTTGAACGTTCAACTTTCCATTGTGTCCCACAACCTTATTATTTGATCTGTGTTGTAGCCTGCTAGACTCTAACTTAGGATGATGATCTAGATGCACCGGACAGACATAAGAAAACTGCAGACATAATTATCTTTTGCAACATGTATGCAAATCCCACTGATGTGAATCACTTCACAAAGGATAGGATTTGATTCTATGTTCATAATTCTGTTTTTGCTAGAGTTAGCTTTGGAGTTAAATGATATGTTTGTTTAAAAACACAGTCCTTGAAAGGAAAGTCTTAATTATTTATCTTCCTGAATACCAAGGAGTGATGTAGAAATATATTACTTGTGCTGTGCTAAGAACTAGCTGAGAGGCAATAGTGTTTAAATAGTGAAAAGGAGTTAAAATTTTGAGGGCTTTTTTTTTTGTAATGTAAATCAGCAAAGGGGGGAGAAAAATTGTTCTACAATTCTTTCCTTCAAGGAGTTCCATCTCTTTGTTGGAAGACCGTGTAGGACTATTGTGCAATAAAATCCATGAACATTGTTTGACTTCCTGAAAATCTCTTCACTGTGCAGGAACAATGATCAGACTGTCTTCCAGTGCCAAGCAGAAATTCCCTCACCAGACTCATTTGTAGACACTCAGTTCCTTGCTATTCCCAGAGTCTGGATTCATTTTCCCCCTTCCCTCTTTCATCTGGAGCCACTCAATAGACTGAGTGGAGCTGTCATTGTTGCATGTTTGGGGAAATGCGAGATAATAGATGAAATTAGAGCCCACCACCATTCCAAAGGACTCCAATACCACAGTTGATGTTTAAAGTGATGTGAAGAGGGGTATCCCAGCCTTTGCTTTCTGCCCTTCTATTTTCAAAGTATTTCTCCTTTTAGTTGAGAAAGAATTATGCCATAACACCACTTCTGTCGGCTGCTCCAACCAGACTTATATGGCTAGGACCTTCTCCAGCTGAGTTAAAAGACAGTGTTGTCATTGTGTGTGATAAAGTGATGGTCTCCTGCCCTGCAAAGGTGGGGATGCCTGCATTATATTGCCAGAGAACTCATAGCTGCAGGACTCTTCTACCAGAGTACCACTTGCTCTGATCACAGAACTTGTCCAAAGGATACAAACTGGCTGTTTACAACTATATACTCCAACTTTACAAAATACGCTGGTGTACCCAACTTTACCCTAGTAATAAATAGGACCCAGAGATGACCCTCACTATCTTCACTTCTACTGGATAGATATAAATACATTAAGACTTTGTTCAGCAAGGAACAGATTGTCCTGAATTCAGAAGACAGACAGATTATGTCACATCATATTGCACTGAATATTAGATGAGTTATATTTGATAAGTTTTATTTAGTTTAATTTGCACGGACTGAGAAAGAATTAAATAAATGCTAAATGTTATGCCAAACTGAGTCCCAAGATGGAGATTTGTGAAAAAAGGCTGTTAACAACCTTGTAACACTGAAACCATTGAGAGCTGTATAGGGAAAGACTGGAGGAGGGAGTGTTTGTAGAAGAATAGTAAGGGGGGAATAGCCAAGAAACTGCAATGTCTCACTTGTCATTTCAAAGTGATTTTTTTCTCCCAGCATACATTTACTAAGTATGAAATGGTTTTCTATGTCTAGATCCTCCTTTGCTGATTTGTGTTGTACTTATCCAGGAACATTAGGTAACTGTTTTATATCTCATTGCATAGTTTTAGTGATAGACACATGTTTAACAGTGATACAGCTCATTGATTGCAGAGCACATACCACATTTCTGCTATTTTTTTCTCTGTCTCATAAACCAAGAACTTCAGTAACTATTTGAAAAAGAATACCCATAATATAGGAGAACTGTGAATCTTAGGTGGAGAAATTTTATTTCAATGAAATGAGATGTTTGGAATGCTTTCTCTTTTCTGGTATTTTGTTTCTTTCATACTCCATACTTTCAGCACATGCTGATAGGTTTTTCTGGGACTCCAGTGATAGTCTTGAAACATTCCTAAGAGACTGGCAGCTATCCATCCCCTACAGATCTCTGCTGCTCTCCGAATGTACCATTTTCAGCTGTCTACTTGGGAAGCTTCATTTCCATATGCTCCATTTCCATATGCTTTCCATAATTCCAAATATACTTTCCCTGCTGAAATGGAAAATAATTTCCTCTCAGATGTTTCCCACATACACATGATTATTCTGGGAAAAAAAAAAATACTGAAGACTGAAAGGAAACTTTCTCCCTGTTTGCTGTTTTTTGGTTGGTTGGGTTTTTTTAATTATTTAAACCATTACTCTCCATTTAGTTGTGAGTGCCCTCTGTAATACATTGATCCCAAATTTGTTGCTGATAGTGGTGCTGCTGATAGATAGTATTGTAAATGTGGCAGCTGATTACCAACAGAAAGTTTACTGTTGTGTTTGTTGACTTATGTCTGCTTGCTTAAACTACGAGAAATCAACAAAACCAGCGTTACCCTGACACCACATTGACAGAACTGCCACACATCTGGGCTGTCCCAAGCAGTTTTAGCTTTGCAGGTTTGCTTTGGATGACGACCCTGAAGACTGTGTTTGGGATTTCCATATGTATTTCTGTTCTTTGTCCTCAGGTAACTTGTGTGCATCCTGGAAATCCTGCACATTGACCATGTGTGGCTCAGTCTGATGGCACATACACCACAAAGGGGACACTCTTGAGAGCTCTCACACTGACCGTGGCATTGCAGGAGTAGCTGGTCTGGGGTATAGCAGACCCAGCAATATTTAGCAGAGTGAATGAAACACTGATGTGCTGCACATGTGCAGTGAGACTGACAGCCTGAAACCCCTGCAGCTGACTGCACTACTGGTAAGCTCCGGTGATACATACCTGCAAAACTGAGAAGGGATTAAACCATCTTCTGGCATTTAAAGGCTACCATAGAGGGGAGAGAATGAACTGTTCTCCATGTCTGTGGTACATAGGATGGAAAGGAATGACCTTAAATAGCAGCAGAAGGTTTCCAGTCAGACACTGGCTATGTTTTCTTATGTGCAAGAATGCAAAGCACTGGAATGGGTGGCTTAGGGAGATTGGAACCTTCATCACTGTAAATACTTCATGACAAGTTAAACAAGCACCTGTCAGGTGATAGATCCTGCTTCAGAGAGGATGCTAGGCTAGATGATCTCCCAGATTACTTCTAGGTTTTATTTCCTTATGATTGTATGCACAGTAAGTCTGACATATCCCGAAAGTTTCCAATTACTGCATGAACAGACCATCTGTGCAAGGCAATTTCAATATGCCTGATGCTTCCTGGAAGCATTTTACATACTGAAACAGAAATATAACAGTTCTACGCATTTATGCAAATGTCCAGAGTCATTTGGAAAAAGTCTGGTAGAGACATCAATCCAAAAATGTTTTCTTTATCTACTTAGCATCTCCTGTTGAACTACAGTAATGCCTGATTCTCCCAAGAACAGTATATGTTGAAGTTATCTAGCATCCTGCAAGTATTAATATGTAGTCATAACTTTCATTGAAAATTACCACAGGATCCCCTTCCATGAGCTCTTAGAAAAGATTCATCTTAGACATGTAAAGCAGTATTTGTATGAGTGTGTTCAGGACCTGGTCCATAACAACAATTCTTGGTAATGTACTGAAATAGTTACTCTTGCTTAACAAATGTATCAGACCACTTTCTTTAAACATTCCCTCATGGAAGGAAAAAAAACCACTTCTAAAGCTCAATTACAGTACTAGTGGAACTACTTATGGAATGCTATGTGGGCAAAGATGATGACATTATGGACATCTGAGAGACAGTGCATTCAAATCTTAAATCTGCATTATTCTTATAGATATTGATACCGTAATAACTTGTGAGGATTATATAGCATATGCAAAGAAACCTATCTGTATATTCAAAATAATAATCTTTCAAGCCTACTTGTAAAAAGTGAAATACAGAGCTAACATAGCAACCTCTCTGTTCAAGGAGTGGAATTTGGTAAAGCAGCTTGATCTTCTTAACATTAAGAACAAAAAAAAGTATGTGAAGATATGTCTCACTGCCTTTTTCCCTTCTTTGTTGCTATTGACGCTGTTCTTTTTTGGTTGTACTGTTTACACCTAGGGTAAGTTCAGAGACACACAAAAAATATATCCTGTCTGGTGCTCATGTTGCAATGAATTTTGTAGCCTTGGAACGTCTCTCTTATTTCTAAATGAATAAGACTGTGATAATGTAAGTCAGGAGTTAGGGGGAATTTAGTATAGTTTTGTGTTTTACACTGAGAGCTGATCTTGTTAAAGTTCCACACTGCAGATTGGAGTCTACTGAATCAACAGACACAGAAAGCTAGCAAAACCCCAAAATAATATTAGTTTCACTAAAAAATTGAAGGATATCAGATCTATCCTTCATCCATTGGAGGATGAAAAGGAGTTCTATTCACAGGAATATGCTGAGAATCAAATTTTCTAAACTGAATGTTTAGTGCAAATATTTGATGTGTTGGTACATCCCAAAATTTTATCAAATAAGCTTTTAAAATTCAACTATGTTGTGCTGCTTTTAAATAATTAACTTTCTGAATAGCACAATAAAAAATCTCAAGTGTCTATTCCCTCTACACAAGAAAAGATGACAGAGATAGGTCAAAAGGCTGAGATCTGAATCAGAAAGTCTGGACGTGGAAGCAGTGAAGGAAGGGTAGAAGAACTGTCATAGGTTAATTACATCTTTGTCAAAAGGTCATAAATATTACCATATGTGCATCTTCCAAGAAACCTAGATCAGAAAAACAAAACAGCCTAAAACAAACAGCAAAGGAAACACTTAGCAGAAAGTGAGGGACAGACTGAACAAAACAATAGGTTGAAGCCAGTAAGAGATCATGTTAGGAAAAGAAAGAACAAGTTGAAGCCATTAGACACCGAGATAAGGAGACAGAAGCCAGTGAGTAGAGCATCATGCTCATCAGCATACCATCAGCAGCAATGCCTAGTGACTCACTCACTTGAGGCTGGAAGCAAAAGATCACAGCTACTGACAGCTCCTAATGGGTGCAAAAACCAGCACATTGCTCTAGGTGAAAAAGAACTCAGAAAAGGTGGTGAGGACTTGAAAGCCAACATGTTTTTTTTCCCCTTTCTGCTCCCTGAAACAGCCTTTCATCTGGCATCTAGAGCACTCCAAGTGGCTTTGGTCCCCACAGCAGATGAAAGCTAAGACTTCATCTTCCCAAGGACTGTTAGGAGGGGGAGCAGAAGCCTCTCCAGTGACGCACTGGTGAAATGGAGGTGAAAAGGAATAACAACCTCCTGGTCAAATCTGTGGAGAGGAGGAGGAGGAAACATAAGGAAATCTTTTTTTACGTGATTATTTTGGGTGGTTGATAGAAGGTCACCTTAGTGCTCTGAAATAAGATGCCCAAGGGAATTTGAAGAACAGTTCTTGTACCTCATATTTCCTATTAACTCAGTGGCTTCCTGCTCAGCTTGCTGGATAGCTATATCCCATCCCAGCACACTGACTTCCTTCAGGCTCTGTGTTGAAATTTAAGCTCCTAAATCAAGCCTTAGGTTTAACAGGCATCACTTGCAACTGTCACACTGAGAAACCACTTTTTTTTTTTTTTTCTAAGACTCTTCAAAATCTAGTTCCCCTGCTAAAATTTAAAAATATTGCCTGAAGTAGTCTGGATTAATTTGTTTGTTTGTTCTAAAATCTGTCTTTGGCTTTTCTTTAATTGGTGAAGTGACATGTAAGTAATGATGGGAACAGCTGAACACTTTGGCTTAAATCAAGTTTCTATACCTTCCAATTTGGAGTAAGGATGGCAAGAAAATATGCTGACTCTGTCCCTCTAGACAAAAATTACCTCGTCAAAGCAAAGGATGGTGGTCAGAACAGAAGCAGAGTTTAGGTGGGTAAGTTTTGCAGTTTCAGGGACAAATTCTTAGATCATATGAATCTCGTTAGTTTCACAAACAAGACTTTTATACCCCATCAAAGATAATATCTGATGTCATCTTCAGTAATGGTTCTGTGACTTCTTAAAGAAAAATATTTTGTTTGCATCTTTGGTGCTAAGGTAACTCCTCATTATAATCACTTTAAGATACTTCATTTTGGGAAAAAGTCAGAAGAGAAATTTATTTCTCTTGAACTACTGAGTTCTGTCCCCTATGCTGATTTCAGTTACAGATCTCCCTTCTTCCAAAGTAATGCAAAGACTGAAGCTCTCTTCTTGATATGCTGTGCATTGATGAATTACTGTTTTAACTATTGGCCTCTGTGTTTTTTATATATATATATATATATAATTGATATCTGGCATGTCTTAGAGTGTGAAAGAGAAATTTGTTGTTGTTAATTGTTGGTGGGTTTTTTGCTGTTTTGTTTTGTAGCAGCAAGCTGAAAGAGAAAACTAAGTATTTTCAGTCTTGTAATGGCCAGATGAGAAATCTGCATCACTCTGTGTGATTGAAGTACTTGATCTGTTCAGGAACTGACTATTTTAGAATGACATTAGTTACTGCAAATTAGTAACAAAGCTATCTAAATCTGTAAGAAAAAGGAAAAAAAAAAAAAGAAAGATGTAGTGAAAAATTTGTATCTGTTAGATGCTTTCATCAGCTTTGCTTTCATCCTGTGACTAACATGATAGTTAAAAAGAAATGTAAGGGATTTAGAATTTTTTTTCTGAATTTATTTCATAGGATGAGTTACTTTAGACAAGAGATGAATAAGAGGTCATGTAAGAAGTATACTGAATAAAGAAGAAAATGGAGACACAAATTATATAGTCAGACACTCATGCAACAGAAGAATACTGAAAGAAACTGGAAGACAATGCATTGCAAAGTTAAGTATATTTGCAGGAAAACACTAAACTAGAAGGACTACAGATGATATAGATTTGATCTTTTATTGAAAATTTAACAAAGTTTCTCACTGGCTTTAATAAGCTTTAGTCTCTTGTCATGAGATGAATTTAAAAGCTGAAAAAGGGAATATGAAAGAGACTTGTGCCTAGTGAGAGAAAAGCACACCTCGTTCCACTAGAGACTATTTTTCTGTGTTTCTGCCAGTGGAAGGCTTTGCATTGTGAAGCATCAACTCAGAGCTTGAGAGAAACTCCCTCTCTTTGATTACAGTGGAGAAGGGAGAGACATTTCTAGACTCCTACCAAAGACAGGTCTGTTTGTCACCAGCTTGAATGCCAAAAACAGATATAAAATACAGCACCAGAATTTTTGTTACAAGATATGTACCTGAGGCTAAAAAGGCTCCATTTCAATGTGCAGAAGATAATCTGGCAAATTTCAGAAAATAATGCATATTAGGACCTACTTGAACAGATGGAAAAGTCCTTTGGGTGAGGTGAGGAAGACAGTTAAAGCAGTGGAAACTTTTTATCTTCAGCAATTTTTTTTTCTTTTTTTTTTTTTGACCTGTGGGAGGAAAGGGAAACACAACAAGGCAGATGAACAAATGACTCAAATGTTAATAAATCTTCAAGGAAGGCTGAAGAAAGCTTGAGCACTCAGAAGTGTAAATAGAGAAGGGGTTATTTACTTTGCAGTCTAGGGAAATAACATTGCTTGGGCTGAGATTGATTTGAACTGGCAAGAAAAGCTTTAGGAAATGAAGAATTTTGAGAGGTACCTATAGGTAGCTTTACATGTGACTATAAAACATACAGAGAAACACTGATAAATGAGTGTATGGCAGTAAGTAAAGCAGTATCAGATATCACAATGTATAATGTATAGTTACAGGTGAGAATCGCAGGTAAGTAATGTAAATAGTGAAAGGTTTGGATTGGACAACAAAACAGCATGCAGTAGCCAAAAAGTTTGTGCTGTTAATAACATGGCAATCATGGCAGAGCACAGCTACTGACAGGCACAAATCATTCAGGAAGGACAGATATAAAAATAAAGATGATGTGGTTCCATATCAGATGCAAAGGAAAGAGAAGAAATAACCAAGAATGAACTAAAATCCAATTCAAGACAAAATTTATTTTTGGGAATGTTAATAAACCAGATTGTATTGAGATAGAACTGTAATAGAGTCCTTAGATCAGATATCAATAGAATAAGTACAGAAGATTATGTCAGTATTGAAGGTACAGTTACAGGTCTGTATATTCTGGAATCCCATAGCTGACAAAGTTTTTCATCAGCTAGTCACTACCGGACTGTGATGCCGGAAGTGATTTCAGTAAGACATTAAAATGTGATCACAATGGTGGTCATGGAGGTGATACAGGGGTGGGGAAAATTGTTATCAATGATCATAGCTTTATTTCTGTTAAACAGAAGATAAGGTTCTTCAAGCTTATTCATAAGCTTGAATTTGATCATTGAAGAGAACTTGTTAGTAAACGTATCTGAACTAAGATCTTAAAGACTTGATTTAGGAGAGGTTCAAAATTTCTCAAAAGCAAAGGAATATGATTTCTAAGCAAGGTAAAAATGTTATCAGAAATTTAAACAGATTCAAAACCATTTAACATGACATATTAGGATTAAAGGGTGAATTTATAAAAAGTGGGACAAAAAGCTTAATTTTAAAAAAGCTGAAAGTTAGAGGTCAAGAACTGCAGGGACAAAATAAATATATCCTAAAGCAGGGCTGAGTTTGATCTTACAGTATTAAAACCAATAGTAAATATTAAACACTCTATGTACAAAAAACAATTACCAAAATAAAAGCAGAATAAGGAAATATTGGTCATTAGCAGTTTGGATGATATTGAGACATTCCAAAAGACAAAAGTAAAACCTTCATCCCAGTTTTTCCTAACCAGGGAAAATGGTGAATAAATTGGGAAACTAGACTATTGGAAATGAGGATAGAGAAATTTCTATTGGCAATTCAAGTCAAAATCATTCTCTAAGAGTTTAATGCAATAATATTCTGAAGAACCAATAAACTCTTACTAGGAAATTCAGGGAAAAAAAGCACCACAGTAATGAACGAATCAAATGTCTGACCATTTTTAGTAGGCCAGCATATACTACATGACTTTCTATGCATCTAGCTAAAACAAAGATCTCAATGAACAGTTTGACTTTGTTTTTGAAACCATCCTCGCAAAAAAAGTTGGAAGATTCCTGATGAAAATTGCAGGTGTCACTAAGAAGGAAAATGGTGTCAGTTCAGAAAACAGAGATACTGTTCTGATTGTGCTCAAAGAATGGATGGAAGTCAGTGGTGCAACATGCAAGGTATCTCTTACACTATAGTAATTCCTGCTTTGATCTCTATCTCATTAGAGAGAAATAACTGCAGAGTAGAAATAGATGAGTGATGCATTGGTGAGCTTGATGTACTAGAGGAGGACAGGATGCCCAGACTACTACTGGCATATGGCTGTGCTGACAGAGGGAAGGAGAGAGGCTGCATGATTCATTGGAACAGGCATCTCCAGTAGCGAGGTGAGGGGAGAGAACTAGAAAACTACTCAATTCAATGAAGCAGCATCTGAGGGGATAAGATTTCTGACCATAAATAAATCAGGGGCAGGGATATATATTGTGAGGGAGAACTGTTTGAAATAAATGATGATGCTAGTGGAGAACAAGGGGTTTAAACAGGTTGTAACAAAATTAATCTAGTAATTAAAAGGTTTAAATAGTACAGTACTGATCGTCTCAACAAATGAGGCTACGAACTGGAGTATTAGGAGACAAGAAATTTTCTGTAATAGGTAATGCAGTTAGTCAAAGAAAAGGATTGCATGCTGTACTGAACTGTAATATCTCAGGACTAGCCTGCAGAGGCCCCTTCTAATTCCTAATTACTGAATTAACTAATTTTTTTTTTTTTTTTTTTTTTTTTAAGCCTTTTTTCCTGTACAATTCTTCTCTCCTCCATGAATTTTCAGAGTTTTAAATGCCCAGATGAATTATGCAAGGGAGTTCTTCTTTGTCACCTTCATTTTGACAGACTTCATTCTTATATCTTAGGCAGAATTTTTCTTGCAAAATTATACTGACTATTCAAACACTCAAAGAAAAAATCAACAGAAACTGGGAAAGGGAAAATTAATCTGAATTGACTGTACATCTTATATGTATTAAAACTCTAGTTACAGCCTTTGTTGAACAAAGTCCTTTGTCCTTTGCAATAATTTTCAAGATACATTGCTTGAAATTATTGAAGAAACATTGAAAGACGTTCAAGCCATCAGTACAGTAAAAACAAAGCCAAAATCCTAACAAAAAGAACAACAGAAACTACTTAATGAGGACTAAATTCTTTGCTCTAGCAAGCAGTTTTATTTCAAAACTAGCTCATCCTTAGTTCCTGCTGTGCCTCTTTAGCAGAAATGTTAGTGCCTGGGTCTCTGTCTGGCCTTTGCTGTAATTAGTGCTAAAGTTCTGTTCAAAGCACCTCTGAACAAGTTGTCATCCTTCATTGCAGCTGCAATCTTCAGCAAAGCTAAGCTTCTCTTCAAAGTATGAAACATCAAATAAGTCTTAGCATTTTCAGAAACAAACCTTAGTTTGATGCTCCCTGTGTCTTTCTCGCCATGACCTAAGCACTCTTGTGGTTTAGTGAAAACTAATTCCTTCCTCTGGGAACTCCTGCCAAGGACTGGGAATACTGCATAGTTTTGATTTTTTCTGCTGCAGAAGTACAAGCCATAAAATTTCAAAGACCCTACAGCTAATTTTATTAAGGAAAATGACATCACTCAGCAGTCCTGAAATTCTAGTTCAGTGCACATAGGGGAAAAAAAAAGTTAAAGAAATCCAATAAAATCTCTCTCAAAGTATTTTAGTTTTTTAAGTTTCAAATCTCAGATACCATGAAAAGTAAAGCTTTTTCTTCCTGTAAGTTGACTGCATAGAAAATGGTGAGGGTTTTTTACCCGTCTTTGTTAGTCTTGCAGGAAATTTCAGTAGCAGACATGAAAAATGCTGTTAATTTGCCGACATAACATACCCGCATATCTTGCATACACATGAGTTTTTATGTCCATATGCTGGCATGTAACTACACATCACTGAAAACTACCAGCCGAAACATTTGTTAGACAGTTGCTAAACCCATAACATTTCTTTTGATTTCCTTTAGGCCCTTCATCTTGTAGACAAGCTCAGTGCCTACACTGCAATTCATTAAAGATCACACACAATTTGCTTTAGTCTTTGACCAAGTGATACTGTCTGACAGTACATTCAATATATCTTGCACTGAAATTCAGACTTCATTACTTGCTTATTGTTTAGAGTGTTATAGTTTGTATCTATCCTTTATTGTTCAGCATATTTTCCTCCAAATTCTGATTTTTGTTCAAACACACGTATGTGCCTAATTTAGTTTTACTACATTAATCAATGGTGGTTATTTATTGCCTGGCCTTTTTAAGCTTAAGACAGCTTTTAAAGACACTTTGGTAAAGTAGTAACTCAGAGTTGCTAGGTTTCCTTTAAGACAAGTAGCTCATAACATTAGCGGTAGAAATCATAGTAGTGTTCTATAGGAAAACATCATTATGCAGATTTTTCTCCAACCATTGCAGTATCTGTTTTCCTCTACTTAATTATGATCCTAAATGGGCAACAGTTTGACTTGCACAGATTTTCATGCACTTTTAAATAGCCCTTTTAGATGTACTTTAGACATAAGTCGATCCATATCTGTTCCAACCAATATAAGTCATAGAGGAAGATCATTGTATAAGATCTATGAGTTGGTTTAAAGCAGGGTTAAGCTCATGCCTACTTAATTAATTGAAAAGACTCACACCAGCTTCAGCTGGGGATGAACTCAACCCCAACTTCAGCCCATGAAGACAACCAAAACATTTTCAAATTGCGTACCACAGTATATGTCAAGTGTTGTGTAACACTAGAGATATGCTTCTATGCCTGTTGCTATAATGCCTAGTCTTTTATCACTTAGACTAGGAGAATCACTATTAGTTATTAACAGTGTTGTACCCATAACAAAATAAGACAAGTCCGTTTCTCTTCAGTAGAAATCACAGCTACACTGTGGATGAGACTATTGATCACTCTAATCCAATATATTCTGCCTGACAATGATCACTGTAAATCAGAGAAGAAATGGAAGAACAATGCAGTGACCTATTTTTAGAAGTTTCTTTTCAGTTCCCCTCAGTTATTGGTTATACATGTCCTGAAGCATGAAAATGTCAATGGATTATTTACATTTTCTCTTACATAACTGCGGAAGATCTGATAGTCAATTCTGAACTATAGAATCTATACATTTATGAAGAGATATGTAGATTCTACTATGGATTCATTACAAATTCAGGCAAATAAAGCATTTCCCTTATTAACTTTGAATTGTCTGTCTGGTAAATGGAGCATGGCTGATTTTGAATGACAAGATGAAGTTATTTTTATTTTTGTTCACTTTAAAATCAAATGCTGTTAATGGAATTTTGTTTATCTTTCCCTTGTTTCCTTATTACTTAAGTGGTTGGAATATTTTCTGTTGAGCCATAAAACTTGATTTTCATTTTGTTATTCATACCTTGTGATATGAAAGCAACACTTTCATTTGTGGATGAAGTTCTTAGTTTGGCAATGTGGATTTCAGGAGCTCCTGTCAGCCTCCAATCCCTCACCATGCCTGCTCTTGTTACTCTTTGCAACTTGCCAGGATGTCATCTGTGAAAAACCAAATGATTGTGTAGCCATGTTCAACCTGGACCAAAATACTCTCTTTAAATACTGGTCTCTCTTCCTCCCTTCTTTTTGCTCTATGTACGTTTATGCTTTAAGCTGTCCTCAGTTCACAGGGGAATTCAGCAAACAGCTGAATGAAGCTGTGACAGCTTGCCAAGGCAGGAACTCCTTAAGCCATACTGTTTCCACAAACCCTGTACCTTCATATTGAGGCTTCTTTCTGTTTGACAAGCTATTTACAAGACTGGATTTTTCCGGTCATGAAGAAACTTTCATTGCTTATATATAATAACCTGACAGGTGTGGTGTTGTGTCTGCATTAACCCCTGCTCAGAGAAAGCCTCAGCAGCTCTTATTTCTAAACTTCTGCTAATACAGGAACAGTTCTCACAGGCTTCACTTCAGTTAGCTGTAAATGTTGTTTTAACTTGTTTGAGCAGATATAAATTAATACTTCTCCCTTGTATAACTTCACTGCTTCCCAGTTCACATCAAGCACAGAACAGATTTTTCTCTTGCAGCCTTTCAAATACACTGTGCAATTTTCATTTTAAATTAGTTGTGGGAAGGTGGTTGTGTGTAGTCATTTCCTAGTTTTATTGAGAGCAGCCAAGAAGCCCAATTATAGTAAGTGGATATTTGACTGATAACAAGGTCTGATTTGCATATATTGATCTGCTCAAATGTCCATGACCTTTGTATTTTACTCCACATTATTAGAGCTGTTGCACATGAAGCAGAAAAGACCTGCTACCTAGAAAATCTTTCCATTTTTTTGAAGGCTGAACAAGAGCTGAAGCCTTCTGTGACTGTTCTAAGGAGGACAGATAGAATGATATTACCAGTAGCCTAGTTCCTCTAGATCTGCTCCTCATTTAGCACTTTGTTGAGATCTCAAGTAGTTTTCAGCACATTATTTACATCCAGGATATGCTATTTCTGCCTCAATTCCAGTACTGCTTATCCTGATCTGCCTCTGAATCCTGGTTTTTTCCTGTATAATCTACATAAATTGCAGATCATGCCCAGAAACCATTTTAGGTTTACAGCTGCACAGAGAAAGAGTACTTTCTCAAGGTCTGTGGCTCCAAAGGTGTTAAGGTTTATAGCAGCCCTGCCCACAGAAAGTAGGTGTCATTTAAGGTGTTCTTTATTGTGGTAAGGACACCTTATATTTTTTCTAGCAATCCAATTTTGGGTTATGTCTTTTTAAGGCTGAAGCTGCATTACTAGACATAAGAATCAGTTATCAGAGAAATGAACTAGATGTGAAATCTGGAAATCAGAATGTTTTGGGGTTTTTTTTGTCATTCAAGCTTGCACCTGAACATTTGGTTTCAGTTTGAGACAAGGAGAGAATGTGAAGCACTGATACATGGGATTTTCTGCTGCATTGTTAGATCACTGAGATTTGCAGACACTCCACAGAGTATAACCAGTTCAACCATACAGTGCACCTACAGTAGGGCCAATGTCACACCAGCTGCACATGTATTATACAAATGATTTGACTTGCTCAAGGTGTATGGGATATATATTTTTCATACATTTGCAGTTAATGCCTAGCTTGTCTGACTATTCCAGAAGGTGTGACGCTCACTGTAGGTAGGCATGCTGAACACCACATGCTTACATACCCCTGTTCAGAAGAGTCACAGACAGTAATCAGGCAGTATTGCCTTGAAAATTAGCTGGCATGTATTAAAAAAAAGGTTTAATGTGGAAAATAAAAATGATTTATAAACAGTGCATTTTTCCCCTGTAAATTATAATTCCAGAGTTAGCTGTATATAAAATTACTATTATCATGGCAAGTGTTTTTTATGGGGAAAAAAAGAAATGCAATTTATTAACAAAAGTGAAGCATATTTAAGACTTATGGTTTTGGGCTTAAAGTTTAGCACTATGAGTCATCTTGTTCAGAAGTGGTAAAGATATTTTTAAGAAGAAATCAGTCACTATTTAATTAATTAATTAATCCATTACAGAATACATGACCAGTTAAGAAATCACTGCACTGTGAACAAAATTTCTGATTTAATATCATGGATTATTTGGTGAACCAGAAGTTTTACTGCTAGTCATATTAATGTGCATATTTAAGAGCTCAAATTAATACTGATACATATCATAAAAAAAATAGAACTTAATTGTCCTTTAAAAAGGTGTGGAAAAAGTCCAAAGTTCTTAATGTGAACAATTATCTGCTTATAATGCCTTGTACAGGGATACTGTTTCCAGTTCTGTGGAAATGGAAGAAATTAATTTGGCATTTTCTCATTACCCATGGGTTTTGTCATGTGTGCAGCTTTTACTTTCCTTATTAAGATGTCTCTATCTTAGCCCATGAGTTTTCTCACTTTTACCCTTCCAATTCTCTCTCCCATCTCACTGGGTAGGGGGTGGACCTGAGCAAACAGCTGTGTGGCACTGAGCTGCCTACTGGAGTTAACCCTTAACACCACAATTAATGAAACCTTGACATCAGAAGCACTGAATAGGAACACCACTGTGGAAGGCTTAAAAAAAAAAAAAAGTATTTGATTTTTAAGAATGCAGTAATCCAGTTGAAGTAGAAAATAAATTGTATTATATTCCCAATTCAAAATTATATATTTGATATGATTAGATACCTATGGTGGTACTATTGTTGTTGACATAAAACAGTCACAGTTTGTATTTCTGTGTATGATAGAAGCACATTCCCATACACAGAAACCTTTTCTTGGTAACACCACTCTATCATGAGTGAGCAAATCAAAACCTAGAGTGCAGAGAAACCTCAGATTGTCTTTATGCTTATCTAGAAATACAAAAACTAAGAGACAGGGCTCAATCCTAGGAGGAATCATTTGTCACTGGAAAACTATGGAAACTTGCCGTAAAAGTTAGGGGAAGCAGATAAATTTTAGAAAAACTAGTAAAATAGTTGTATGAACAGCGAACCATTAAAAACACAACTTTACATATCACTGATCTTTCTAATAAAGATGGATATTTTTCTTTCCCTAATAAGCCAATTACAGTATATTTCATAGTAACCATAAAAAAAAACACCTATACAAAGACTCCATTATAGAGTAATTTTTGTTAGGCTAGAATTACCTCAAAATGTAAACTATTATTTATATTACATTTCTATAAAGGGGAAATTCAATATAGTACTAAAGGTTGGGCAGGAAGAGGACAGTATTACACTGCTCTAAAGCAAATGCTGCATCTTTTAGATGTCTTTGGAGATAGTTCATGGAAGAGAGACTTTTTTTTTATTCAGCTGCATTTCACATATGCCTTTTGGAATGTGCATTCAAGGAGGTCAGTCCATTGATTTTAGAGGAGGAAATAAAGCACAACTGACTCCCATTTTGACTCGTACAACAGGACAATGATTGAAGCATAAGTCTGTGTGCTTTATTTCACAGGCAAAAAAGTTTACAGTCCTGAGTCAGTAGCATCCTTGTTAACATATAAACAGGGGTTCTACAACTTTATAATGAGGACTTGACAATTCAGAAAAGATCAGATCAATCTTGCTAGCTCCTCAGCATGCTCAGTGGTAACTGAAGTTGACCATTGTGATCATACTTTAAGGGCTACAACTCTTTCTTTTGCTACTGGGAAGTACTTTTGAAGATGCTGCTAAGCCAGTTTCCTTGCAAAACAGGTGTATATTACCTCACAAGGGGGCATACTGTGTCCAAAAATTATGCAGATGTATGCAGAGAGAGAGGGCAATCAACTTTTTCTCTATGTCCAGAGCCTGTGAGGCTTACATAAACATTGCACAATTGTAGCCTTTTGACTTGGTGGAACATGGGGATTTCTCCTTTGCTACATTTCTAGGAGTGTGAGACTGTCCCAAAAGAAAAGTAGGAGGAGAAGAATGCTTCTTCTATGCCATATGTGTCAACTTGAAATATGTAGAAGAGAGAAAATAGGTGACACTTTGGAGATCAATTACTCAAACAGTGTTCAAGTGCCTTGGCTTTATGCCTAAATACAATTAAGAAGGTATCTTAGATGCAAATTATCAAAACACACTTGATTTACTCATTTGCCCTTAAGACATTACTGAGAAAACCCTTAAGTTAATAGTAATTACCTCTGGAAACAAACTATACAATATCTCAACTTATTCCCAGGGACAAATTCCCTGCATTGGTTTCTGAACTGTGAAGTTTTTAAGATCAGTCATAAACAATCAATTTAGGTATTGATTATGAACCCTTTATTTCTAGTCATGGGCTTGCTCATCAAGATCTACTGATGAAGTCTTGCACTTGCTTCTGAAATTGAGATGTTCTGGACCTCACTATACAGATGTAAGAATAACCTTCTGTGTTCTTTTAATTAATTTCTCTAAAAACTGTCCACTTGTACTTGAAACTTGGACACAGCAAATATTTCAATGAAAAGTCTCAAAAGTCATTTAAGAAGCCTTAATCCCTATCCAGACATTATGTAAAGTACAATCCTAATGAGGAATACTAAGGTCTTGTATTCGTGGTTTGTTTTGGAGATACTAATGCTACAAATGTCTTAATTTTCTTTTTCTGTACAGGTCTTGTTCTTAACTAGACTGTTATCAGTTCTAGTCTTCATTTGGGATTACTCTGAAGTAGCAATAAATAGCTGCCAAATAACCTCCTATTGATTTCACAGGGTTTAAACCCTGCTACAACCACTACCAAACTTATTATGTGCCTGGAAGCTTCAACTTTAAATCAGACAAATCTATAAATGAAATAGTCTTTTCTAGGTATTAGGACTTATGTCTATCTATGTTTTCAGATTTGGCTGCAGAGAAAAATATCATCATAAGAATTTTAACTTTTGCTAATTTGCTGCATTTGTTCTTTACTCTGAAAAATATAGTCCGTTTGTTCATTCACAGAATTAATATTCATTGGTGAGGATCATTCTGAATGAATCAAAACTGAAATTAAATCCTCCTCAATTTTCTCATGGTTAGCAAACTTTTCTAGATATTCTTTTCTAGTACTACACATACTAATAGGATAGCATAAGGTAAGATACTAAGTTAAGGGTTTATTGTCTGCTAAAAAAAGTTTTTTATAGGAATGTTGATTTTCTTCTCTTTTACATGGGTAAAGCACCCAAGTAACTGGATCAATTCTTATGTTTTAATAGATATATGCCAACCACAGGCAAAAAGAGTTGTTTTATCTAAAGAAGAAGAATGACTGGAATTTATAGTCTTTGATTCAAAGTTTTTGATAATTTTGAATGATTACCATCGATTAGTTTGGCATGCTGTCATGTGGTGGGAGAGTACATAACATGGTGGGTTATGTGAGAGCCAGGCATTGCCTATGCCAGCCTCTTGATGCAGAAGATGTGTGTGCATTGCGGTATCATCACTCATGATCTGTTAAGTATTCCTGGGCTCTCAAATAGATGCATGAACTTCCTTTTGGAAGGACTTGGCCTTTACATACACTAGATTCTTCTGCTGAAAACAAATGTTCTGTGCTCTAGCAGGTGGGATCTGCATAAGGGGTAGGAGAAATTGCTTTGCTAGACAACATGTGTGGTGAATACTCATTGACTGCTTATCTGCTAACTTGATGAAGGAAAGAAGTGACTTATTCATGCTGATACAGAAGCAGTACTGTATTTTACCACACTGGGCTATTGCTCCTCAGATTTTGTCCCTGCCACATCAAGACTCTAATTCAATTTATATACCATTGTTTGAGTTGATTATATTACGTGAATTAAGTAGCTTTGTTTGCCATAATATTCTACTCAGACTTCTGGTCGTAGAGCTCAACACTCAAAGAAGTAGATGCATATTATTAGCTTCTACTAATGAAACTAATTATGAGCATCTACCCTGAAACACATGAGTGAATGCAGATGTCATTTAGCTTTGTAGTTCTGATACTTAATATTCATAGGGTTTCTGGGAAAGGTATTTTATACTTGTATTTAAGGCCAGAAGGGAGCATTAGATCATTTACTCTGACCTTATGTATGATATCTGCCATTGAATTTCAGCCAGCTTATTTTACAAAAAGACGCTTGGTCTTGTACCAAGGATCAACAGTTACACTCTGACTCTTTACCTCAGTTTGAATCAGTGCACAAACATCCTTCTTTTTAAAAATGCATGTCCTCTTTCTACCTTGACTGTGTCTGGCTTCTAGTTATTATGGTTTATTAAAGCCTTTCTTTGCTGAGGGAGAAAGACCTTTAATGCCAGGTATTTGCTCCTCAAGGAAATACCTATGCATTGTGTCAAATCACCTTTCAATCTTCTTTTTGACATGCTAAACAGATGAAATTTAAGTCTCTTCCTCTAAGGCATTTTCTCAGCACTCAGTGATTTTTGGTCCTTTTCTTTGCCTTCTCCAATTTGTTAAATGTGAACAGCAGTAGAATATGTAGTATTCCAACACTGCAGTCAGAAACATCACCCTGAGAGATTAAGTTCTCACTTCTTTGTTTACAGTCAAGGATCAGAGTACACGGAGGTTACTGTGAACTGGTTTTCTCTTGTAAAACCTTTTCAGGATTCCCCTGCCCTTGCCAAAGGGCTGCAATTCTTCTTTATAGATACATAAAATATTATTTTTCTTTAATATCTTCATCCTGCTATGTGATCTAAGTGTTACAACAAGACTGTTTTGTTATTATCAACAGTGTCCAGGTTTTGTCAGTGTGTCCAAGGATATATTTTTTTTTCTAGAACAATAATAAAAATGTTTAATAGTAGCATTCAGATGCTCTCTGAAGAGCCCCATTTAGAAGCATCCTGATTTGATGATTCTTTATTAACAGATATTTTGGTATAAGACAAGTAGTGGTTCAAGATCTACTTCATTGAAGCTACTTAATGTTAATTTGTTAAAAAACATGTTTTATGTAAAAGAAACTGTCAAAAGATCAAGTTTATTAGATTTACAGTTACCTTTATTCACCAAAACTGTCATCTCATTAAAAGCTGAATAAAATCCATGCACATCTATCATATCCCCAGTAATGCAAAAACCCCAAAGATTTTGAAACAGCAGTTCAAGAAGTAGCTAGTTTAGAAAGTAACTGGCTGTACTTCCTTTTTTCTTTTTCTTTTTTTTTTTTCATTTTTTATGTTAAACATTCAAATAACAATATACTAAGAGAACACTGGGTTTTCAAATTGAAACAAGAACACAAATAGGGAAATACCAATAGAGAAACTTTATGACTACCATTGTTTCCAGAAGTCTGCCACATCTCGGTTCAGATTACATAGCTAGAAATTGTATAGAAAGTCTGTAGTAAAGTCATCTAGCACCATCAGCGTCTCATTTTGGCCCAGATTCTATTCATTCATTCATTCTAAGGAATGAAGCAGCAATTGAGAAATATCTGAGCTTGCAACAATGTGTTACTTCTCTTGAAAGCAATGCTAACATGAAATAGATTGAAATACTTCTACCAGCAGTCCTACAACAAGAGTGCATGAACTGTTCATGGCAGATCTTCCAAAGACCTTTATTTGGCAGAAGAAACTAATTCTGCATAGCATCTGTGAGTAGCTGACATTGTAGTGGAGATAAAACAGTGGAGATAGTCCTTGCATAACATTACCAAGGGGGAACACCATGACTCAAGATACAACACCACCAGAATTCAGATTCCCCTGCACATTAGATCAAACTGTGTCAGCTACAGCTTTGCATGTTAGTAATTGACATTAATGAGTGTTGTGTAGTTATTGACAGTAAAGTTACACTAGGTGGCATAGTGTGCCACTTTGAGGTGTCACAAAGTCAGAATAGCAATTCCTCCTCATCTTAAGTTTTACGAACCAACCTCCTTTAAGAAAGGAGTGGGCCAAGTGTCCCTGTGGTTAGCTGATACAGTATCTATCACAGGAAGGAAAAAAAAAAATAAGAATGAACTGGGAAATGCCAAAATAGATAACCATCATTCTGATGGAATTTAAAAGTCCAGCAGTTGTGACTCATTATTAGCAACCTAACTAAAAGAACAGGAACGTACTTGCAAAGGCTATAAAATTTTGCCATTTTCCTGTTCCCTTATAGTTTCCTAAGCCAGATAAGTAGACTTTGTTTTCTGAAAGCAAGCAATCAATTTGTAATCTCTCTTGCAAGAGAGCAAATGTAGACATACCAATCAGGAGTTGAAAACTAAACAAAATTAAGTGAGGAAAAAATCTTGCAGAGCAGAAGTTCTTCAGTAACTGCAACCTGATCTCAGAGGTCTATGGGTTAGGAAATTGTGCTACATTTGTTACATGTAATTTACCCAGTATCATGTGCAGATTACAAGCTAACAGAAATTGCTTAAAATACATTGTCATTTGTGGTAGAAAAACCACCAAGAAACCCACAACATAATTGCTGAACTTCAATCACGTGTAAGAATGAAAAATAATAAGCATAGTAAAAGTAATTCCTAAGTGCATTATGCATAGCTAGTCAGTTGCAATTCTGAGACTTCTTTTGTATCTGGCATTTTAGCATCTAGAAATGTTGACTTTGTGCAGACACAAGTACTGTCTGAGTTTCTGCTAGAGACAAAAACAAAGGCAAGCATATTCTTCTCTTCTTGTATAGAAATTTGACTTGTTAATGTTCAAAATTGTTAACTTCAGGATAACCTGAAGTAACCCAAATGTTACTTGCTGTGTAAAGAAAACAATTACAACATTCAAATCTGGTAAAGTTTTTAAGGTCAGTATTTAACATTATTCCACAGATCAGCAAGCATGAGATCAACACTCTTAAAGGCTGTTTCTGAATCTGGCCATCCAACTGTGTGTGGTGCAGTAAGTCACTAAAAGTAAGCAATATGTCAAAGTACCTTGTCAAAAAGTAGTAAGATCTTAGACACCCTCCTTCTTGCCTGTCAATCAGCCCAAAGAAACCAGCTGAACCCTAAGGTTCAAAAAGAAACTATATATAAAGTCCTTCCAAGGGAACCCACCACAAGCAAGGGCTTCTCATCTTTCTAACAATGAAAGAAGAAATGTGAGAATAGAACAAATACTGGGTAGGTGGAAGGTTTTTCCAGAACATACTGTGGGTGGCATTATTGACTCTACCTTTCAGGAGAGGTGTGGGGTGAGGAAAAAAGGTAGAAGGAAGATCACTTTGAACACTCAGAGCATAGCATGCAAGGTACCAACAGCTTTATTTAAGCGAAGACCATCCAACAGCATATAGAGGACTTCAAACTCTGAATTCTTCACTTACCGTATGTTAAGGGAATTAAAAAGCTAAGCCTTCAGATTTCTTTTAAGTAACTGCTGTTTTGTTATTGCCCAATACCATATTCTGTAACTGTTGTGGTAAAGGGTTATAACTGTAGCAGTTACATTGCAGTCAG
Source organism: Todiramphus chloris collaris (assembly GCA_025345505.1). Lineage (NCBI taxonomy): Eukaryota > Metazoa > Chordata > Aves > Coraciiformes > Alcedinidae > Todiramphus > Todiramphus chloris. The sequence continues at coordinate 12,661,823 of JANVCC010000035.1, read as the reverse complement.
ACAGAAACAGGTGATCTCAGTATTGGAAGCTTAACTGCCATCAGCCTGAAATTGTTTTCCCAGACTCTTAGCAGACTAACAGTAAAGCCTACAAGATTAAAATGCTTACAGAGCTGCCATAAGGACAGGACATCTACTTCTATGGGTTCCACAGGAAATTCCACATATTTTCTTTTGACCTAAAGATTAGATTTTTAACTTTTAAAGGTAGTGCTGCAGTTCAAAAGATGCAGATATTATTCTGTGTTTCAGTAGTAATAAGCACAGAAATCTGAGTAAAATATACAGGCACACTTGTCTTGAAGGTTAGTCATCTATAGTAATGGAGGGAAGATAGATTGGCAAACAGTGCCATGTCCTCCTTAACCTGCACCATTCAGGTGTGACACCATCACAAATATGCTCTTCAGCTTAATGCAGGCATAACAGTAATGGAGCTTCAAGAATGAATGGTTTGAGACTGACTGACCCAAAATTGGAATAATGCGCAATATGCCTGTCATAGATATTATGTCAGCATAATTAAATTGGAAAATGTAATTAATCTAGCATCCCAAGTAAATGTGTGTGGATAATTTTAATTTACAGCTGTCCAAAGTCAATGTAACAGCCTACTAAATAGGGCTGGTAAAGAATTTGCCCTTTGCATTGGCTTAAAGGTCTTGTAAGGCACTGTCAGTAGAAAATTAGGTACATAGATTTATTTAAGTATCCTTTTGGGATGCTGCTAATTCATCTGTGACAGATATGATTCACTGAAATATTTGTGAAGAACAAATGTTGCCAAGTGAGTTTAGTTCAGATCATCAGAAATACATAGCTGAAGTTTAGTGAACGTGATACAGCATGGTACTCAACTTAGATTCTCTGCAAACTAAAGACAAGATTGGGATGAAGACTTCAAAATTTTAAATCTATAAATGTTTAAAATGTAAGTGCCTTTCATTAGGAGTAAAATGAACATCAAGTATGCTAAGTCCTTATACATTAAGGACAAACTAGTTGATTCAGATGAACAGAAATGGATACATATGAGGTTTCACGTGTAGCCACTATGGTAGTGGCAGCCTGTAAGCAATTCTGGTTTTTATAAATTTTTTTTTTAATGCTTTACATATACTCCCATCTTTACTAAAGGAAGGTTTCCTGATTCATTTTCCAGTGTATGGAGGTTATGTCTTCCAACGTTTAACTTTCTAAGGGACTACAGTTTGTTGCCTGTTGGGAAAGGAACTGAAGTTCACTGCAATTACCTTTCAGATCCCTTATATGTTGTAAGTTTCCTATTACTTCTGGAATGAAAACTAGTATGTAATTACTGTAAAAACTTTAAAAAGCAGATCAAAGTAATATTTTGAAAGAAAACCAGTGCAGGGAAGAATATGAGAGTTACTTTGGGTATGTGTGATAATCACAAGAACAATCTATTCTAAGCTTCTTATCAAGAAGGTATCTGCTACCCACTTTACAGAACAGAGGTAAAGAAAACTCTCCTTCCCACTGAAGCAGAACTTAGAGATATAACATTCAGAGAAATCTTGCTCATGATTTAGGGCAAGGTCCTCTCTGAACTGAATTCAGCTTTGTCAGTCTTTTCAAACTTCCAACACAGATAGATGGTACAGTTCAACATATTGAGCTTGGGATTTTATAATTGAGATATAATTATACTATGAACATATAAAACTTAAAGTTTATATGTGAAATAACAACCAATTCAGTTCTACTCTTCTTCAGACAAAATGCATTTTAGGTGCCAGTTTCCACATTTCAGGACATTTAATTGCAGTCGTATAATTTCCAGCATTCCCTAGGACATCATTGTTTTAACATTTTATTTATACAATCTGTTATTTGTACAAACCTTCTAACTTCTCGTAGTGCCTCTTAACTGTATAGTAGCAAGCTTACACCCTTTTCTTGTCTGAAGGGTCATTCAGGTTTGTACTCTCATATATACATATTTATGTGTGGGTGTGGGTTGGGAACGTAAGTAGTACCAGACTAGTAGCCAAGGTCTGTGCCCAACTGTCATGACTTGAGGCAAACCCATTTTATCTGTTTATGATGGGACTCCGTCTAACTCTGGACAGAAGCAAGATTGAAGTTCAACTGCTGAATAATGTGGATGAGGCTTTGAAATGAATTTAAAGCATGTTGCTTTACCTTAGGCTTGCACCCCATCAGATGTAAGGCTGGTTTGGTGTGATGTGTATGTTCAGGCCTGTGCTTAGAAATATAGTACAATATATTCACTGCAGCTACACCTTAGTGATTTTATGCTGTATATTTTCCCTCGTGGTTATTTTTGTTCTCGTCTTTTATGTTATTTCTTTTTGTTTCGTTCATAATGATAAACTGGTAAGCTCTTCTGAAAGCTAATCCCCTGTTAGCTTTGTAGCTTCTATGCTAATCTCTTGTTAGCTTTGCTGCTTGTATTCCTGGAGCTGATTAGCATTCTCTAATCCAGAGCTGAATCTCTTTGCTCTGAATACTTACGTTTGTATGGATATGTATTTTTAAAATAATTAGCTGAAAGATCCTCCCCTTAGAACTTAACATGATCGAAGACATTTTATGTAAGATGATGTTTATATGGCTTTCAAGCCAACTTCTTTTTTTTTTCTGATTTATCTTTTCATCTGGGAACAGACAAAGCATATGTTTATGATTTTTAAAATTAACCCTCAGCTACTTCAATCTGACTTTTGCAATTCTAGACACAAAACTGTAAGTTAAGTAGGGCTGGGCTTGTGAGAATTTTCATCTCCCCAGGATCCTTAGAAGGCACAGATATACTGCTTTCATTGCACTGTAGCCATTCACACACACAGAAAAAGGGATGCAACCACTGCAGTGGCCCACTCAAGTTACTTAATTTGCAGACACTTACAAACTAAAGCATCTCTAGCTTGTGTAGCCAAACTAGGAGCACCCAAAGTCACCCAGGATTTCCATCTCCTATAGTTTCCTCCTGAGTGACAGTGACAAAAGGAGTTCTGTTGTAGTAGAAACGCTGCAAAGACTATACCAATCTTAAAAAACAAATAAAATAAATTTTCCCAAATGTCTATTTTGATTCTGAGAATTCTGGCAACATAATTCCTAGTCATCTACTCTAAACATACCCATTTTTAGCGTGGGAATGTAACCATAGAGTGTAAGAATAGTTATACTCAAAGCATGTATCCTGAGCAGTGAGCAGTAGTAGATGACTAGGGAAGAGTATAAAATAAACTACAGTAGGTATTTCTGGTTTCTTTGAGATTGCCACAGTCTAATTTCAGTTAAATATTATGAGAAATGCTCACTGTCTGTTTGCCTTTTCCACGACTATCTCCTGCAGCTGAAGAAGCCCAGTTTCCTGTACTGAAGTAGTTTCATATCTTTGATCATTCAAGTTGCTGTTCTGTTAAAACTTTTAAAGCTCCATTCTGTCCTTTTTGAGCACTTCTTCAGTACTGTACTTGTCATTTATAGTTTAGCACATTGTCCAGAATGGTCAGAAAACTAAGCAGTTGCAAAACTTTTGTAACCAAATATAAGAAATCTTCCTTATTCTATAGTTATCAGTTTTACCTATATTGTGGATTTATCAATTTTTAACACAGCATTGTTGCTTAGTCACATTTCATTTCTAACAAGAGCTATTAAACAGACACTATTCTTATTTGTAAATTTATGTAATGAATGATTCTAAGTTACATATTATAAAAACATAAATTTAAATAAAGTCAGAGAAGATACTGCTTTCACCAACTGACTGCCAAGAAAAAAAGACACATATATATTTGTTTGACACACCTGAATGTAAACAAATGTATTAAGATTGACTGAACTTAGATTCAAAGGTATCTCCATGGGATGCGTCCATGTCAGACAGAACGCCATGGCATAAGACACAAGATTGAAGACTTTGGATTGATCACCAGGACCAGAAGTTACCATGAGCCTTCAAATGATTTTATATGCAACAGAAATCTTACTGAATGCAGTAACAACCCAATCATCAATAATCATCAAGGTAAGGGCATTCCACATATTGCCAGTGATTTCAGGAGAGCTGCCAAGTCACAGGAATTACACTCCCTGGGAAGTGGCAGGTCTAAATGATGAGACTTATCTATCCTCATGTGTCCAACACAAGGTCAGAATTCCCCACTGGCCTCTCACCTCTTAGGTCATGACGTAACACAAAGTTTATTATGTTCAAGTGTTAGGTGGACTACTGCACAGAATAGCTGGTCAGCATTCCCTTTGATGCCCATTACATAACAAAATGATAACAGAATGCATAGTGTGTCAGATTGCTTGAGTTTCCTACTTTTGTTTCACCCAGGATACTTCAGTTTGCTTTGTTACTTATCTCATTAGTATAAACTTTTATGGCCAATAACTATTCCTCAATGCCAATTTTTTTTCTGAGGTTGCATTTATAGCTGTATCTGCTGGCCTGTCAGATATAAACGTTTAGGCAGCTGCAATTAGTTAAGCTAGGGCCAACAATGGTGGAGAAAGAGTTGGTGCCTTGTAACACTCCCAAATCGTGACTCTTCATAAATTAAGCAATAAGTGTTACTAGAAAGAAACACTGTTGTTCTCTAAGGACTGTAATAGTCTGAACAAATCTTTCTTCTATTAAATTTATCTATGGGGAAAAAATGCCTCCTTCTATGCAGTTACAACAAAGACATACAACCATTCACTTTTGCCCTATCACAAGTAAGTAGCAAATGTGATTTACCAATATAACATGCATGTTATGAGGTTTTCTTACTTTGTTGCAATGACTGCAGAGCAAATATATACCCAAATGTGTTTTCAAAGTCCCCTGACACAACAGAGTGTTGTGGAGGCTCCTCCAGGCCCGCACTGCACTAAGACCCTGTGGCACACACAGATCACAGCTTTAAAGCCAAATTAGCTCAGGTGTCCTCACACCACTTGTGTCATTGCCCTTAGACCTGACGCACCCAACAATAGTGTTCAGGTGTTTTATACCTGCAGTGTGGATATGTTCTTACAATACAATGCCAAACTGACTCACAAGTGTTTTTTCAAAGAAAAATGACCAAAAAGGTCAACAAGTATTAATACACCTCATGAAACTGGAGGTTGTCACAGTACAGTAACAGCAGATAAGTTTATGGGGTTATCTGTAAAGTACATTTTTTATATTTCTATGTGTACTTGAAAATATATTACTGAGGGCGAATATAATTTGTGGTGATTAGATTAATTAGACTGCTGGGATTAATTTTTCAAGAGGTTATATCCTTTTCACGCTTATATAACCCTAAATTGTGATTAAGCCATTGTATTAATACAAACCTGAAGAGCACTGCCATTTCATATTTTTTGAATACCCCCTAATTGGGAGAGATGATTCAATCTACAATTCCCATTTAAGCACTTGGTAAAGAGTGTAATTTTTTTTCATTTGCCATGATAATGATAACACAAGCATGACATGACAGTAACCTTAAGTTCAAGAAATGAACAGTTACTTGTTTGTTTAAAAATTAAGTCTAAGTCCTTGCTTATACAGCGAAAGGTTATTGCAACACTATCCTGCAGTTCTGTATTTTTGCTGATTAATTTGTTACACAGTGTATGGTGATAAACTAATCTGCTGACATAAGATTCATAGCCCATCTTTTAATTAAATTGTTAAAGAATGATGTAGGATACTAGATTGTGAGAATACAGCTTATATTTTACTAATTTCACTCCACTTCTAAAACTAGATGTAAAAGCTGATGTTGGGCCCATGAACATTTAAAGTGTAATGGGTTTTTTAAGTTTTAATCTCAACACACCTTCTCTGCACAGCTAGGATTTTACTTTCATACTCTGTTTAGATGTTAATATCTATGTAAATCATATATTAATTTATATATAGGCAGAAATAAAGAATATAAGTTTTTTGGTACCAGGCATATGTTCTCAGGCATGTTTATTTCATTCAAGTAATTTTATCTATTGATAGCAAGTAAACAATCATCACAGTGTAAATAGTAAATATGGAACACATTTCTTTCCTCTGCGTTAATTTTTATCATGAACAAAGATCTGAAGAACTTAAGCATATTGATTTTGTAGGACTGGTGATCACACACAAATCACAGCAACTCTTCCTATCTTATCACTTTCTTCAACCACCTGAAAGAAGGTTGTAGTGAGGTGTATGCAGGTCTGTTCTCCCAAGTAGCAAGTGATGGGGCAAGAGGAAATGGACTCAAGGTATGCAAAAGGAGGTTTAGGTAGGTTATTAGGAAAAATTTCTTCACCAAAAAGGTTTTCAAGCATTGGAACAGGCTGCCCAGGGAAGTGGTGGAGTCACCATCCCTGGAGGTATTTAAAGTATGTGTAAATGTGGCGCTGAGGAAGACGGTTTAGTAGTGGACTTTGCAGTGTTAGGTTTACGGTTGGACTTAATGATCTTAAGGGTCTTTTCCAACCTAAATGATTCTATGATTATCTGATTTACTGAGTTTTGGAAACAAACATCTAAGAAGTTTTGTAAACTGAGACAAATTTCAGGAAATCATGACTACAGTCTAAGTGAAACAAGACAAATCCATCATCTTTGCTTAATCAATCATTTTTACATATTTTTGATTACATTTGTGTCAAGAATAATTTGTTTTAATGTAATATTTAAACAGTTTTTCAGATGTTTTCAGTGTTTGGAGGTTAATAGCTTTGAAAAGAGAAACCAAAATATCCATTAATGAAACAAAAAATTGTATTAAAATGTTACACAGATTATAAATGCAATGAGTATTCTTATAAACATGCTTTCAGTTATCTGAAAGAAGCCACCGAATTTCATTTGGTCACTTCCAAAACAAGCTGTAACTTTGGACTACAATGTATCTGTAATAATGGCATTCACTCTTGATTTCAAGTGATAGAAAATACCTAGAGAAGCCTTTCAAACAGCACACTGCTAATACTGTTGAGATTTTGCAACTTTGTTTAAATGAATCAAATATTGATCATCAGTTTCCAATAACTGATTCTTGTTAATGTCTTTTTCGTATTTGTTAAAGATGTATTGTCAGATACCCATAAACCTGTTGACTGTAATCATGTTATGCTGTACTCTTCTTGGGAATGAAATAGTTTGAGCTTCCTCAGTCTTTACTGTAAAATAAGCTAGAGCTCACATTAATCTCTTGAATAATTAGCCTTAAAACATTACTCTGGTGTTAACTGCATTTCATGAAATGTAGGTACTGTATGTAGATATAATGTTACAATTTTGCCCTCACTAGTTGCTATAGAAAAGCAGTAAAACTATTCTAACTCAATTTTACATCTCTTTGCTTATGCATGGAAGAATTGTTTTAGAGAACCATCACATAGCTAATGCATGACAATGATAGGTCATAGTGTATGAGTTACTAAAATAACCTGTAGGTCACATATAATTTCTGGTTTTGTATCCTTTAACTGTTTCTAAATTTGTTCTTATGTTTTGGCTTTCATTTACTGTTATTAGTACCTGGTGCCCAAGTTTAATAAATTCATGTAAATGACATTTTTTTAAAAATGCAAGAGAATGCAGAATGAAGTCTCAAAAGGACAAGGATTTCCTCCCACATTGTCAAGCAGATTCCATTGGTGGTAGCAGCTGTAATGAAGCTCACAAAACTAGGAACCTATTAAATATAACATCTGGAAGACTTTGTTTAATCATGCAAGCATTTGAACTCCACTTTGGCAATGGTCTTGCCGTAACATTACTGGGTATTGTGTCACAGCACCATGGATAACAGCTGAATCATTATGTAGGATATGTGTGTGATGTGTACAATAAGCTGTTTGAGATGGACAGTTTACAATTTTCTAAAAGAGGTCAGAGACTATTATTAAAGCTGGATGGGGAAAGAGTGAGGTGAGAGGTAGTCTTAACCTGCTAACTGCGAGAGAGTTCCTGAAGCTCTTCAATATACACAGTTTATGGAGGCATGTTAATCCTCAAGTTAGGGAGGACAGCATCTTATGAAGTTCACAAGATGCAGGTTGGCAGTTCTTATGGATACTATCATTTTTATTCTTTAAGATACCATCCAAACCCATATTAGGGAAACAAAAATGCGTAGTGAAAAATTTCTCTACCAGACCCATAACTTCACAGACTAGCAGGGGAAGCAGCATGAAGGGAGATTCTTCTCACTGCCTGCTAGCTTTCTGCTACCATATTCCTTCTCTGCCCTCTATATAGCCATATAGGCAAGCTTTAAAATACATGTGAATGAAATGCTAAAAATTTATGTCAGGGAGAAGACTGCCTTATGGTATCTTGAAAGACTTGTTTATTAGAGAAAAACTCTTTTTTTTAGTATTAAAGGGCTTGCAGCATTCAAAGAATGCTGATGTGATTTCAGAATGATAAAAATAAAGTGCTACTGGGAGACATTCATAGCCTGTAAATTAAGCTGCCATCCCAGAAGTATCATCTACTGCTCTTCCTACTTACTACTCTACCATTGTCTCTCCTGGAGACTTTCAAGAGGGTGACTAAGCCTTGTCTCCAGTTGTGAGGTTTTTAGGAAAATAAATAGGTATCAGCAAAAATCTCTCCCACTTTAAAAATGTAAAGTAGGAAACATGCCAGTAATTTGAAATATGTGATCTTTTAGGCACATTAATATTAAAAGTAATAATAGTTAGGAACCTGTGAAATTCAGTCTCATTTTCTATTTGCAGTAAGTTAGAATTGCTTTCTGTGAGGAATGAATATCCATAGGAATGCAAAAGAAGTCATTAAAAAAATTATAATATTTTACTCTGATTATTATAGGTCATTAAAATGTTTCCACTACCTTTGCTTAATACCTGTTTAAAATTATCCTCGTATGCTTGACAAATATCATTTTATATATTTATGTTGTTGCTTACTTTACTAAGTAAAATATATTTAAGATAGTTAAACTTACAAAACCCTTTTCCTCTGAAAATGTCATATGCAAAAAGCTTCAATATTTGTGTCAGCTTTTATTATGTTGGAGAGATACACTTTAAATTACCATATTTTGTTTCTGTCTTGCTAGAACTATTAGATTTTTCTAGATCATAGGGAGAGCTACTGAAATGTGGAACTTATTGTTTTAACTAAACTTTTTATTTTGGTTAAAACAATAAGCAGCCCAGAGCAGCTTCTTACTGAGCAGAATCCTGCTTCCTCTTTGAAGAACTTAGTTTTTCTAGGATCTTAAAGATTTTCATACACTGCCTATCCATCCATGGTCTAGCTCTTTCTTGCAAACTGAGTCTAGGACCTCTTATCATATTTTCATTCACTGCACACTCTCTAGTGAAAATTGGACTTTTTATACTCACACAAAAAATGTCTCAAAGTGATGAGTACTAAAAAGGGGCAATTAAATTGTGCTCTATCAGCATACACCTAAGATTATGCTTAGGTGAATGCATATTAATCCTCTCTTAAAATACCATGCCTTAAGAGATTATTTATAACTGAAATATTGCTATTGCAGCTGACTTAACTCTGTAATGGCTTAATTAAAGAGACTAACCACTTATTTTTAGTTTCATATTATATTCTTGTCACCTTTACTAATTAAAAATTGTTTTCACTAAGCACAATAAACTAAACAATACGCACTAGTCCTTAAATTATATTCTTTTGAGTACAAGTACACAATCTGAACTGTGTTTAACAGAAGTATGTAGCATCTTGAAGGAAAGCAACATTTCGGTACTCTGTTATTTAATTATTGGAATAGATCTAACCTTATTCTGTGCAATAAAAAGACTTGTTATTGATGCAGAAAGGATGTATGTTTGTCTTAACTTTTCTAGAGAAGAAAAACCTGTCATTCTCAAAGGTGTCATTTTTATCTAAACCTCTCCACAGGGAGACATGTAAAAGACATTGTTACTGAAATAATCACCTGTGCTGCTCAACTTGGGTTTGTTTTTTTTCCCCTACTCCTCATTTCATTTGTTAATGAAATATTGATACCTAAGCCTAGTAAGTATATTACATGTCCTTAATTTTGATGACCTTCAAGACACAGTAAAAAGTGACCTGTGACCTTGGTATGCTACACCAGACCCATAAATTAGCATCCACCATGACAGTTATCAAGACAATGTTTGAAACGGGGACTATAACTTTTCAATACTGAATATTTTTAGAAGTTTTGCATACTATATCTTTCAATATATTCCTGTCTTCCTCACAGGTCTTGTACCAACTATATATTTACCGCTGTATCTTCAGAAAGCTAGGCTTTGTGTGGCAAGAGAAATCTCCTGTTCTAGGCAACCATTAGGAAATGCAAGTTTCAGGGTTCTCCGGGAAGTAATTGTAGTGACCATACTTCAAACTGCAGACTACTTCTACTTGTTCACCCAAAGTATTAAATTTGTTGATTATATTTCATGATATGGTGTTCATTTGTCCTAATTTCTACCAACCGTTTGATGTCTACTCTGAAATAAGATGCCTATGCTGTCAACTAAAACAAGTTCTCTCAAAGAGTGATTCATCTGATCCCCCCACAAAATCATCTAAAATAGCTGCTGTCTTTGATTAGTTTAGAAAAAATTAGCTCAAACAGAATTAGGTGACATGAATCCACCCTATATCCCCATCAGGGAATACTTTAACATTCATGCCATGCCTGTTGGTGTTCAAGAAGCATTTGGACAATGCTCTTAGATACACAGTTTAACTTTTGGGTTGCCTTGTGTAGAGTCAGAAGTTCTGTAGAGTCAGATGATCCTCATGGGTCCCTTTCAGCTCAAGATATTTCTATGATTCATATCCAACATTTACTTTGATCTTGATTCTAGAGTGAGGTATTAAAATGCATGAGCAATTTCATATCCTTTTTTATAATCAAATGCCAAACTTTGATTTTTCATAGAAAATACCCTAACTGTTGAGAGTGGAATGGGTTATGATGATACTCTTTTAAGAATTACACCCGACCATTAGAATTTTTTAGTTTTATTTTCCCTACTATGTGCCAACAAAAGAAAAATTTCAAACAGCTTTTTAGCCCAGATATTCATCAGTAAGAACTGAACAGCTAATCCATAAATCAAGTATTTAGATAGCTTCACCATCCTTGTAACCTATTTAAGGTATCGAGTATGCAAACAAGTGAAATACAAAAAATGCAAATTTAAAAGTAATTGGAAAGTTGTTTAGTTAAAACAATTTTTTATTGGTAAAGGTGACAAGAATATAATATGAAACTAAAGAATTGGCAGTTATTTCAGAGTAGTTAAAAAATATTCATTATTTGTAAATTATTTTTCTATTCATTGGGAAATAAACATATTTTCTAAATGTTTTGGTTTTCACTTTCCTAACTGAAGTTTTTCACAATCCAATAATGTTGATGTATCTCTGTAACATTTCTTCAAGGTTAAAAATATTTTGATGATATTACACATGATACAGCACTGCTTGCAGATAAAGTAACTTTTAGAATAAGATTAGCCAAAATCATGTGTCCTAGGTTCGTTGTTGGATTCCTGTTTCACAAAGAACAGTGCTCACACACACAGCTAATAGGCAAAAGCAATGTTACTCAAGCAAACCCAAGTAGTTACCTAACATCCTCACATACATACTGACCCCAGGCTGGCAGACAAACTGCCAAGCAGGAGGAGGGCACATAGTGCAGTGCTCGGGAAGAGGAGATGGTAGGCCCTAGTGCCTTCTGCAGTGTGTCCCCTGGATCAAGTTGTGCATCACATCAACCTTCCGAAAAATTCATCTCCCCACCGCAGTGGGCTACTTATAGCTCTCCTGGTGGGGGTGTGGAGACTACTCTGGCATTGGTGCATGCATGGCTAGCACGTGCACAGAGGCTGAACAGTACTTTTCCACCCACAGTGGCTAACAGCAGTCATCCCCCCTGTTGTGCATATGTGGGGTCTTGGGGCACCTCTGTTGGTTGTTACTTCATTAATTTTCAGCTCCTTCATCCTGTCCTTGAGATGTCCTTTCATTGTTTGGTTCCTGATGTTGCTTGCCAGACAACAAGGAGCTGGCTAAGACTGGCTGGCTGCCTGATTCCCCCATGCACCTGCACATTTCAGACATGGGAGCGAGTACTGTGCTCTCCAGTGCAGTGCAACAACAGATAGTGGTGTGCCGGAGGGACACAACAACAGATCAGCATGTTTCAGTACAGATACACTATGTTAAACAACCAAACCAAAACAAGGTTTGTGACAAGGCTAAAAAACCATTCTAAATCTGAATCCACTTAAAATACAATCATGAAGACAAAGTTCCAATTATAAATTTATTCATAATAGCGAGTTATTTTCCTAATTTAGTCTTTAAGTACATATATGCACAGAGAAAGAGAGAAGCACAGTGCATAGATACTTTCTTAATAAAGAAAGGCTCTGTCTGCTTATAAATTTTTATTGCATGCACTAACTTAGCAGTACTACGTGTTATTTACCTGCCTGTCACATATTTTCCAGCATCTATTTCATTATAAGAAGTTTATTTTGGAGTCTCTAGAGATACTTGCACAGTGTTTCTTAGTGCCTCACAGTTTGAACAATCCCAGAAAATCTAAATGTCATCCCTGGTGCTTATACCCTCATCTTCTATCCTACAACTCTCCTGTAATAGCTTGAGAGTTTTAAACAAGGGTCAGGATCCCTAATCATAGCTACTTGTGTTTTATCAATATGGGTCCAAAATTAAACAGACCAATAATGCAGGCTGGTCTTTGGTCTTGCTCTCAAATATGAGAACACCTATTGCTGATAAAGCTTATATATACTTATGTGTATATTTATATCTTTAAATATAATATGTACTAAGAAAATCCTTGGTTATGCTTAGGCTGTTATTTTAGCTTTCCTGAATACATGGATAACTCTATTCTTCATGTGAGTTTGTTTATCCAAGATAATGCAAAGCTTTCATCACAATAACATGAAATTAACTTAACTTACAAACAAAGTAAAATGAAAGTTTGCAAACCAAAAGAAGTTTAAATGTATAGTATGATGGTGGAGATGTAAGTTACCTTGTTCAATTCCGTCTAGTAATTTTTTTGTATATTTCTTGGAATCTTATTTGAAGGCAGTGAAATAGGACAATGATAGAAAAATTTACATCACTTGAATTGTGTACATAAATAAGAAGTTTACTAAAAGTAAATGTAATGAAAAATACCAAAGTAAAGGTGGTATGAGGTTTTGTAGTCAATCTGGTTTCATGGCACTTATCTTTCATGCAGGGGGTATAAAGCATGCTAATAAAATTTATGTGCAACAGACAACACAGTGTGTTTTGTTGCAAGTACTATAGACGTGATTCCGAGGAAAGCATAGGTACCTTGCTCAGGAAGAAAAGATTATGAAAAAATTGTTAGTGTGGTTTCTTTCAGTTTGAAAAGGCATTTTAAGAATCACCAGTCTGGTCTACCATTACCTTTCTTTGTTTAGAGAGAAAAAGCAAAAAGAAAAAACAAACAAATGAGGAGTGTAATAGTTCACTCTGTAAACTAATGAGCTTGGATGTCTGACAGGTGGCTAGGTAGGTAATTTTGTCCTCTTTACTCAGAGTAAGGAAAGTCAAGAACAGGAATTTGCAAACACTACGCTACTGCCAACCATAAGCAGATTTTTTCCTAACACCATGCATTAGGTAGGGTCTGTGTGAGGCAAAAATCCAAGAACCTCAATATTTTAAAAAGCACATCTGTGAGATTTAATAGTCCTATTAATGACAACAGCTGATTAATGGCAACTTGACTCTCTAGGAGGCAGCATCTCTCAGCAACTTGTAAGTTTTGTTTTTCAGGCTTCATCTTTCATAGGAGAAAAAAAAAAAAAAAGTAACTCAGTACACCAGCCTTCAGACCTGACTTGGACATGATGTAGCTCATTGGTTAGAGAGAGATGTCATGGAAGGGCCCACAAAAGAGAAAACAGCAGCTACCCAAAACGCAGATATGTTGTAACCAAAATTACTCAGTGCTACTCTGACAAAAAAAAAAACCAAAACCCACAAATTTAGGTATCAGTCAGGAATATACTACTATACAACTAATTTCTAAGCTTTAAGGAATATTTTTTTTCTAGAAAGATTAAATAAAATGAGCACAAACTCACTCAAAAAGGGTAAACCTCCCACATAAACATACCCAAAGGGGGGTGTCTCACTCAAAGCAGACAAATACTCACTCAAGGATATATCCAAGAGAGATATTCACTCACCAAAATGAGGATGAGGCTCATCCAATACGCAGAAATATCCTTGGTGGCATCCCATATATCTCAGGGGAGGGTCTGACAGCAAGATCCCACTTGTTCTAAGGGAGCCAACTTTAAATCAACTCTCCATCCAGGCTCCATTTATGACCTAGTTGAGCATGCACTGTGGTCATTCTAATTAGTTGGAGGCAACTAATTATATGGGAGTAAGCCCACGGTGAAGGCAGGCTAAGGGCCTGAAACCTGAGTTGTTGGTTAATCATCATGAGGTGCCAGTAATTGCCATGAGGCACCATTTAATGGCTGTGAAGCCCAAACTGATCTTGATTAGGTCTCTGGCAAGGCCTGGCCTTTATTAGATTTTTGTCAGGGCAGTTGCACCTGCCACAAGAGATCAATAGGGCATGAATGAAAAAGAGCTCTCTGAAGGCTGATAGAAGAGAAGATATCTTTCCATTTGATTGCAGGAATAGATCCATCTTTCAACATTAAACTTTGCAACTTCTGCCCTGTGACTGTTAAATAACCATATAAAAATAGCAAAACATTGTCAGTAAGAAACTGCTTGTCCAGAAGTTTGTAATCTTTTGGAACCAGCCCTTGTTACTGCCCTTGGCACTTTGTATCATAATTTACACAACACACCCACGTCCTAAAGAACAGGATTATACTACTATAGATTACTTTCAAAGCCTATTAGTCTTTATGAATTTCAGATATAGGAATTAGAACAGAAGTTTCAATTTCTTGCAGAAAGTTCTGACACTTTATTTGTTTTGATCCCAAATCACAATTCAACACAAGTTGAGCATATCCTTGAGATTTTAATTAAGAAATGCTAAAATATTTTAGCATCATTAATTTTAAGGAAACACACAAACATTCCCAACATTAAGATGTTTTATCATACCTTAATAAAATTACTGAACTGCTTAGTTTCAGGGCAGTTCAATATTAAATTGTACTTAACAAATGCAATTCCTTTTTCCATGAAGCTGGTAGCATATAAGCCTCATGTGACATTTCTCTCATTGGGCTGGGCTACTATCATAACTAAATGTTCCAGTGATGGGCTTGATAAAACCAAAACCACACTGCTGAATGGGTGTGTAGTTTTAAAGGATGCAATGCCATACTCCTGTAGAAAATGTTGGGGGTTTGTAGAATTTTTCTTTTCCAATTACAAAAAAAAATCCAACAAAAATATCTTAGGTAAAACTAGCGGTGACTCAAAGAAGGAGCAGACGATACCTGATGACCAGAGCACACTCTTCTGACAGGACTTGGCTGTCTGTAACAAAGGTCAGGTTTAAATTTAAGGGGATTACTTAAGAAAAAAATGCTGTCTTGAGTTCCATCACTAAACCTTTGGATTATATTAAACAATGGTTCGGTGAGAGATGATTCTCCTCACTCATGAATACAAATTAAATAGCAAACAAAGAATATTCTTATTGCAAGAAAAATAAAAACCTAGGAATGTACTCATAATTAATTTTTGAAGTGTTACTAAAACACTTTTAAACTGGATTTCAAGGTCTGATTTGAGCTAACCTGATATGTTGGTTTGTCATACATGTGTTAGCTGCTCCAAATTTACTCTTCCTAGCCAAACTTCACTCCTTGTCTCCAGCTCCCATACCTGTTTTCATTTGCTATTGTTTTAGGCACCCTCACTCCACCGCCTGCTCCTGCACTTGCCCTGTCTCTGCTATCTGAACCTCACATTGCTTTTTTTTTTGTCTGCTGACAACTCCAGCCAGCTCCCACATCTCTGCTCACTGGTTACTGTATCACCTCTTAGGAGAGCTCAGGTAATACTGAAAAAGAGCATAGTCTTCCAGCTCACAGGAGGCTTTTAAATACTCTTGTTTAACACACCTTGCAGGAAAGGGTTTTTTCTCTCTTAAACCTTAAAGAGACTTCTACCTAAAATGTGCCACCCTTGTTGTCCCAGGGTCTTGCATTTGCATCCCAGTACCAAAAAAATGTTCTATTTTCTAAGGTCAGACAATCATCAGGACAATCATACCCAAGAACAGTAACACAACAAATGTAAAATAATCAGATTTTGTTAATCTCCCCTTCTCGAGCACTGCACTTCTTTTCCAGGTTTATAATCCTTCATCTGGCATTCTGTGAGGAGAGAAGGAAGGGATGCTTTCCTTTCACTTTAGGCCTTCCTTACCAAGTTCGTATCTGAACATGTCATGATACAGCAGCTATGTCTATATATAGTATCTATGAGACTAATTCTATCAGCATAGACTCCAGATAGCCTCAGAGTGCAAAATATGTAGGAAAACACTTTACGGTTGCAAGTTCACTGTGTCACTTGTTGTACAGTACATCCCAGTTATTGCATCAGCTGTGTGAAGTCTTGTTTATCCAGAAAGCTAGGAAAACACAGACAGGCTATGAAAGTTCTGATTTATGTGAAACTCTGCTTAGAAATCTTAGCAGAAAAGAACTAAAGCTGTCCATGTTGCTGTTTTCTGCTTGGGGTCAGGACTGAAGATGGCTGAAAGTGGAGATTTATGATTCATAATAAATGTAAGGACTTTGACAGTGAGAGTGACATTGTGACAAAGAAATTTCTTAGTCTTTTCAGGCAATGAAGATCTCCCACTGGTTTTCACATTCTCAGTAGTTTTAATGCTCTCCTCATACAGTGAAAACATGAAAGGTCCTTAGTCTATTGGGGTCAGGAAGAGACCACAAGTTTTCCAAACAAGGTTCCAATGAAATCATATTCTGCATTTATCAAGAGTGACAGGAGGATTTTTAATGAAATGTTATTTTGTTAGCACATTGATTAAGATATGTTTCTCTTGTTCCAGTGCAAAGTTTCTATTGAATTCTCAGCTTCTAAATGAAAAGAAGTTAAAAAAAGTCTTTTAAAAACACACAGTTCTGATGGATAGGTGTATCCTGTCTCTATAGAGCAGAGGTCCATTTTAGAAACCTCTGTAATCCAATATAACAATGTCTATTTTTAATTTATTCTTCTTCTAGTCACTTACTATCCTTGTCCTCATTTTTTGAGGGGTAGTGAGGAGGCAGTTACCATGGGTGGCATGTAATACTATGTTCACCCTATGTTCACTAGGTCACTTAGATTATTTAATTGTTAATTACAGAAAATAGTTAAAAGTGGCTAACATAGGATAGAGGTACTGATAGTGCGAATACCAAGACACTTCTTGTGACAGTCATGCTGAAGTATTTATATTAACACAAATAATTTAAAAGAGAGACTATCTTGGAAACATAGGCTTCTCAAGCATATGGGTCCTTCATGCTTCCAAGAAAATTGTGCCTGCTCTTCAGCCACACCCTAGAAAGTGGGTGTTAGAATATTTGTAAGTAGATGTCTTAGAACAGATAGGGATTTTAAAGGTGATAAAAAGGCAAGTTCAATTAAAAGCCGTATTTTTACTGAAAAACACTCCACCTATCTGAGGTTAATGGAGACTCAAGGATTAATGGCAGCACAAGGGTTTCCATAACTGAAATATGATCTCTCTCCTCTTAGTTCACACAAACAAACAAACAAAAAACCACAGTGGAAAAAAATGAGATATAGTGATTTCTGCATCCCTTTCTTATCCATCTCGTACTGGGTAGGATAGGTCTACACACTTCAGAAGACAATGGACATCCAAAACCCTAGGACACATATAGGAGAACCAAAGCTTCTCTCCTCTGATCTTCCTACATTCACTTCACTCATCTATGTGACCCTTTTCCTATATCTTGCCTTTTCTTCCATTTTATTCTGTTTTCAGTCTTTCTTTTGAAGTCATTCCTTCCCTAATTGCAAATGGAGAGCAACTATTTACTGAACAGCATAAATTCTGGATAACTGCAATCTCGAGTGACAGGATCTGTGATTTCTCATTTAAAAAAAAAAAAAAAAAAAGAATTGCCATATGGACATCAACTTCTTGAAAGACTAATAGTAACCCTGGTGGCTAAACTCAAAGTGTATAGTCAAGGGCTATTGGGACAACCTTTTTTGAGAAGCAGGGTACAGATTGCATACCATTTTGTGATAATTATTGGCCAATGACAGTCAGAATCTGATGGATGTGGATAACAGAACAGATGAGCTGAACTCTCTTGGATTCTTAGATGAATCTTTAGTGTCTGGTAGGTTATTTGAATATGATTTACAATTCCTATAGATATAAGTAACTTCTGAAAGTCATATTGCAAATATAACTGAGGAGAACACAGTGGCTGACTTAATGTTTTAAATGCTCAGTGCTAAGACGTCAGAATTATCATCAAATTAGCATCTGATATTATCTTCAGAATACCATGTAAAATTTCTATGCCCAAAATAAACAGATACTTTTGAATACTCCCTCAGTACCTCAGCTGTCCAGCACCAAGCTCTACCTCACCGACCGCCGCCGGGCAAAGCCGCCGCCGCGCTCCCGCCAGCGCCGCCGAAGCGCCTCTGCCGGCAGGGGGCGAGGCCAGAGGTAGAAGAACTACATTTCCCATGAGCCACCGCGGCCAAGGGTGATGCGATTGGCCAGAGCCTGTGACCAATCATCGGGGAGGAGGTGGGCACCGGTGCCGCAGGTGCTCGCCGGCGATAGCGAGCGGCCGGGCGGCGGGGGGAACATGGCGCTGGGTACCGGGGCGCCGCGGCGGCTGCTGCACCTGCCGGCCGGGAGCTGCCTCCTCCTCCTGCTGTTGCTCCTCCTCCTCCTCTGCGGCCAGCTCGGGGGAGGACAGAAAAAGAAGGAGGTAGAAACGTTCGCTTCTTTCGCCATCGCGCCCGGCTGGGGCTGCCCTGCCGCGCTGCCTCCCCATCGTCAGCGCCCGCGGGCGCGGGCGGAGTCCCCCTCCGCCCGGCCCTCGTCGCGCTGCTTCCTCCGCGCTCCTCCCGCCCTGCCCGCGGGCCGCCCTGCTCCTGTCCCGCCGGCTCCTTTCCCTCCCCAGCACTGAGGAGGGGGCGCCTGCGAGGCGGAGGGCTCTGGGCAGCCGCTCAGCCCGCCCCGCGGAAGATGGCCGGCTGCCCGCGGCGGCGGTGGCGTCTCCAGGGCAGGCGGGAGCCAGCGCCGGCGCCGGGTTCGCGGTTCCCAGCGTGATGTCCCAGCCCAGGCGGGTGCCATCCGTTGTCGTGGGCCTCGAACTCCCTGATTTTGAGCGAGTAAAAGGCAAGGGCCGCCGTCCTGTGCTCGGCTGGCCTCCGCCGTGGGCCTCGGGTGCCTCAGCAGCCATCCGAGGGAGCGCAGAGCTGACCTGCCGGGAGCCGCTGGCGGTGCCGACTCAAAGAAACGCCCTGTGCTCATGAGTACAACTGCAGCGATGCCAGCAGGCGTGTGCGTGTGCTGCTGTAGGTGCTGCTGCCGGGGTAAAGGTGTCTCCTGCCTAAGGGAAACACGGAGGAAGGAGCAGCTTTAATTCACTTTCAGTAGCAACAGTCTTATCTTCAGCAACTTTAGTATTTAAGCAGGAAAACATGTAAAAATATGTGGTGTAAATATTTGCCTTTTTCAGGTTTCAGTGCTACTAGAGCTTGCTACACTTGTCTCCCTAGCTTGCCCTTAATTTCAGGCCAGGTTCTCATGTACTCCATGCTAGGCCAACCAGTAGAGTCTCTACATTTTCTCTATTATTTGATTTAAGGGAGGAGGTAACTTTTTTACTGAACAGTAGAATTTTATTTTTGTTACCTTTTTTTTTTTTACATCTGTTTTCTGTTACTGTTGCCAGTAGACTTGTGCTTTGTGGTACTAGTGGAGAGAGAACAATTTTGTTAACAGATCCTCTCTTTGAACTGTCTGCTCAGACAAGGAGAGGATAGTGGAAAATATTTTTGTTTTTTTTTTTCTTCAAAGAACTATGTAGGTTACCAAAGCTTATAGGCCAAAGAAGTAAAATGAGGAGGAGAAGTGAGGGAGATACTAATGTCTTTCCCCTGGTGTCCAGTGACAGGACTGGGGGCAATGGCTTAAAGCTGCTCCGGGGGAAGCTTGGATTGGATATTAGGAAAAGATTTTTTCACTGAAGTCGTAGCCAAGCACGGGAACAAGCTCCCCAGGGATGTGGTCATGGTTCCAAGCCTGTCAGTGTTCAAGAAGTGTTTGGGTAATGCTTTTAGGTGTATGATTTAACTTCAGGGTTGCCTTGTGTGGAGTCTGGAGTTGGACTTGATGACCTATGTGGGTCCCTGTCAAATCAAGATGTTCTATGATTGTAAGAGGACAAAGTTAGTTTGTAAAATCCTCATTTAAGTAACTCAATAGTGATCTGACTTTGTGGTCTTGCCATGTTAAATGATAATCTGATCATTGGGATAAATTTCTTGAGTATGAATATGAAAAACAAGCACCTTGACTCTACAGATTCTCTTTTTCACTCTTTCTGGAAAGAGTACACAATAATATGTTGCTCTTCTGCTTCTATAATTAACTACTTTTCAAAACTTTATTACAAAAATGTCGTAAGTTAAAACGTGTTTAATGTTTGACACTCTTGATTCTCTCTTGCTGTGACGAGCTGGCATTGCGACTTTTGTTGATGCTTTCATGTGGAGTGCCAGCTGTGCTACCGAGATAGCTGAAATAATCTTTATTTCTTTTTAAGTAGAATCCTTTCCTAACAAGTAAATAATGGCAAATTAAAATGGACATCTACAATTACTTTATAGAATGTTTCCCAATCCTACTGCAGAGGTGGTACATAACAGGACTGAAATGAGTATTTTTTGCCTAGCCATTTGGTGCTTCAGTTCAAGATGGCATTTCTCCTCTGTAATGCTTGTTATTCACTTTATTGCTTTTTAGTTGATTAACTTCTCAGTCTTGCTTCAATTTAAATGCAGGTTTAAAGGAAAGTATGACTTAATGGCTTTCAGGGTTTTATATTGCTTTGTATGTTAGCACTGTGTATGCTACAGCTAAAGTCTAGCTCCTTTTCTTGCTCTACTAATCTCCTGTTGAAAACTGCAGTAGCTTGCCCAGTGTTTGTGGGGGAAAAACATCTGTATATGTGAAAGATGAAACTTGAACTTTCTTAGAGTAAGTGGTTTGGAAGTAATATTTTAAAACTCTTCTGAGGAAAATTACATGAATTGAAAGAGCACAAGATCTTGTGCTATGGGAGTTTTCTGTTCGCAGTATGGTCCAGAAGCACAGTAGTGAAAGGAAAAGATGGTGGAGGTTAAATGTGTAAAGTGAACCTAAGTTTTTCAGTACAAAGACTGATAAGAATGCCATGGCTTTAGTGGAAGTTGGAAAACCACTTGAGCATACAGTGAATAGCTTCAAAGTGAACACTACAAGAAGGAAGTTGATATAGTAGGGTTAAAATGTGTATCTCATGAGATAAAAAGAAGTCGCATCTCAGTTTCCTCTTTCCTGCTTGCTTTGTGTGTCTTTGTTGGGGTGAATGCTCATCTGGTAAGAGAGGTTAAGGACTAGAGGAAGGAAACTTTCAATCAGCTGTTTTTAAAAAACCTTATGTACTTTTCAAAAGCACTTGAAAATTAAATACTTGAAGATAAGAATAACTTGAGATGTTGGAATTAAGAGTCTAAGCAAGGAAAGTATCCTTGATGAAAACAATGACTTATTTATTTTCATTTAAAGCATTGACAACATAGAGAAATGTGTGTAAAGTCTGAATGAGTAAAGATGTTTGGATCAGTTGTATGAGCCTGAAAGATGGCAAAATAGTGTTTTTACAGAAGGGAGAGGACTGAGTTAAGGTATTAGATTTTTTTTTTTGAGGGACTTATTGCTAGCAGAGAAGATCAGTGGGGAAAGTAGAGAACAGTGGCATAATTTTCTGTGTTGATTGTGAAATACTGTGTTATAGCTGTATTTAGTATGGAAAATATCCAAGCTCTTAAACTAATAAAATACATTGTCCTACACAGTGAAATGTTCTTAATGATAGCTAAAGAAACTTTCTTGTATGGCAAATTACTGAAAAGTACCGAGGTCCATCTTAAATTTGATTAACTTTCTAAAAATTTAAAGAACTGTTAGAGAATGGATTTGGATTAGTTGATAGTTAGTCATCTGGTGTCATGGATGCTATTTCTAGAACAGCTGGTAGAGTATGTAAACATATAAATATTCCTGTTGCTTCTCTTTAATCCTGCTGTTCATTTTTCTGTATTGTGGACACCCACGAGAGCCTTCACCACCAAGGAGATAAATAGAAAGCATTGGACTGTCTTAAAATAACCACAGATAAAATGTAATAGTTTGGAAGTTAGATGAAGAGCAATACCATAGCCTTGTCCCATGACTCACACTTAAGAGCTAACTAGATTTGAAAAGACTGCTTTTATGATTTCAATTCTAATACTGAGCAGCAGCTTTATATAAAGTCGAGTAAAAAAAAGTTCCTGGTTATGGCAATAAACTAACCAAAGAAGGACTTCTCTTGGAAACTATGTTCATAATGGGAGAAAATAACAATTAAGTGTTTCCACAACGTCTGAGACAATGTATTTGTGTTAACATACATGCATTTTCTGTATGGCATGTTCCCAATACTTTTCATGCTTTTAATATATCTTATACAAATTCTAAATAGGTAGAACTATGAAAAAGTGTAAGGAGTCAAAATATTACACTTTGAAATATACCACTTGGCTTTTTATTATAACTTGCTTTGCATGGGCAAGGTGTCACAGTTTTAAACTAAAAGTGAGTTGATTTATACTAGCTACAAAGAAGAAATTGTTTACAGTGACTATGGTGAGACACTGGAACAGCTTGCCCACAGAAGTGGTAGATGCCCCATCTCTGGAAACACTCAAAGTCAGGTTGGATGGGGCTCTGAGGTGCTCTGATCAGATGGTTTGGTTGTAGTTGTCCCTGCTCACTGCAGCACAGTTGAATTAGAGGACCTTTAAAGGTCCCTTTCCAATCCAAAACATTCTATGATACTTGTACAGATATATGTAAGATTTTTGTTGACTGAAAGATGTAAGGGAACATAGGTTTTGCAATATTAAAAGCGTTTCTCATAGAGGGGAAAGTTTATTGTTCAGCTTTGAGGTAGATGATTTAGAAGTTTAGTTAATCCACTGTTACGCAGTTGGAGTAGCTATTTTTCTGTCGGGAAGGTTGTCATTACTGACACAGGGAAACTATCTGTTTAGACCAACATATTGGTTTCATTCAAGTGGAAGTACCTTGTTGAGCTTAGATCTACTCAAAAAGGTGCTGCTGGTGTATATCTACATTGTAGTAATCTTACTTTTCTGTAAATAAGCTTCTGTAATGTCTTAGTTTGCCCTGAGTATTTTTGAAGAATTTCAAGACTGGTATCTCTCTCACTGTTCCTTACCTTTTCCTCGCCGTGTCTCTCACTCTTTTTCCCAACTGGGTGTAGAAGTTACGTCAGTTGTGAGAAATTGTAGAAGACAGTGTTGGAAGGACAATCTGTTTGTTCTTTATCTGAAACCTCAGCCATGCTTTTATTGTTCCTGACAAATGTCTATTTGATGTGCTTTTAGAAGCCTTTAGTGGTGGTGACTCTACAACTTCCTTAGGGTAACCTATTACTGCATCTATTGTTAAAAGGAGATTTTTTTTTTTTAAAGATCTAACACAAATTTCTGTGTGTTCAATCCCTACATTTTTGAGCCTGTTATTTCTTGTTCTCATCATGACCATAAAGAACAGGTTATTCTTTGAGTAGTCTTCTCCATTTAGACAGGGACTAAAAGTAGCATTTAGCAGTTTTCCCAGGCCTTTTTTATTTTTTATTTTCTTTTTTTTAATAAATAGAAGCAACTGCATACTTCTTAAAGACTTTGAGTATTAAATGTGATAATTTTCTTGGGAGAATCTTTGGTCCTGAACACAGTTTCCTCTGTTTTATGTGAGATTAACTGGGATGGATTGGCAGGGTCCTCTGGTATCTGCACCATGTGTTCTTGTTTTCCTTTGGGTTTACATATTGAGCTCATCTTGCTTATTCAAGGTTATTGATGACGATTACTGTGTTCCTTCTCTTGCAGCCAGAGTGGTACCTTCTGCTTTAAAACTTCTTTCCTAGTCTTATTTGTGTTTCACCATGAATGTAGCAATTCTCACCCTTTTAGAGCTGGAGCCTGCAAAATGTGCAGCAGAGACTGCTGCCCTTGGTCTCTGTTGCTCTTTCCATTTTGGAGCATTACTTAGCACCGGGAGACAGAGGAAGAAACTGTTTTTCAATGATCTGATTCTTTTGTTCTGATTGGTGTTCTTCCTTCATGTTTAATTTGAAAAAAGAACTTACGAGAAACATATGGTAGAGCGAGTGGAGGAAAAAAAGCAAAAAGATACATGATGGATGAGGAGTGTTCAGCATAGATTCAATAGTACATGTAGTGTAAGAGACAGATTCTTGTTCTTTCAGGACCTCTGATACTATTTTGACAACACAGTGACAATTAAAACTTAAGTTTCTTCTCTTTATCTCTTGAAATTCTGTTTAACATTAAACTTGAATATGAAGCCATTTTGGTCTTTTAATGATTAAAATTTCGGGTTTTGTCTTCAGACTGTGGAACACTGCGTGATTTTGCTTTTGAAACAGCATGCAGGAAAATGTTTGGTGCTTATATGAAGTATAGACTTGTCTTAAAAAAAATTATTGAAAACTGACATGTGGCAAAAGTTGAATCTGTGAAGGGAAACTCACTACTGATGATAGATTTGGCTTCAAGCCATTTTTAAGATCTATTTTAAGTTGAGAGTTTATGTCCATTTGTGTAATTTGCCATTTTATCTCTTGCTGCCCTAGGGACAGAAGAGGCTTTTTTCAATAAATGCTTAAAGCTTTAAAATAACTGTCTTTGGTTTGAAGTGAAATAACACTAACTCAAGCCTGAAAATGTAAAATTCTTTAAATGCAATCCTAAATGTTTTTCTCTACTCTGTCCTAAAAAGAATGGGAGAAAAAAAGCATTTGTACAATTTCTTTTTCTGCTGTTTTTTACAAGCAGAAAAGCCCTCTACATCCCTTCCTCTTCTAGTCCTAGTTAACTAAAATTTTGGAGAAACTTGACAAAATAAAGTATCAGTTGTTTATTTTACGAATCTGTATAGAAAGCCTTGGTGTCTTCAGTGATTGCATACAACAAGTGAAATAAAGAATGCTTATAGCGTTTTGTAGTTGGATTAATGAAACTTTGCTATCCCAGATGTCTCCATTTGGCATCCTTGCTGTCATATGACAGATCAGTGGCGTAATTGATCTTTTTCCCTGTTTCGTTTTATAACCGTTTATACAGCACATCCTGTGCAACCACATGGAAAATACAGATTGTATCTGCTTGGGGTCTAAGTGCTCTGGAAGAATCAGTCAGTACAATTAGAGTGGAAAGCATTTTTTTGGTTGGTTGGTTTTGTTTTGTTTTAGATCTTAAGATTTATTCTCTTAATTTTTAAGTGTTTTGAAGGTCACATTTTATTGGCTAAGATAATGATCAGAACTGAAGAAGGAATGTTACCTGGTATTTGTTGTAAACCTTTTCCTCTTGCTCTAATAAATGAAAGCAGGCATATTAAAAAAATAAATTGTTACCATTTCATCTAATGCTCTTATAACATACATATATAAAATATCTTCTTTAATGTTTTGTGTATCTACCAAAGGTAATAAAAATTCTTTTTTTTGTTAGAACTTTCACTAATGAGGGATTGCCATGAAATAAATGGAAAGATATTTTATATCTTTCCTCAAAGCTGCGTTTCAGATAATAGCAATAAAAATATGAGTTTCTGTATCACAAGTCCTTGACGTTCTAAGGAAGATAAGCAAATTGATAGTTGCACTGAATGCATTGCTTCTCTTATGATGCAATTTTAAAAAGGCAATATTTTAGTGACAGAAAATAATATCAGAAATTTGAGATGGAAGGGACTTGCACCCTTGGTGGTACAGGCTTCTTCATGACAAATACTCTTCTGTATGATTGCTGAAGTGGTGCCAGGACTTTTATAATATTTTTGGGGAGACCGTTCTCCCACCTAATAGGATTTACTGTTAGGATTTTATTTTCTTCTGATGTTTGTATCCAGTAACACCATTTTGGAGTGCTCCGAGTTCTTCGTCATGCTCTTAAGCAGTTACAGTCCTTTGCCTAATTGTGCCATTTCTTTGCTTTTTCTTGTTCTTTTCTTCTGAATCTAGAGCAACTTATTTTTGAATTTCAGACTTACTGGTTATTAAGCTTAGCAGAATTTGTCTCTGTTACATAAAACATTTGTATATCAAGTCCATAACGTAAGTGGTTGTTAACAGTTGTACGGTCCCTTGGTGGCATGACATTTAAAATTCACAGAGCTGCTCAAGTTTATAGAGCATCTCCTGCTTGAAGGATAAAAACTGTTTTCTGCTCTGCTTTTAGTTCAGCTTTTTAGTAAACTCTTATTACTATTGCTGTCTGCTTTACTATTATAAAATTAGCATATTCATTAATGTTCCGTATCCAGTTGCCTTACGTAGTCCAACTATGACAGGGTCTAGTCCTGCATCTTGTGTATTTACATTTCTGTTTAACTTTTCTAGATTTTTGTGTGTATGTGTTCATCTGAGTCATGCAAATGTCTCTTCAATGGAGGTTTTTGAGCTTGTAGAGCAGAAGTGTAGGTAATAGAGTAAAAAAAAAAAATCCTCATTAAAGTGTTTTGTTTTGTAACTTCTAAACGTTTTTGTAAACTTGATTGCTTCATGAAGTCCTTGTGATACTTAGCCTGTTTTTCATGACTCATGAAAATAATAAGACACTTGTTCAGCTAATTAATTAGCTAATTCCCTTAATACTGCATGCTTATCAGGTCCTGCTGACTACACATTCAGGCTTTTTCACATATTTTTGTTTCCAGATCTTGTCAGTGACAGAGGTGCATTCTGAATCTGAAGTTAAACTTTTAACTCAAAAACTGTGCTCTCCTCCAAGTATCTGTTTGTTTAGAATTGTTATATTAATATTGCAGTGCTATTTCTGCACTGTGCTGATTAACAGTAAAGAATGAGACATATGTTTTTGGTTGGTGCTGCTTAAACTTTCTGTGGTAATTGTAGCTGCTTTGTCTTTTTTAACTTCATTGGTTCAAGTTATTAATCAAAACATTTTCTTCTTTTTCCTTCTCTTATTTATCAACTCCTTATAACCCTCCCCTGCTTTTGGTAGTAAACTAGAATGAAATGTAAATTGCTTTTAGTCCATAATTACTAACTTCATTGGCATACTCATATGCTATAAATATGAAACTTAAATTTTTTTTTTTTTAATTTTTTAAATTTTTTAATCCTATTAGAAGTATTTTAAGTCTTCGTCTTTCTATAAAATACATATCTGTTGACTCAGATTCTGCAAGGGGGATTAGTGAGGGGGATGTTAAAACTGGCAGAATGCTTTGAAAAACATCTCCTTTCTCTATTCTTGTTTTTTCAAGGTTATCTAACACTGTAAAGAAGGTATTTGAATACAAGTAAAAATCTGGTTTTACTGACAGAGGTAATGCTTTTCTAGATATTCTAGAAGTTGCAGTGCTAGGGGTACATACAGTGAAGGAATAAATTAGCTATACCAGCATAGGTTTAGGTGTTTGTCCAAAGAGAGGAATTCAAGCTACAATTAGGTGAGGCAATTGTAGAGCAACTTCGTAGTGGAAAGAATAGGACACCTCATCATAGGCTGCAGTACTAGCACTCTGAATAGTCTGTGATCTTGAACTAGAGAATAAGAAATTCAAAAGGATGTTTCTGAAATCTTGTTCTTCTCTAGAGTTTGGATGCTAAAGTCAGAACTGTAATGCTGTGCTGTCTTCTTTCAGAATTTGGTATTATTTCCTGATGTAGATGTTGACCTGGTGAGGTATTGCACAGACTTAGCTACAGGAGGAGGAGATATAGTGGTGATAACTATATACTAGTTCTTCGATAAGGAATATGTGCTTCTTAAAAATGTTTTCTTTTTTATTTTTCTTTTAATTTCTCCACATGGTGATGTATTTATGGTTAAGGTGGTGAATGCTCTTGTTTCTGTTCATATCACGTAAGGTGGTGCAAGCATGCCTATTGATAGTGGTTTACAGGGTATGATTTCAGGGATTTCTCCTGAGATGTGGGACTTGAATACTTCTGTGTTGATGAATGTCATATTGAATCCACTTCTCTTTGCTTGATCAAACACTCTAAAAATTTAGGAGAGTGTACAAACGCACACAGTAATATGTGGGTTTTGTTTTTAAGCATACTTTAAAAAGTAAATACTCTGTGATGCCTTTTACTGGGATATTTTTGTGTATCAATTAGGTATTTTCAGATTCTGCTTAAGATCAGATACGTAGGGTGATTAATATACTTGCTACCTACTTTATCAGTCACTTTAGTGAGGCCGTAACTTGATCTCAGTGCAAAGTCTAGCATGTTTAAGTGTAAGGTATGCTTAGCGGCCTACAGAACGTTGAGAATTCTTCCTCCTCCTTTACTGCTGTGTCTGAGTATTTTTTTTTACATGTGGTCTATGTTCCTTGGTAGTTGGATATGAAGTAGAATTACTACAAGTTGCAGATGCCTTTGGTTGATGAACTTCATTACCTTTATCCATGGATCTAGACAGTAAAAAATGTGAGCTAAACATGAAAATGTCATGTCCAGTGAAACATTACACATCCTGATGACTTAAATGGAAATCCTATCATGTTTCCTTGAACAGTGTGTTTTGGATAACAAAGGCAACTTGCTGAAGTTAACTTTTTAAATAAAATTTGAGTTTTTATTATTTGGCTGGAGGATAGAAAAATTACGTAAGGGAAAATAAAAACTATTAAAAGTTCTCTTGAAATGAAGGAGGCATGAATTGCTAGTGTATTATGTTTATTCTGCCTTTATTGTATACAACAGTATCTTTGGGATGCTACCTTGCCTTTTTCCAAATAGTCCTAGAAGTAGGTTGTTTTTTTTTTTTTTTTACTGTGATGACTAGCATAATTACTGAGATTTAAATAGGTTACTGTGACACTAAATGCAATGCTTTACTGTAAAAGCATGAAGGGAAACTTTTTATTTGATCTTATGCTTGTATCTTTCTGACTTCATTTCCAAAAAGTGCTTTAGATTTCTTCAACAATTTATGTTGCCCGTTACAATGTAAGAAAGTCTTCAGTCTGTCTTGGTATCTAGTAGTTGAGTATTGCAAAAATCAGTTTGAAATGGATCAATCTTTATGGTGAGGGATGACTGAAGTTGATAAGATTTCTTATCAACTGACAGCCATATGCCTTAAATGGAATTGCTGCTAATGGCAAATAAAACTTGATTAGTAGCCAGATTCCTCCTGCATATTCTCTCAACAAGTCTTGGGTTTTTCTAACTTCTTATGCTGAAATGTGACTTGCTCAGTAAGTCCTGATTGAATAGTTCTGAATCTGAACAACTTATTTTCTACAAGCAGTTGATCTGAATTTGAGGCAAAGTGCTGGTGAAATATGATGCCATACAAATTGCGTGTAAATATATTGGAAACCACACGATAAGATAAACACATTTCTAAAAAGCCAAGTTTTGATCATCCAAACAAATATTGTTTTGATCCAGAAGGAATATTTCAGTCATACTGTTTAGATGTGTCCTTTTATTACAGCTAAGCAGTAATTATTGTAAAAAAAAAAAAAATCCAGATTATGATATTTGCTAATTTAATTCAGGAAATAATTCTAAGTTTTCCTTCAAGGAAATGTGACATGACCTTTAAAAAATAGTAAAAATGTTTACCAGGTTTAACTATAAAGATTTAAGAGAAGTCAAGTTCAATGATGAAATCTATTCAGAAGTGAGGGTCCTTAGGTCTTTCAGAAACCTGTGAGACGATTACAACTGTCATTGCTAAGTTGTCTGAATTGTGTATTACTTTTGCATCACATTTCTAAGTCATTTAGTCATGGCTTGTACTCTTGGTATCCATATGATGGTTCAGCTATAATGCATTTCACTGGAAGAGTTTTCATCTTTCAGTTCTATGACTGATTTCTATCAAAGCTTCCAAATGAATTGGAAAACAAGTGTCAGGAATTTCACTGGAATTTCAAGGACTTTGGTCCTAAAAAGCTTAATGAAACTTCAAGATGTAGAACTGTTACGCCTTGGATTCAGTTACTGACAGTGTGACAGTGCTTTGAGTGGGTGAGGCAGAAATTATTCAGAAACTGACAGAATGGTGCATTAATATTGAAGTTACTGTGTAAATATTTTCCTTCTGTTGTGCAACATTTTCTCTTCTAACCTAGGTGTGGATAGAGGCTCCTGTCTGTAAGTTTTCTTCAACTCTTGTTTATTGATAGAAGTGCACTGACATCTTTAGTGGGCAGTTTGTTTAGATACTAAGAAAAAAACGTTATTAATATCTGCTGGACAGGCTCCAGATATTATAATCTTTCTTTCATTTCCTTTTTGCCTTTTTTTTTTTGTTTGGGGCACTGCTAATCATTTTGCACTTAAAATGCATGACAGACTTTCTCATTCTTTGTTTCCTCTAAGCTGGATAAATCAGTACAGATAGATTTTTATGTATACACACATATATATGCACATGCACACACACGCAAATACACATACTGGTTTGCTCTGGCCTATATGAAATGGCATTTATCTTGGTGTTGAGCGGTGTGAGTTTTTGTCTTCCTATATCTCTAAACCTAGATCCTGTATATGAGCAAAGTGCTTTAACTAGACCTTATGGAGAATGCAGCTTTCAGAGCAAAATATTGATTAGAAATGCTCTTGTCTGTGTATTTGTTCTGGAGGCTGATAACATTATTCAGTTTCTTTAAAAGTAATAGGCACCTGAAGTTCTGCTTTTGTACATACAGAAGGGCAGTCCTCATCTGATTTGGCATCTTGTGTCTTAGCCCATTCTGTACACAGAAATGAAGTGTTCTTAAGTCATGGTGTGCTATGAACTTGCAATAGTCACAATAGGATTTAATTTATGAGTGGAATGTGACATCTCAACCTTTTGTACAGTTGTGGTTAGAGTGTGTCTGGGAAATTGAAATAGTGGGACCAGCTGATATTCATTTGATTTCTGGGAAGTGATATCCTGCTTCACATGAAGCACCCAAAACACTTGTCTGCTTCTCAGGTTGCTTGGATCCTATGAAGGTGGTCTGTATTATTGTTGTAACTCAAAAAGCAGGCTCCTGCTCTGAAGTGTATCAGTTGTTTTCTCCCTGCATTGTGTTATTTGCACTCTGAAATGGTCTCTGAGTATGTGAACTGGATTCTATTACTGAAATTAAATTGAAGCATACACTCTAGAAATACACTCCAGTTATTAATTCACATTCAGTCCTTGGAACCAGTTTAGAATCAGTTTAAAGCAAAATCCCATGGGGTGTGAATATTAAGGTTTCAACACCAGCTATTTTATTCTGCAGACCCATTGAATTGCTCTGCTCTGTCAATCTAGTCAAACTGTTCTCTTGCACAGTCACAGAGATTCAGAGAAGGTTGCAGGATTCACTGTCCCACAGAGGAGCGACAACAGGGAAGATAATTTTCTAGCTGAATGATGATCATTCGAAAGAGGGGAGTCCCAGGTTCCCACAGCTATTTACACATTTAATCCAATAACTGTTTAGAGAAAAACATTGTAATACAATCTGTTCAAGTAGGTTTACTTGTCCACCATCTGGACGTGAGTACTGCCTGCCAAACCTCTAAGTTGAGGAACACAAGGAGGGCAGTGAAAGAAGAAATCAAGGTTACTTTTAAGCAATGAGGGTTCTTCAGAATAACCTCTGTACATTCACTTTCCCCATTTACGATGCTATCACCTTCTCAGCTGGAGCTGCCTTTGGCAGTGGAGGTTGGTGAAGGAGGGAAGTGGTAGAGTGCCCTATGCTCGGTGCTCCAATTGCTAGCCCTTGAATATTTAGAAGTAATGTGGATCTTACTGGGAACATAAAGGTGCTCAAATCATCATTTTTCTTTTATTGTTCTAGGCTATTCTTGTTCTAATCTGTAATTGCTAGCTCTGGTCTTAGTTCCTGTTTGTGGTAGATTGAAATTCTTCAGTTAACTGCTTCTCTGTGTCTCAGTTAAACTAAGTACTGTGTTACATCTACAGATACCAAGAAAAAGACAGTATAGCACGAGATTATAATTGTATTTGATTTATTTTACAGATGATCAAGTATATTTGACTTAGTTTTAATGGAATGCTAGGTGGGAGGAGAGCCACTAAAGCTGATAAGTTTATTTTAGTGCAAAATATTTTATACTGTAGAAAACATTAGTAAGTGGGTTACACCAGAAAAAAAAAGAGACCTAAAGTCATCTCACTCTAGACTTTTAGTTGAGACTGTTATGGGAGGTTTAGCAACCTGTAGTGCCGACAGTAGTAGCAGTACTCATGGAGATGGTTCCACCTATGTAAGAACTGAATGATATTTCTGTCCTCAGGCCTTTCATAAATTTAGGATGAATATGCTGATGCCTTGGGTCTGTTCATTTTACAAGAGCCTTAAGTGATCTGTGTTGGAGAGATCACAAGGATATATTGCATATTCAGATGATAGGTAGTTTCATAGAAAGTAGAACTTTCATGTTTAGTTGCGTTTTTCTTGTTCTACCATGTTCAAGTGTTATAGTTAGGGTTGTGTTAGTATATTAGTCTATTGGCATGTATCATAAGTGATTCAAAGATGTAGCTGAAGCTGTTCAGTTATACCAACATCATTTTTTTGAGCAATGAATGGATTGTGCTCTCATGCAGAACTCATGCTTGTTTGTCTGTGAGGGAGAAAGTTGCAAGTTCATTAGCTGATAGAGCAGCTTTGTTTTCTGAAGTAATTTGAAGTCTGTACATCTCTCAAGAAGTGAAAATGGAAGTTTTCCTGAATTTAATTAACTGTTTTGATAATAAAAATGTTTTAGAGGAATCACATTTTCACTCAAGCCTTTACAGTGACTCTTGAGTATACAAAGACTTGAGTGCACTTTAAAAATTAGAGACACGCTTCCAGCTGTTTTTTTTCCATCGGATCTGTAGACACTTTTTTTAAGAAAAAAATGCATAGAGCTTTAGAAATTCAGTTTCAGGTTAATTTTGGACATTTCAGAAGGTAAAAGTTTAGACTTTGATATGTCCATGTTTTTGAGAACATACTGTTATTTTGGTAAACACATCAAATCTTTACTTTCCTAATGTAGACATTAATTTCACTTCCAATTCCCTCAGTGTGACTTATTGTGTTATCCACTATAAGGTACCTAGATTTTTACTATTCAACACAGAAATGAATGCAGAATATGATAATTTAAACAGCTGTTTCTTAACATTAAAATAATTAGGTTTTACACTAAAGCTTCCTGACCACTTGTATGGTCTTGATTTAGCATTCAGCAATGAACGTCTGCTTTAGTTTTACTAATTGCCCTTTTTTTCTGTAGATCAAAATTATGTGCTGGTATCTATGAATAGTCTTTCCTTAAATTTCTCAGAAATAGATCTGAAACTCTGAAGTAATTATTTTATGTTAAAAGGATTAAGAGCTTTATATGTCGCTAGAGATTGTGTACCTCCTGTTGAACCACAGAATCCTTTCATTAATTTAGCACCATGCTATGTCCTTTGTCTCTTAATGAATGACCTGCCAGGGAAAGCAGTATTCCAATGAAAGGAACTACTGCTCAAGGAACTGTGGAATACTTCTGTCCCTTAATGTACAGGTAATTGCAAGTATGCAAGAACTTCGTCTGGATGGCTGACAGAGAAAAAAAGGAAAGCTTTGTAAAAGGTGTTGTTTTTTGAAAATGTTGAGGTACTAGTCACAGAGAAGAAGAATTCTAAATTTAGTGGTCCTGTTGTTTTTGTATGGGTTTTTTTTTTCCTTGCAATAAACAGAAATTGCTTGGAAACCCGACAGTAAAGCGACCAACAAAAGCATGGCATAGTAGAATAAAACTATGGAAAATTAATGTCAGAGATAGCAAATAAAGTAGGACTAACTATTAGTAATAGAATGATAGTGCAATAATGTAAGGATAGATGAAGATTTTTTTTCTCACAATGAAGAACATGATCAAAACAAGTTTGAAAAAACTATTAGGAGGCATACTACTCTGAAACGTATGTTAACACAGGGACAAGAGGTACAATATACAAATGCCTAATTTTTAAAAGCAGAGCTTACACTCAGTTAATTATGATGCCTGCAAAACTTGCTTTATTGCCTAATTTTTCTAACTTTTTTTAATTTCTTTTGAAAACTTCACCAAAATGTTGTGGTAAAAGAAAACTAAGGAAGAGGATTGTTTTCATATGATGAAAGATGGAAAAAACAACAGTCTGAACTTGTATCCCAACTCTTGTGGTTAGTTGTATCATCTGAACCCCTCTGTACTACAATTTGTCATTTCTAACAAAGAAGAAAATTGTGAATATTCTTTTATATGAAGTATGCTTTTTCTTCTGGACTTCTTTTCTTCTTGTAGGAAGTTAATGCTCTGCTTTGGAACCTTTCCTTTCTTGTCTTATAGTAGGTTATTCATTAAATTGACTAGATCATGTTACTGCTGTTACCCATGTAATGTCTTGTAGATATTTCTAACTGTCTTTGATAGGTATTGTTAATGCCCTTAAAATGTACATCTGTTCAGAGAGTTTGACTGATATTGGGGGGGAGGGAAAGAAAGCTCACAATTGCTTCATCGTGAGAAGTTTGATCTTGAAACCAAAGTGAGCTTTCACTAATTTCAAGTGAAGTAATAAAACAAGATACTTGTTTCTATACCCTTGTAGAAAAAGGAAATTTCCTATCTTATCTTCTCTGCTTGAGAGAGAGTCATTGCTAAGACTGCCTCTGATGTTAAAGCATCATCTGGAGATTTGAGGTATTTCAATTCAATTATTAGGCATGTAACTTGTTTCCTATGTAACTCTGCCCAGTCGTCTTTTGTTACTTGTCTGTTTTACAAAAAAAGGTTGGTACTTTCCTTTGTTTCTGCTTTTTCGTTTTCGTAGTCAAGAAGAGATATGTTAAACAGATAAAACGCTTTTATTTGTCTTTGAGGTATGACAGCACAAATTCTTTTCAATTCTTTTTGGAAAAAGTCAGTCTTTTTTTGGTATGTTCTTTGTGTTGTGTAATTATTCTGTTAATTCGGAAGCCTTCACTTAAAAAAAAATAAATTAATGCCTTCCTTAATAGCATGAATTAAGTGTCAAATTTAGTTAATTCTGATTAAAAAAGTGCAGTAAGTGCTCATAATAGATTTTGTCAATCTGCAAAAGCGTTGTTAAACCTCCAATCAAAAGGATTGATGAAATCTTAGTCTGTATGTTATGAAATTTCATGAAAGAGGAAATTGAATGTACTATAAAAGATCATCAAATATACAGAGGTGCATATAGACAAAACCAGCTTACATCTTTTGAAGCACACTCTGTTTTTTTTTGTTTGTTTTTTGTTTTATTTTTAGCAGTAACTTACTGGAAAAGTCTGAAGGTCTGGGGTGAGTTGAGTTTTTTTCGACTTACATTTTTTGGCACTTTTATCAATGACTTTCTTGTTGTATCATGTTAAAAATTGCCTTCTAAGGAAATGTAGGAACCAGAATATGTCTAGATGGTTGTATGCTCTATGAGTGTATGTGTAATATTACAGACATAGTGTAATAACAGTTGCTTCAAAATACTTAAAGCAGCAAAGAATAAGTGGTTTTTGTCATCACTTCTGTATACCATTTAGGCTGTGAAGACAAGTGTATGTGAACTAGTAAGATGAAGGAAATTCTGAACTCTAAGACCAGTTTACAGGCCGCTAAGAACCTGTCAGTAGTGTAGATTGCTTTTGTAATGTTCTGTAATTCTTTAATAGAGGCGGATGGGTGACAAGTGTTCCGTCCTCTTTCCTTCTCTCTTTATGAAGACTATAGGCTTCACATTACTGAAACAAGGACCTGGGTTAGATTAATGCAGATAACACTCACAAAAAAAAAAAAAAAAGGAGAGAAAATAAGAGCTCAATAAAGTGAATACAGTACTTTTCAGAAAGGCTTCTTTTTTGCAACAGTTCTTAAAAGCTAATTTCTCTCATTTGTCCTTGCTGGTTTTTTGGATATGGAATCACTGTAAGCAAATAGTAGAGGAGGACTTCCAGTCCTGAGTTTTTTTTTTTACCACATCCTACTTCCAGCTCTTCACTGTGTACACTCCGCAAACCAGTGCAATGTTATGATTACACATTTTTCCCTACCTGCCTTCTGAGATCATCTTTTATATGCTTTAATGTAAGTTTAATGTATTTCAAACTGAAGTTACAGAATGATTCAATCAAACTTCTGAGTCATGTCTTGCTTACATCTTCGTTATAGTTTTGTTGGAGTTTAGTTTTAACAAATGTTAATTTATTTTTCCTGCTCATCTGTTTGAAGTGGAAAAAATAATGTGCAGAATGTAAACTTTGACAATATCAGAATCTTTCAGTCTTGAAAAGTATTGATGCAAGGATACTTATTTTTCTGTTTCTACCAAACTCTAGTCTCACTGCTCATTTTCTGTTATAACATGGTTTATGTGTAGTATAAGCCCCTTATTGGAATCTCTTTAGGTACTATATTGTCTCTTGATTAGCCAATTCAATTATATTAAGTGGATTACCAAAGGTTTTTTTTTGTCCGAATGGAGAATTCATGTTATGAGATAAGCCCGCTGTATTTTGACTGAGTACCTGGCACGGGTCAAATATTGTTATCTTCCTGATAAGCATACAGACGAAAGAGGAGGGAAATACTTGTATTTCTACCAACTATCTGTCTTGTCTAGTGGACTGCTGCCAGAAAGGTGGACAAGAAAATTAAAATGATGCTTGGAAAGTAGGAAGCAGTATATTTTCCAAATTAAAAAGAAAAAACCCAACCTGGTTGTCTGTCAGAATCTCATCTGCTATATCATCCTGCTTTTCAAAGTGACCACCTCACTTCTAAACATTAGTGTTTCTCCAAGCTAGGAACAGAACCTAGTCTTCCTGACTATGGATATTCTCTTGTTGATAGCAAATAAAGTAAAAAAACCAAACACCCCCCCACCCCAAAAAAACCCCAAAACAAAACACACAAAAGCCCAAACTTTGGAAAAATGTAGAAATGTTCTATTTCCTCTGAAGGCTGGGCTATGTGGAGGTGACTAGTTACAACTTGTGTTGCTCAGTATCATCTAAAACTCAAGAGTTTTTTTGATCCAGGGTATTCATAGTAACATGACGTTCAGGACTTCTCAGTTATGGGGTTAGAATCAATGATTTGATGTTGTGGAATTCACTTGAATATTAAGATAAAAGAGCATGGTTTTTTTTTTGTTTTCATCACATGATTTTTTTGAGGCAGTTCACTGGTTGATACTGTTAACAGAATTTAAGGATGCAGAGCATACAATGTATTTCAAAATTAGAACTGTCTAATTTGAAAAAAAGGTAAGGTTTGAGCTTTTAATACCATGGTTCTTCTAGTAAAAGGTGGACTTCTACATCAGTAGCTGCTGCAGGGTGTACCTGATTTCTAGATAACCATGAGTGGTGTTTTAGGAAGTGAAGATACAGTAACAGTCAAACTGATCTCCACTTGCTAAGTGGTATCATATTTTCTTATTACATGAGTTCATTTGACTGTAATTAATTTACCAATCAAAGGCTAATACTGGTGGTTTTATAATTCATTACAGTATTTGTATTCGATAATATAAGGGGGTCTCAGCATTCTTCAGACCTTTGGTGCAAGTCCAGGAATAACTTTTGTCTTTAATTCTCCTGCAGGTGTATATTTTTATGAATTTCTTTTTCAGCTAGAAATGTTACACTTCAGTACTGATTTTTTTAATTTAAACAAGTAACTAGGTTTTTTTTTTGTTTTCTGTTCACAAGTGGATGCTTTTGCATCTGTTTGCACAGATTCTTATAAGTAAGATGAGTAGCAAGGTATGGGGGCTCCCTTGCAATTTATTACCTATATTTTTCCTGATTTCCGTTATTTTCATGGTTTGGATAGATGTCAAGTTTCTGTCAGTACAAATAACTGCTGTCTATAGTGTGCCTCCAGAAGTCATAAAGTAGTGGTATAAACAGCCATAAGCAATAGCAAAAAAATCATTCTGACCTGTAAGCTGTGTTACAGACAGCTTAGAGAAAGTTTCTTCACTTCATTGATGCGTATTTTTGGGAATGCATCTATTACAGCCTGTCCCAGATGCCTGGGTTGGAGGGTGGATAACCACGTAGAGTTATTACACAAAAAATTTCTTGGATGCTCAGAGCATCCCCTGTTAAACAAAAGTGCATGTTTGAGTTTATGTTCTTAAAAGGTATGTGCCAGGGTGTTTCAAGTTTCCCTTTGTGAATGTTTTGGTATTCTTGTACTGAGTTGTCTGAAAATTTCAACAAACTGATGCTGAAAAAAGGTGAAAAACTCTTTCAAACCTCTCAGCG
Source organism: Todiramphus chloris collaris (assembly GCA_025345505.1). Taxonomy (NCBI): domain Eukaryota; kingdom Metazoa; phylum Chordata; class Aves; order Coraciiformes; family Alcedinidae; genus Todiramphus; species Todiramphus chloris. The sequence goes on along the minus strand of JANVCC010000035.1, from coordinate 12,623,124 downwards.
TTTTGTGTATGCTATGATCTGTTTTACTCTTGTCTCGAGTAAAGGGCTGCTGTTGGTTCCTTTTCCTCAGTATTTCAAATATCTTCCTGTTTGGATTTTTTTTATACATTCCAAATGCGTGTTGTTTAACTTACCACTGTATGTTCCTGATTGTTGTGTTTTGCCTCTTTCCTTGGTGACTGAGCAATGGTGTCTGTGTCTTGCAGCTTCCCTTGCTGAGGGACCGGCAGGCAGCTTACACATGACTGCAGTGGAAGCAGTTCCTCCTCTGAACTTCCATGTGCATAAAAATATGGCCATAATTCTAGAAGACCCTTTAGGTAGCATGTGCACTAAGGTTAGGGAGTTGTTTCTTTCACATTCGGCTATTTGCGTGCATGAAACCAGAACTCTGAAAAATGGATTAAAGTCTTCAGGCTTGCACACTTACAGACTGATGGGAAGATGTGCAAACTATTGCTGCAGCAGTAGGAGGATTGTCAAATTACAATGCAAAAGTTAAAATATATAATTTGTAAAAATTGTACAATTTGATAATATGTGTGAAGTCTTATAAGTTTAGACATTACCAAGTAACTTCTAATGTCTTGTGGGAAGCTTTTGAAGTTGAACTGCTCATGAAGTTCTAATCAAACCATTTTTACTAGGAAGTATTATGTATTGTAAAACCAATGACAATGCATACAGCTTTTGATGTTTATTCTTAACAGGACACTATGTATTATATCTGCCAAAAAGCTACTTACTTAATTCTCTACAGTCATACATCAAAATGTAAACTGTTTGATCAAGATTATTACCTCCAATACTGTGTTCATTTTGGTGGTGGTCAATATTTAGAAACCAGTAAAGCTGTGGAAACAGAGAGCAGATCTAAGATATCGTAGAGTTATGTAGGCTACCTTTTTACTCTTAGGAGTTTCTCAGGCAAGAGCAGCATCACTTTTATGTTAAGGTTACTGGCTGCTGAAATGGTCTTTCAGTGATACAGATAGAGTTAGACATCCTGTGTTTTGCAGGCTGAATCTGACTTGTTAGAGGAAATCTTTATGGTTCCACTGGCACTGTTTGCCTTTCTTGCATATCCTATGACTGGTACTACGCTGTGGTCAGATGTCTTTGTACTGCTTAAATGCATGTATCACCACATGAAAGGTATACTGGATCACATAACAAATACCTGAAATAATTTAACCTCAACTTGCCATTTACAAAAAAAATTACCAAATTGTGTAGCACAACGTGGTATGAATTTCTGAATATTTTGAGTAGTATTATTTTTTAATATAACATATTTCTGGTATGTGCAGTAGATACCTATCTGAAACAATGTATTATGATGTTCCTTCAATAATGGATGACAAAGCTACTGTCCTGTGTAGTGGGTCTGGCTGAGCTGCTTTTCCCCATCCAGCCCTCATGCTGCAGCACTTGGAGCTGGAGGGTGTTGATAACACACCCGTGTTATCACTGCCAGTGCTCACACGGCACCAGAGGATGAGGCGGGGGGAGGATGGGGGAGAAGATACAGCCAACCTGAGCTGACCAGTGGGATATTCCATACCATATGACGTCAGCTCAACTATAAAGGGAGAGGGCAGGAGGAGGATGGGAGGGCATTCTGCTTTGTCCTCCAAGCGGCTGCTGCGTGTTCCTGGAGCCCTGCTTCCTGGACTTGGCCTGACATTGCCTGCGGACGGGAAGTAGAGAATAACATCTTATCTATCATAACCCACGGCCCTTTGCTTTGTGTCTTATTCTCTCCCTGTGTGCCGTGCTGAAGGGGGTCGGGGGAGTGATAGAAGGGCTTGGTGGGCACCAGGTGCTGTGCCAGGGTCAACCCACCACAGTTCCTTTTTTGGTGCCCAACGTGGGGCTGTTACTGGTTTATATGAAGAATCTTCATTTCAAGGAAAATTAAATTATGTGCTTCAGTTTTGGACTTCTGAGAGCAACTGCCTAAAAGAAATATTCTTTAGGGCTTCCCCAATTTGGTGTCTTCCAGAGTATCTGCCATTTTAGATGTAGTCAGCTATATTATACTTAGCATTTTTTGCAAAAAAACAAAAAACAAACAAAAAAACCCCCCAAACCCCCGATGTGATATGGAAATAAACCTATTGCCATCTGTCCCTTGAATTTCAGGTTGGCTTCTTCATTCAAGGTATATCCTTGTCCTTTCCTGGCATTCTAGTAATTCATTTTCCCATTAAAACTGTATAAATGTTTTAGTTTCTTAACGATTTTCTCTTGAGTTAATTTTTCAAAAAGGGCAAGTAGTTTACTAATTTAGTTTTTATTAATTACTATGTATAAAGGGGAGACCGCAGAAGGTATTGCTCAGTAATGTCTGTGTATTTTCCAGAAAGGAATGACCTAGTAGTTACCCATGTAACACTGTTTTATAGGGAGAGAAGGTGCTATTTCTAAAGGCACCATACAAACAGCAAAAAGCAACACTTTCTGGTGAGGGTTCCCAAGGAACCTTGAATAACATGAGTGTGGGTGGTTTGGTTTTTTTGGTCTGATTTTTCTCTTATCTGTTACACATCCTTGCAGAGTCTTAATTATTGGATGCTCATTTTTATAAATTAAGGAAGAGTCTGATCTGTAGATGACTTCTACAGTAGCTAAAGTAACTTAAGTGGAACTAGAAGTATGTAATGAGTGCATCTTAGATATGTTTCTGTGATACAGAATGGCATTTCCAAGTTCAGGTTAGTTCATTCTCTGGATAATATCTAGATTTTTTTTCTTCATGTGTCTAGTAGTCATCCCGACCTATCATTTGTCCTTGTAATTCCCCTGTGTACTCAGAAAAAAATCCTTCCTAAATTTAAGGTAGGGAATGCAGTTATTCTGCAATAGCTGTTTTTTTGTTGCGTTGGCTTTAAATTACTTCAGATCAGAAAAGTTTTTTTTTTTTACTATTTGAACTGTTTGTATTGGCTATCTTGCTTTTGTTGTTTTTATCCCTTTCTGTTTTAATTCTCTTAGGTAGTAGTTTAGTATACATGTTTTCTTTCAATATTTGTGTATAAAATGTGGAAAGAAAGAAAAAGCATAATAGTAGGTCAGTCTGACATTACCTCATTTTTTTTCCTCTAATGGCTTTTGCAGATTTTTGACATTTCTAGAAATAAGTTCCAACTCTTCTAGTACTGTTCTGCATTGTCATTTTCTCTTCCCCTTTTTTTCTTTTGTTTTTCAAGGTATATCTTGTCTTCCAAACCCTCTGAGTTTTTATAAAAATGCAGACTTACTAGCTGTGGTCTCAAGTCATCACAAAAAAGTTACTTTTTTCTTTGTGTGACTACATTCACATTCTTCTTTACCAAAAAGGTCTACTTCCTTCCTTCTCCTGTTTCTCCTGGTAGGTCGTTTGGGGTTGTTTTTGTGTGTCTGGATTGCTTCCTATCATTTAGGTCCTCTTTCTTTTTGTCATTAGCTTATCCTTTTTGTTTTCTCTAGAAAAGCAATATTCACACATTTTGATTGACATTTAATGCCTGCTCAACTCAGAGAGCAAACTCCATCTTCCCTTTGGTGACAGAATGCATTATTTTTCTTTCATTCTCTTTCTTCATGTTGTAACTCCCAACAGTTCTACTTTTTTGTTCGTATGTTGTGTTTCCTTCATATGTCTTTCATCATCATACTTCTTGCCTGCTGCCACATTTTTTGTGATTATCTTGATATTTTTTCTTACAGCCTTTGGTTTTATCTTTCCTATGTTTTTCTGGACTATTTTCAACATTTTCTCAAGAGTTTTGATCTTTGTTCTTTTTTTCTGTGTTCTGCTTTTCTTGGTAGGTACAGATGGATTTTAAAAGTCATTCCCACGATCTGTTTTATATCTGTTGTTCTAAGATTGTCACATTTCTCTCTCCTTTAAGGAGATAACTGAAAAATAACAAGGTAGGATGAGTCAAACTTTCAATCTGAAAAGGTCTGTATTGTTTGGATTTTTTTTTTCTTTGCCCCAAGATGTTATCTCTTGGATTTGTTTGGGGTGGAGGAAGAGGGCACATCTGTAATTATGGTATCTGGAGATGAATGTGGAAAGGAATCAGGGCTTTGATTTCATTATTTGGTACTCATCTCTTTTCTTTCATGCTCTGAGTTGTATGATCTGTTCTAAAATCAGAGACCATGTCCACATTAGTGCTGGTATATATGTAAATATATCCTGTCAGTCAGGACCCAAATGGGCTCAGTTTACAGCATTCGAGAAAGAGTAGCTCGCATTATGTCATTCTTCCTCCCGGTTTCTGTCGGCAGATGTCTGCCACCATTTGAGTTCATCCCCATTTCTGAGTTGACACTGAATGTTGTATAGGTTCTTCAGTTACTTGTTTCTGCCTCATATCACCTTTCCTTCAGAGTTCATACCCTTTGCAAGTGAAGATAGAAAGTTAAGGATTCTTTATTTTATTATTTCAGGGCTTTTAGGGAGTCAAATGTTCCTTAAAATCAAAACATCCATTTGCTTCTAAGTTGATCAGATCATCTTAGAAAGCTACCTTGAGGCTTACACTGCAGAAAAAAAATACTCAAGATATGCTTTCCATTTGCTATCTGGTGTGATTCAGGTTTTCTCTGTGAAAATTCCTAGTAATACTACTTTGATTGTTAGCATATACTAAAGTGTCATGTGTTCTTTTGGTGTTTGCAAACACTGCAAATTAAGAACCATGATAAATCCTTCAAGTGTCCCTATCACCATTTCCAACTCTAAGATACTAAAGGGCTTTTGGTTTCTCAGATACACACTGCAGATTGTTAATCTGAAATATTAAATATTTCATGAATTCTGTTGGACCTGGCTCTTCTAAACATGACAAAGAAGTTCTCAGATATTCAACACAGTTCTGTTTCTCTGCAACCTCCTTTTGTACTTGAGTTTTATTAGGTTCCTAGTTTGTGGCTTGAAGGTCTTCAAAGTGACTCATCTGTATTGAGTTTATATTTTTTTCCCTGAAAATTCAAAACAGACTGCGTGAATTACTCTATAAACTCCTTTTTCTTTGCCACGGTTGGAGAAGAAAAATAACTAGGATGACATGGTGTGAAATGCTATCAAAACAAATGTGTTCTCTGTTAGATGCGTTCATTTTTCCCTCTCCAGTCTTTATTGCTATTCTGCGCTATGTACAAGGCTAGTAATGGATTCTGATCTCATTGTGATCACTCTCTGCACTAATCTATAAAAGAGATGATTCTCATTCATTAAGCTCTAATCGTTGCCTCTTGTGTTAGTCATCTATTGACAGGAGCCCTCATGGAAGTGATTTTTGTCCTGTTGCTGTGTTCTGTTGAGTGAAGATGGTGATATGAAAAGGTGGTATCTTTCCAGAACAGCAGAGTGCCCTGTATTGTGATTGTCAGAAGACATCTTTTCTTTTTTTCCTTCCATCCTGAGCAATGGTGAAAGTCTACCTTATGTTTTGTATATTTTATGTCATCAAATCAGCTGGGATCTCAATATAAGATGGGTAAAAATGGCTTAACTCATTCAGGCTGATTTAATCTATTCCCAATATTATTATTTTTTTCTCAAACAGCATGTGCAAATAGATACCTTGGGAGGGGAAGCATTACCCCCTCACCAACCCATAATCTCCCACACTTCAGTTATTTTCAGCTCCAATTTTCTTGAGTCTAATGTTTATCACTAATGTATCTCTCTGTGAGGAATGTTTGGTCATGATTAATTCAGCAATCCTAGATCTTGCACCTTTTTTTCTAGGCTTCACAGAATGAGGAGTTCAGATCTGTAGTTACAGCTGTATCTGGAGAGGATTGACCTGGCCCCAAACTGAGAGTATTTTATCAGATGTATATTTTGCTGTTATGTACCATCTGTTGCAGTAATGCTCTTAATCCAGAGATTGGTAAAAACATGCGTGAAATAATTGGTTTACTTTTTATGTTCGTTCGGTATCCTCTCAGATGTTAGCACAAAGAAACTGAATTTCAAATGTTACAAGCTTGACCGAGGAGCTTATGCAAGTCTTAATGGCTCACACTGTGTCAGATATTTTACTGTTTTTTGCCAAGTGTTTTGCTGTCCAAGAAAGTAAGTGCTTTGCTTTTCTCCTACCAGCTAGTGTAGGATTATACAATAGAGAGACCATGGCATTTACTGAATAGAGTTATTGTTCAAAACTCCTTACAGCTACCTTCCTCCATAGCTAATTTGTTCTTTTTCAAGAACCTGTTCTGCCAGGAAGTAGAATTCTTTTTTTAAATTTTTTTTTTTTTTCCTTCTCTCTCTTAGCTTTGAGTACTGAATGAAGTGAAACTGCCAAACCAGTCTGGACTCAAACTTATGTTGTACCATGAACAAATGACCATGATTGCAGTGATGACTTTAGCATGATGACTTTGTCAAGGGGGTTTGTTCGCATCTTTAGAATAGCTGCTTTCACATCTTAATCAACATTGCATGGAAATACATTCTTCAGAGAAAATATGTTCTTCGCAGCATTCTTAAGAGTAAGGTACTTTTTCGGCTATACACTGTCCCAAGACTGTACCAAAATGCTGGCCTCTCTATTTCAAACGTGAAAGAGCCCATTCTCTTGATGAAGAGCATATTTGAGGATAATTGGGTTGATACTTGGGCCTTTTGCTGATGATGATCTTTGACTGTGAATAGTCTTTAAGCTTTCTGGGATGGAGTAAATAAGATTGAGCTGGGAGTAGACTTGTGGTCATTTGGCCTTTGAATTGGGCACTACCCTTTTGTCTTGAAACAGACTGAAAATTGCAAAACTGGCCTGCATTTTACTGTTATGATAAATGTATGTTTGGTTGTTTCTGTGCAATATACTGACATACAGATAGCTGATATGATGTACCAGACTTACACAATTTTCTGAGGGTAAAATTTTATACTGTACATACTCTGAGAAGGGATTCTTCCCTCCTGTGGATAACTGTTCTTCTGCAAGTCATGCAGTTTCTGAGTTGGTGAAAGATCAGAGCTGTTTTTTCTTAACTTTTTCACAAGGAACAAGAGTTCTGGGCATGTTACCCATAATCTGGTAGTTTTCATAGTGAAAGAACAAGTGATGAGAGCCACAAGATGCAGCAAGAAGGGAATTTTCACTGAATATTGAAGGAAAAAAGTAATTCATAGTGAAGAGGATGCTCAGAGTGTTTGAAGAATCTCCATCCTTAGAGGCTTTTAAAACTCTACTGGTCAAGGCCCTCAGCAACCCAGTGTAACTCCTGAAGTTAGACATGATTTGATGAAGAGGTTAAATAGGAGGACCTCTGGAGATCATTTCCTACTACATTTTTTACCATGACTATAATAAATAGGATAGTCTTAATTCCTAAGGAAAGATTGAACTACTTATAGTAATTTTTCAATAATGGCTACTTTATGCAAAGAGGAAGATTTTGGTTTAGAAGTATTAAAGGTAATATAGGTCTTATTTTTCAACATTACAACCACATGTCTAAACTTAATTCTTCTTACAATTTAAATGGAAGTCCTTCCATACCACAGAAAATTTTAATGAGAGTAGCTGAATAAAACCCCTCTGCTTTTGAAAAGCGTGATATATTCTTATATATTAAATACTGATACATTGACTTTTTTTGAAGGAGTAATACCCTCCTTCAGCCTGCTTGTGTTGCTGTTACTACTGCAGGATAGGGTGCTTGCTTTGCTGCAAGGGCTCATTGTTGGCTCAGTATTCAATATTTTGTCCACTTGGACCTCCAGGTCCTTTTCTTTCCATCTGGTGCACGGGGGTTTTTTTCTCCCTAGATTTTTAAGTATGCCCACTGTTGAACTTGAGATTTGTTGGACTGTTTCTCCGGCCTGTCAAAAGTTCTTCTGATGGGCAGCACAGTCATCTGGTGTATCAACTATTCCGCTGATTTTTTTTATCATCGACAGTTTTTGTTCTATAAGTTCATCATTTTCTGTACCGAGTATGAGATTTAAAAAAACATCTATTTTGACTAATTGAATAATACAGACTCTTGGACTATGTATGAAATGTAACACTTTAAAGACCATCATACTGAACTGGTGCTTATTTGTCTTCACTCCGAATTGACCATTTATGCTTGCATAGCTTTTATGCAACGTTTTAAAGACTTTATAAGATGGTCCTGGATTACTGTGGTTGTGGGGGAAAAAGAATCACATAATAAGACTATAAGGAGACAGGATATAATATTTGATATGTGTCCTGGATTGAGTGAGAACAGAACTAATTCTCTTCAGTGATTTTACTCTTCATCTCAATTCTAACTAACTGCACCTCCTGAAATGAACAACATGTTTTCACAGGTAGTGTCTGCTTCTGTATTTAGAAGTTTAGATGCTTAGAGTTAGTACCAAGGATTTGTGTGCAGACCAAGGCCACTGCTGGATCTTGTGTACCACATTGGGGGGTGCAGAAAGTAAAAGGCCATACCTGTGGAGAGGAGTGGATGGGATGGGTGACCCTAAACTGGCCAACAAGGTGTTCCATCCCACTGCATCATATTTGGTATGAAGCTGACAGATCATGAGGGTCACACTCCTTTCTGGCTTCTTCCTCACTTCAGCAATGGCTGGCATCTGAGGAGGAATCTGTCCATTCTGCCTGCAATCCTGATCTGTGTTTCTGAATCCAGTATCAGGATCCAGCTTCTGAACACAGTTCCCATCTGCCACTGGGCCCAGTCTGTGACTACCAGTACCCGCTCCACAGTATCAATGGTCACAGTAATGTAATTTTCATCAGGGGTGTTGGATTCAATACTGGATTTGTGTATATTTGTATATATTCAATTTTTCTTATTTTCATTTTCATTAAAGCTGTTCTAGTTTCCTTTTCTAATTGCTAAGTTTCTCTCTCTTACTCCCTTTCTCTTCCCCTTTGGGGAGGGAGGGGGATTAACAGAGAGCATCTGTTACAGGTCTAGTGGGCTGCCCTGACCAGAAACCATGACAATATGTAATCCTTTGAAGTGTATGTCTGCGTAGAACACCGCAGTTTGTATCCATCAGAACATTAGTACTCCAAAACTTGATTTAAACCTAATTAGCAGATGTGCTCTAATGATGAAAATTCTAATGACTGCATTCCCTGAACAGATTATCTGCAATAGACTCCTTAATTTTACATGGGACTTTTCATTTGCTGGTAAACTGGGAAGAAACCATCCTCATTTTACATCTTTATGAGTGTGTAAAAGTGTACTTTGTAGGTGCAGTATCACAGTACAGTTGTTCATCAGAAATTCTGTACTGAACATATATGAGAGTGATGTATGAGCAGTGCATTGGCTCTGTGTATGCTCAGTGAGTGTACCTGAGACTCCTGTTTGTTCATGGTAGTTCTGAAAGATCCAAAGTGTAAACAAATGTGAAAATTCTTCAATCTACCTGGACCAAATTTCCAAGGAGGGGAGGGATTGAAGAAATGTCAGTGTTTTATGGTAGAGTTTCTTTGTCCAAAAGCTGTTAAGTACACAACTGCATATTTTAATAGATAATTATGTATGAACTGTAACAGAAAGTTTCTGATGGAAGTGATTTAAATATAGGAGGGGAAAAGAAATTTAGCTTAATATGGTCAGCTGGTAAAGAGGTGACAGTTGTCAGTTGCAAGGTAGTTGCCTGCCATATTTTCAGAAGCTTTATAAAAAAAAAAAAACCCAAAATATCAAAACAAAACCAAACAAACAAAAAAAACCCACTTCCTTGAACAAGCAGCAAGGTGATCTTTGTGTTGCCTGTATTTATTGCATGCCAAAATTTCTGGGTTTTAAAGACAGTGGCAGTTCATTTTAGACTAGTATGGCCTGTGTGAGGTCACAAAGTAATACTTTCAGTGGTGGTCCTTTGAATGTGTAATGAACTTGTGCTGAAGATCAACCCAGTATAAAACCTGACTGTTGTTGAAGTCCACTAGGAGTTTTTCTTGAAAAACTGAGCTAAAACCATGATCGTATAACAGTAGTTTACATTAACAACAACACAAAATATGGATTTATGTTTTGAGTGGGAGAACCTTGTCCAGGTTCCCAAATCATAATTTAACTCTGAACCTGCCTTGGTAACAGAAATGAACTTTTATTATTTTGAATAAGTAGCTCACTATATTGTATTTTCAGTAAAGATGAAAGCTTGGAGTATAAAAAAACCCCACATATGGAGTAGGTCTTACACCTCCAGAGGAGAGAGGCTGACTATCTGAGGCATAGAACACAAAATAACTTTCTATGTGTAAAATCTCCATGACGACAGATCAAATGAAATGCCAAGAGTAGGACAAACAGAAGGTCCAACTCAAAGTTCATGGCCCTCATGGTTAAAATTTTAGAAGCAATAAATATCAAGAATATGTGATTTTTGAAAAGCATTGTAATTGAATGTACATTACATCTTGATATAAGTGATGCTGCTCTGGTGAGTGTAGGCTCCCTAGGTCATTAGATCTTGAAGTAGCTAAGAATGAGAAATGGTCATTTCACGTGACTGTTTTGAATGAGATGATTCTGGAAGTCTTTTTCTCAGTCTAATACATCAGTCATCTTCCATTGGTCATTTGGAGAGAGATAAGTAGGTTTGTGCATAACATGAGCTATTTTCTGTGATTAAAAACTAATGGGGCAATAGTTCTGTATGTTGAACTCACCTGCCTGATTGCTCTGTGTGAAATGATGAAGGTCACTTTTACAAGATGGTCCTGGAATGCTGTGGTGATGGAGAGAAGGGAAGGGGGAGAGGGGGGTGGGCAGAAATAATGGCAGCCATTTGTAAGTGCATAGCAATTTTAAGCTGTTGTGGAGAGGGTGAGTATGATTCCCGAATAAGTAATTGAGGAAATAATTAGGTGATTACATTCATGCAAGTAGTATGTGCATATAGAATAATGAGCCCATTGATAGGGTATTATAGCTAGTTCTGATATCAGTGCTGAAGAATATGTTTGACAAATAATGAAATATTTAGGACAGAATTGCAACCAATATTTGTAATCTACCTGGAAGTGAAAGGCTTGAATTCAGTCCCTGGCTAAAACCAAACATTAAGGATGGCTTTGACCACAATCTAAAACTATTCATATGTTGAAAGATCTGTTAAGAAAGGTGTGTCTCATCTATCAGAAAATTTTGTGTTTGGTTTGACAGCTGGAAGCTGAAGCTTAGGCAAAACGAGGTAAATTTTGTATTGTAAGATACTTCAATAACTTCTGATTAATTTACTTGGATTTACTTTATTTTGTGGGTTTTTTTTAGATTTAGTGATTGTAATACTTGTTTTTTGGTACAAGCTATGAAAACTATCCATAAGCAACACAATTTTTGTAATTCATTTTTGATTCTGCAGTTCATATTATATTGTGTTATCTTTCTGCATGCCACATATGTGCATCAACAAAGCACAACTGCATTGCAGAGTGGAAAACTAGATGTATTTTGTTAATCATGGGGGGTTTTGGGTATTTGAAAGTTGGTTGGATACAGTTTTTTAGAATATAGGCTGAATGTTTTTACCCTAGTACTCAGCACTGAAATTAAGTGCTGACATTCTAAATGCCATTTGTAGATCTGAAAGTCAGACCAGATGAATAATGCAAGTCATGTTTTCATAGCTGTTGAATTTTCCACAACCTGAGGAAATCAACAGTGCACTGATGTCTAATCAATGAATTCATTTATAGGCTTTTCATCACAAGCTTCAAACTTGAAATTTAGATTTACTATTTAAAAAAACCCAAAAAACCAAAACAATGTAACTTCTCCAAAACCAGTGCAATTTTTCACTTCTTCAGAACTTTTCAACATTGTTTTGTCCTTTCTGCTCCTCGCACTTCCTCTATCCCCTGGATGACTTGAATATGTGAACTAGTATTATGTAAAAGTAACATTTACTGTTAGGACAAGCTTACTTGCATATATACAACTATCAATATTCAGCGATCTGTCATGTCTGTTGCACCATCTTTGCTTGTCAAAAGAGGTCTAATGAGTTACCTGAAGTAATGTATTGGGTTAAGTAGGTTAAGAAATTGTGCTTACACTATCACCGGTTTCAACACAAGATCTCGAATCTGTATGGTGGTAACATCACTTGAATGCCATTGCTAACTTCCTCAGTGATCCTAAGATACTTGATATGCTAGTGTTTGAGCAAGAATATGAAAACAAGGCTGTCCACTTGCTGAGGGTGGGTAGATTTCACACTTAATTTCACACAATGATTAGAAGAACATTATTTTAATCAATTACCTGAGGAAGTGATCAGCTGTGGTTTAGGCTGTAGGGATGATACCAAGTGCTGGAGACTATATCCAGACAGTATTTAGTCCTGAGGTCCCTGTCATGAGAACTAACAGATGGAATTATTACAAGAAAAGAAAAATTGGCAGGTTAGCTGAAATAATTTTTTCCATAGCATTAATTCGGGGAGAAATGCTTTAGGGTTTGCAGAAATTTAATAAATATGCATAAGGTGATATTTTGTGTTCCACATCCTTTACATTTATACTGGCTTATTAAAGATTTAATTAAGTTTTCTAAAAAAGGAGAGGATGCAGTCTTGCAAAAAAATGTAGATGACAGTGTGGGCTCACAATAATTAGGGCTTCAGGGATAAAATAAAAGGTCTCTACAGTTAATAAATATTAAAGCAACAGCTGCTTTGAAAACTTACTAAAATGACAACATTTTATTTGCCACATCTGTCTTCTTTTTGTATTCTAGCTCTAGTCCTTCAATATTTGTCACAAATGACATACCATTTAGTTCTGCAACTGTGGATAATAAACAAAGTTACAGAAGATATGTCACTTTAGTCTTGTCTGGAAGCAAGTTTTTTTACCAACTTTCTACTCCTGCCTATCCTACAGTGTCTGTCTTTCTTGTCCAGTCATTTAAATCTTAAAAACAAGTATCTCTGGATGAAATGTATTAATATTTTCCTACTGCCTGTCCTTTTAAATACCTCCCTAATTCTGCTTTACTGTGAAGGTTCTAAAAACTTGACAGTGTTTGGACAATAAATGTGTTGAAGCAACATTGGACCAGGTTAACCCATGGTCTTCATTCGTCTCTTTTTTTCTGTGTGGAGACACACATAAATAAGGAAATGAGCTCTGCTTTGTCTTCCTTGATTCAGAACTTCCAAACTCTGGGAGACAAGAACTGCATCTGTTATGTGCTTGTCCAGTACTCTGGACAATTACACAACTCAACTAGGATTTCGTAGCACTCTGATCATATAAATAACAACAATACTGAAATAATATTTCCTTGTAGAAAATTAAGAACATAAATGCAACTAACAATACTGTGTTTGTACCCTGAACAACATAATTTGGTCTGTAAATTCTTTATCAGTGTAATACTGAAGAAGAAATACATTGTTCTGAAGTTTAAAAGGTGTATTCAGTTGCAAGTTCAACATAGCTGCCACAGATTGTTACAGGCTTTTGTTTAAGGCCTTGAGTGCAGCTTCTTCCATCTTTAAGATTCATAGCACATACTGAGGTATACAATTCAACCATATGCTCTGGGTATGGCAGAAGCTTCATGTTTGTACCATCTCAACCATTTTCCAGGTCTACTTCCTCTATTGTTGTTATCCTGTGTTATTTTTAGAATATCTTCTGGAGATCTTGTGGATCTCTTCCTAGAAAAATAAATTCCATGGCTTTCTGACTCTTCCTTTTCTGTTCTCTGTGCTCCATTACAATTCTGATGGCTTGATCTGCTGGTGGTAAGTCAGTAGTCCTTCCTTTCTTCTCATTCATTTCCATGGGAAAAGTGAGTACTTCCATGTCACCGAATGATGGAAAAGGGGAAAAGAGAAAACAAAGCTGGTCAAGGTGGTATGAACTGCGAGGAAAGATCAGTAGGTAATAGAACTTGTTCTAAGTGGTTTCTACAGTTGATTCAAGAACTGGATTCTCTCCAGCACAACTTTCCTTTAAAACCCACAGCCTCTGTGAAAACACTGGCTTGCTTGTACATAGCTTTTTGTGTTAATGGTTTTTAAAAGAAAACCTTTTCCTGAAATTTCTTGTGTTCATGGAAATTTCCAGTTTTAATTGTCTGGACACTGCTTTATTTGCATCTTTCTTCTCTCTGCCAGTCTGTTTAAATGCCATGTAGAAGTAGCAGGAAATTAAATTTCCCTCTTGTGTTAATGGTTTTGGCTTTTTTTTTGGTTTGTGTTTTTGGTTGTTTTTTTTTTTTTTCCTGAGCAGAAACTGTTATGTGCCTAAAACAGGGCATTTGTTTTTGTATAAATATTAAGTTTTATTTTAGTGTTACAGATTCTGGTAAAATCCTGAAGACAGAACTGTGTATGTGCAAAGTGCCTTAGTCACGTTACACATTACTTCTACCCACGCCCTTTTACAAAGAGCTGGTAAAAAGCCATCTGGCCAACAAGCCCTGTCTGTTCTATTTTATGGGATCTTTAAATACTTGCATTTCTGTAATCTTATTTCTCTTTTGAGCCATATGTTTGCTTAGCTTTTGGCAAAGCAGTATTTTTCAGAAAAATATTGTCTCTTCTCACCTTGTACTACAAAACATTAAATTATTGGATATTTGGCGAAACCAACAGTGCATCAGTTAGGCAACCAGATTATTTCAGTCAAGTCAGAATGCTATTTGGATTGTGTGTGTAAAGTAACCCTTTTGTATGGTTGATTAATATTCATCCACTTTCAGTCCTGCATATGTAACTCTGTATGTAAACACAGTGCAGGATATTTAACTACATTATTTTAAAGTTTTATTTTTGTGTCCTATATACATTTCATAGTTTTATACATTTTATAAATGTGTTACTTATTAGAATTATATTGTTTTGCAGAGTACATTCAGTTGAACTACAATCTTGGTGTGGGAGATAAGTACTTATGTACTAGGAAAATAAATTAGAAGGCCTCATGTACTTAAAAATATGATTCAGACCTAAAAGTTTATAGCAAATCATGAGATGTTCTTGTAATAGGATAGGTTTCTGTCAAACGGAGATAAAGTGTATTTTCTGTCTGTGTGTCTGTAGGGATTAGGACAGTAATTGCATCTAATTTCTGGTGATGCTTTCTTCTCCCTGTGGTCACTGATGTATTATTTCACTGAAAATGTGTGGGGAGGAGTTGGAAGTATCTGCAGTGGATTCTTTAAATTTGAATGTAATTCCAATTATTTTACATTTAATCACTAAGCTTATCAGAATGAGAGGGTTTTTTTCCTTTTTTTTTTTTTTTTCTTCTAAGTGTAGAGGGGGTAAAAATTATTTGTGTTAAGTTGGGAATTTTATTTAGGGATGTACACACATATAATGCTAATATTGATCCCCTCTGCCCACCCACCAAAAGGGAAAAGGGGATTTTGTCACAATAGATAGTACAGTTCTGTAGGAAATGCGTCTTTTTTCAGTGTCCAGATCATGAAATATGAAACCCTGTCTTCCTTGAACAACATGGAATGTAAATTGTGCCAGACTTAAATTGGAATGAGCTGATATGTGTTACCTACTTTTTCTATAACTACTTTTAAGACTAAAAGATGTTTCAACACAGAAAATCTCCCTAACTATGTTTGAAGCAGTGCAACCAATATTAATATTCCTGATTGGCATTTTGATTTGTAATGAGGTGATTTATTGTTTGCTCTTGCATGTTCAGTGAATATTCACCAGTTTTGTTGTGAAACATATCGATGAGCTTTGCATTTACTTACCAGATCTTACAAGTGTTTTTAGGCCTCTGTAAGCTTCCTTTCAATAGCAATTATTGTTAATCTATTGGAAGTATCACTCTTATTCCCCTTCTTCTCCCTAAAGCAAAGTAAGCTTATCACAGGTGTTTTTCTCACTTGATCTTTGATAAGTTAGTTAACTCACCTCTTAGGTCATCTTTGTAAATGGGTTTTTAATGTTAAATTGACAAATTAATAGATCAGAACTGTTCTTAGTTTTTTGGTCAGTTACTGCTGCAGTTTCCGTGGGTTTTCTTTCCAACAGGAAGGTATAACTGTTCTAGTTTAGACTGTTGTGCTAAGCTAAAAAATAATCATGGCAATGTATGCTAGCTTTTAACTAAAAGAATTTGATTTCACTGTCTGCATCTATTGGGTAGCTAACTTTGCTATTACTAAGGCAAATTTAGCATTTGTGGGGGAACTAGGGAAGTGGCCCTTACAGGGTTGCACGGGCGGAAGTGCAGTACTGAAAACCTTGTGCCTAATAAAGGCAGCCTTTTTCTAGGGAAATGGTTTCTGCAGATTTCTCAGGCTATAAAACAAGGCTTCTGAGGTGCAAATTGTTTTTCCCCTCACGCTGATTTTGAAAACTAGGTAGAATGGGAGTTGAAAGGGGGTGCTGGAAGGTGGCATGCTTACTAGTATGCTAATACGGACCTTAAAGAACCGTAAAATCATAGATTGGTGTGGGTTGGAAAGAACCTTAAAGATCATCCAGTTCCAAAGCCCTGCCACAGACAGGGACACCTTCCACTAGATCAGGTTGCTCAAAGCCGCATACAGTGTTGTCTTGAACATTTCCAGGGACATGCAAAACTTACCTGGACAACCTGTTCCAGTTCCTCACCACACTCATAGTGAAGACTTTCTTCCTTGTATCTGAACTAAATCTACTGTCAGTTAGAAACTGTTACCCCTTGTCCCATCACTACACCCTCTCATAAAGAGCCCCTCCCCAACTTCTCTGTAGCCCCCCGCCTTGATGTGCTGGAAGGCCATGATAAGATCTCACCAGAACCTTCTCCAGGCTAAACAACCTCAACTCTCTCAGCTTCAACTTACTCATAGGTGAGATGCTCTAGCCTCTAGATCTAGCCTAGATCTAGATGATCAGGACATCTTCATGGCCCTCCTCTGTACCCATTCAAACAGGTGGGTGTCTTTCTTATGCTGAGGGCCCTAGAGCTGAACACAGTACTCCAGGTGGGGTCTCACCAGAGTGGAGTAGAGAGGGAGAATCTCCTCCCTTGATCTGAATGCAGATTTTGAAACTAGAATATTTAAGTGTGAGATAGTAAGTTGAATAAGCTGTGGTGTATCTTTTCAGCCATCTGCAAACCAGGACAATAAAAGAAGGTGCATAAATTTTATTAACATAAAAATGGATGTGTTCTTTAAAGATAATTCAGCCTTTACCTTCAGTAATTTTTCAGTACTTATTCTTTATGGAGTTATTTTAAATATAAAAATAAAGTTTTCCTTCTCAGGATGTCCCTGAGAAGCAAGTGGTGGGGGCTGGGAGAATAGATCCACCATTGGATGTGCACTTGGCTGACTTTTAGCCTGAGCTGGTATAGCCTCTGTTATGTCCTTATGGCAATGGACTTGGGACCTACAGGTGGCTTCAGGGTATATCTGAGTGCATGTAGGTAATCAGGGACTGTGATGTCTCTTTCTCAGATGGAAAAAAAATAAAGTGCATTGCAGAGTTATCCTTCTAATTGCTTTCAAAGCAGATGTGTGGAATGTCAGTTTTTATAATCATGCTTCCTTTCTCCTTTTATATTTTTCATTGTTCTGTGTCAACAGACTCCTTAAAACCAAAGACAAAAAACACACTGCCAAATAATTCCCCCCCCCCCCCCATTCTTATCTATCTTTAAACAACCTACACTTCAGAAGCTCAAGGATTCTTTCTGTTTTCCTTGACTTTAGATGCAGAATAATCAACGGTCTGTACTGGGTCTGTTACAAAATTGTAGCTTAATACTTCTTGACTCATTTAGGTTTTGAAATTGGCATTTCCCTCTTTTGCAGAAGAATAATTGATATTTTTTGTGGAAAATGTGCAGTTATTTTTAACCCTGATGACTTCAGACTTAGCAGATGTAATAGCTATCATTTTTGTGTAGTGAGAATAGTAATAATATTTCATATAACATTAATTTCTTTTTTACCATGTTTGTATATTGGAGGCTTAATCATGTGGGTACTTGGCTTTATGGAGAAAACATGAAGAACATGTGGAATTTTAAGGAAGAAGTGCAACTTTTATCTGTGGTAGGTGGTTAGAAGATGTTTTAGTAGCTTTGGTAATAACTTTTCCACTCTAAAGATTGATAACTATTTTGCCAGCAACTTTTTGATTACAATCTTTGATATTCTTGAGTTGTACATTAATTTATACACAGTTGGATACTTTATTTCGGAAAGTACCTAATTGACTTGTCACAAGATAGTGTTTATTGCTTATCACCACATCTTTCCTCTGCCATTAGTCTTTTAGTTTTACTATTCAGTTGCTGTGAAGAAGCAGATCAGAAATGCAATTCTAATTTTTCCTAGTGTGATGATCAGCAAGGTAACCTTTCTTGTTAATATTAAGTGCTCGTAAGGAATAGGTACCTGAGAATCCTCTTGGTAATACCAAAAAGGCAAATCCATAATGTCTGCCTGTGTGTGGGTTTATTTGTTCGTTTTGTTTTTGGTTTGAGTTTTGAGAGATGAAGTAGCCAGAGTGCTCATACCCAGAATGTTTTTCAACTAGATGGTTTATGAGACCTCTAGATGAATGTAATTGGTCCTTCTATGCTTGTCTGGAGCAACTTATTTGTGAGAACTCTGATAATTTGTTGATTTAACTCTTGATTAAAGGTAGCTTAGCTTTCTCTAAAATTATTTCATGTTATGTATCCTCATTTTAACTGTCTGTTATAGAATAACAAAGTAGGGTAAAGTACTGTTCTATTCCTTGATGGAGGAATTTTAATTTTTTTTTTTTTCCCCATTCGTTACTCTTAGGAGGATTCTGACAAAATTATTTCAGTATGTTTCATTGAGGTCTCATTGTTTTTCCTGTTAAAGCAGTTAAATTTCTGATTACCAAGAAGTGCTTAAGTGCCCTTACATCAATTTGACTTCTACCCTTCTATTCTTCTTCATTCTGGTGTGTTTTCACTCATTCATGGAACCAAAACATCTCTTTGTATTGTATTTGCTATGCATTTTAAAATTTTAAATGGTTGTTGAATTCATTTGTTCTTAGCATTCTTTCTTTTAACAGGACATACTCCTACCCCTTCCCAGTCTTCCTTTATAATCTGTGAAGTCTTGATGCTTTTTCCATAGTTAGTGGTTCTTTAGCTTCTTTGTTAAATAAACCTTCTTTTCATTGTAGAAATTTAGTGTTCTCTACTTTCAGTGATTGAAAATAACTATATCTGTATTTTTAGCCTGATGTTTGAAATAACTTGGAAAATTGAAGAGGAGGAAAAAAAAGTTCTTTTTCAGCATTGCCTATAGTTTGGTTGTCTGGATTGATTGCTAGGCAATTCTTCAGTAGTAGCACACTTCAGGGCTTTGTGGGATTAGTCTCTGTGTGGTTATTCCACAGAGAAGTGAGCTCAGCTATCAATGGCTTTGTAAAATGTCTCTCCAGAATCCCTGTTTACAGCGAGTGAAAAGATCCAGATGCCATTTAAGTTCTTAAAATTTTTGGAGAGAAAATCCGGTAATACCCTGAACTTTAGTTGCTCTTTTGGCTTTTTACCCCCTTTCAAATTGTGATTTGTTGCCAGCATTCCACTAAAGGCAAAGCAACCTGAAATTTCGAAAGGAATTTATCTCAGTGCAGTGTTACCATCATGATTGCTATATCAAATTTCAACAGAAAATCTTGTTGTTCCACACATATGCAGAGGAATGTGCAGGTAAGGGGTGTGGAGGAGAGAGGAGTACACTAATTCAGCAGCACTGTGTACATATCGCTAGGAAAAGGGTCTTTCCAGTAATGTAGATTTCTGAATTACATTATCATGAAACAGGGAACAAATAGACTTTGAACAAAAGGGCAATTTTGTTGGCACCTCTCCTTGTTTAAGTTTCCTTACCTATAGATGCTGCTTTTTCTGTAGCGTAGAATGTGCTTTATACTCATGAAGAACAAAAAAATAGGGTGGAAATGCCATTCAGTGAAGTGATGTCTTGTCAAGCACATCATTTAAATATCATGCTTTTCATCTTATGTTTTGAAATTGGAAATGTTTTGAGGGAGGGCAGAGAGAGCTGGGACTGTTTATCCTGGAGAAGAGAAGAGAAAGCTCAGGAAGGATCTTACCAGTATATATAATAAATACCTGAAGGGTAAAGTGTAAAGAAAGAGTCAAACTCTTTTCACTGGTGCAAAGTGATGGTACCAGAGGCAATGGGCACAAACTGAAACATGAGAGGTTCTGTCTGAACATCAGGAAGAACTTTTTCACTGTGAGGGTGATGGAGCACTGGCAGGAGTTGCCCAGAGAGGTTTTGGAGTCTTCTTCCTTGAAGATACTCAAAAGCTGTCTGGACATGGCCCTAGGCCCCTAGCGCAGTTGGCCCTGCTTGAGCAGCAGGGTTGGACTAGCTGACCTCCAGAGCTCCCTTCTAACTTCAACCATTCTGTGATGCTGTGAAATTGCTCTGGAGTTGTAAATGGAACCTACAACCAGAGTAGACAAGAAATGCAGACTGTTTTCTTCATGTTCAAATTTGAAGTCAGTATTCTGGTTGATTGTATTGTATCCCAAAGAAGCAGGAAATTCAAATTAATGGTGACATTTTTTACTTTTCTACCTGTTTTTCTCATGTGTATACAGAAAGTCATTACAAGACAAATTATCCTGTAGAAGTTTTTTTGTTGTGTGGGTTGCCCTTTTTTTCTTCTTTTTTTTTTTTTTTTTCCCCCTCCCCAAGGATCACAATGAGTAAATTATTTGCATTTCTTCTTGGGCAGCATCTCCTCATTCTATGATTCTATGAAAAGTTCATGAGCTACTTGCTCTGGTATGTATGAAATTATTTAGTATAGGAGCAACCTGATCCTAGATTGTCATGTTCTTATGTTTTGCTCTGTAATACTATTTTTTTTTAAAATGGATCTCTCATTTTAAGGAGATAGAGCCAAGAAAAAAAAAAAATTGCAATAAAGGTGGTAAGGAACAGTAGATTATGTAGCACTGTTTGAGAAATGTTCAACTTCACAAATAGTGCTTGAGAATAGTCAAACAGGAGTGTAATTCAAGGGAGGCCACAGTTTCATGTTTTCAAAGACACTTTGGACTCTAGCCTTAGAAAACAACAAAAATAACATTTGGGTGTGAAAAGGAGAAATGGCTTCTGTCTTTGCATTTGCTTTTAGTAGAGAAATGACATTCCTTCAAAGTATCTAAATAGTTTAAATAAGTCTGCCTGCTGATGCCAGCAAATGCTAAAGAAGTGAAGAGAAAAGAATGTGGGAAGAAAAGTTACTGTATTTCTAAAAAAAAGCACAATGTTAGTATTATGTTCAAGAAGTCAATATCCTTTATAGCAAGGGGAGATATACAAACTATATAATAGTTCTTGAATGGCTTTCAGTAGTTAATTCCTAATTCTCCCCTGTAAATTCAGCCAGGTTGCTGAATACTGTGAGATGAGCATTGCATCAAGCTGAACTTAATAATAAAAAAAAATCTTGGGGGATGTGTGGAAGAATTTCTGAAACTGAGTGGCACTATAAGTAGCGATTAGTTTAAAAGGCTGTCTCAGCTGAGCTTAGTCTTACCTAAAACTGAGAAATACTTGAAAATGGCAGGCCAAATAAGTATATTAGTGTCACACATGCCTTGATAATCTGTAGCTGTGAGATGCATTCCTGGATTTAGAATTTTTATTTGTGAAATAATAATTGTGCATAGAATTAACCCTATGTAGCTGCCTAAAAATGAATATTAGCACTCTAAAAAGCTGTGGTCGTATCCAGTTCCCAGGAATCTCAAGGTTCTGAATAATGAAAAAATATACAGTCTTTTAGAATTCAGATATTGATCATCTTATTAATTGAAATATCTGTGCAAAATGGTTGTTAGTTTTTAACTATTTCTTGCATAATGTTAATATTTTCCTAAGTTCTTCAATCAAAAACTTCTGCAATATTTTTGCTAGGTCACTGTGAAGTGTTTTCCACCGAGAATAAATGGAACTTCTTTAGCTTTTCTATATAACAAGTACTCTTGGAATCATCCTGGTTGTCCTATATTATGCCTCTTGAGACTAATATTCTTTCAGTGTAAAGGTGACCTAAGCAAAATGTACTTTGAGGTTTAGCTGATGCTTTTGTTGCAGTATCTTTTCTCTATTTCATAATTCTTTTGATATTTCTCATTCTGGTTTTAATTACTTCCATGCTTATAAAAAAAAAAAAAACCCAAACCCAGAAAAGTAAAATAAAACAGTAGGGAGTATAAGACATCTTACCTAGACTCCTGTCTATAAAATCTTAAGCAGTTTAACTTGTGTTTGTGTAACGCACTACAGTAGGCTTTCTTTTTCCTGAAGTACCCTCTGTGCTTCTTTACAGTACTAGACTCCTATCCTGTAATTCATGCTGTTGACTTTACAGACATTCTTTAAATTAGGTGAATTTTATGAATACTTCCATTCATTAAAAAACAAAATTTCTGACGAATTTTGAAAAGTACCGATGACAAAAAAGGATGCACTTGTTGTATTTCTTATTTTGAAAGAAATTGTCAATTGTGGATTGTACTCCATGGAAATACAGGGTATTTTTTTAAATCAACTGGACAAAATTTATCTATGTAAACCATTGCACAGGTTACTTTCTATCTTGTGTTTTCAATAGTGGGGGAAAAAAAAAAAATCATGTTACTACCTTCGTGTATAATGATCAGAAAGGGACAGATCCATGTAACAGGAAATCAACCAGGTTTTTCTTAAATTGCTAATAGAGCAAATTACAGGCTAAAATAAAAGAAAAATTCAGTGCTTTTAGTTCCCTGTTGATTTATCTACTCAACATTAAAAGGACATTTTTAGGCTCAATACCACAAAATGTAGGCTATTTTGCATAAAGACGAAAGTCAGTCTCTGATTCCAAGCAGCAAAACCTCAGTCACAGCTAAATGACTTCAAGTCAATGGAGAAATATCAAGTCAGTCATATTATGCCAACTTACATGGCTTCTCAATTATGTTCAGGCAATGCCTTTTTGTAAATAAATAAATAAATCTGAAAGGGAGAAAAAGTATCCTAACAGTTTTCTATATATAGTAGTGTTTAGTGATATTTGTATTAATTCATGTTCTTCTCTTGTTTGTTGGCTTGTTTTAAAATGTAAATTAAAAAATAGCCTTAGAAAGATCATAGAAAGTTGCAGAGGAGAAAAGGATAGGGAAGGAAACATTTGCAATGTTGATACAGCCATTCTCAATAAAAGAATTAGTTTATGACTTCATGACTTCTAGAACAGATTGTGCTGTGCTTCTGATGCCCCCAGAATTTGGTGTAAATGTTGCCAATTTCTTCCGCAGAAAAGTATGTTGCACACTGGAATATCCAGTCAGTTAATCCTGGAGTTCTCCATTAAGCCTAGGGTTTCTTCATTTTGAATAAAGAAATTACATTTAACAAAGTTTGTAAATTTGACATAACCCATGATTTCTATTCCTCATTATAGTCTGGCTCAAAATAGAGAACAAATATTTTAGATAAAGCTACTGATGTTGCATGTCTTACTTTGAAGAGGAATAAACTTTGGTAAAAGGGGAATATGTTTTAATTTTTTGCCAGATCCCAGAATAGCCTAGGAAATTTCGAAGAGGAGAGTGAAGATCTAGACAGGTCAAAGAAATTACTCTTCTTCAGCACCTTCAAATTCGTGAGCCATGTGCAGTCCTGTTTAGAAGGCTTGTGCAAGAAAGTAGTCATCCATCTCCTCCACTGTAGTGTGTAGGGAATGATACAGGTACATAAAATTAACTGAGTGTATGCAAGTATTGGTTGTCAAGATTTGTGAATGATTAAATTATTTTTGATATGTTCAAGGATACTGATATATTGGTAATGTAGATTACATTTATGTGCAAGCATGAACAAGATGAACAAGATTAACAAGAGACAGCAGAGGAATGAATGACTAAATTTAAATAGGCTGTAACAACACTGTGTAAGTTCAACTGTCTTCCTGCCGTTAACATAATGGAGTTGGTAATTACATATCTGTGAATGTTTATCACGCATATTTTTAGAAGAGTTAACTATTCTTACAGCATACTGCTGGAATGCATTTATTAGTACAGTTAGTTTCTCCATACTATTATTAGTAGTATAACGAAAGACTAAAAAACACTTGAATTGGAATTTAAGCTACATACATCAGATTGGACTTAGGAGATATTTTACAAGCCTTATCAGTGCAATTTTTGGTTTTTTAATAATTAGGGTTTTCCTGAAATAATTACCTATGAAGCTAACACTTCTCAGGGATTTGGTGCACCTAACTGAACCATCAAGGATGACCATTAAGGATGGTCATTCAGTCTACAGTAGCTGGTTTTGGTAGGATGCACCTAAAGGAAACATGGAAGTCAAGCCATGCAACTTCATAACTTAAATAGTAATAAAATCAGTAGTTACTTTACCTCCAGTAGCAAATATAATATCAAATCATTAATTAGAAACTGATTGCTTTCTTTCACTACAGAAACTGTGAAATCTGAGCTACTGGACTGAATTTGAATTTTTCATCAGGAAATGGCTTGGTAATTACCAATACCTCAGCCTTACTAGTAGCCAACAGTAGATTGAGTCCCTGCCTAATTTTTTCAGGCCTTTTCTTAGTACTAGTATCTCATCTTGCAGATCATGACCTTACCTTTCTAGAGCTGAGGTCTTCCATGTTCACATGTCTACTAGTATTCAGAAGGCACCCCATTAGATCAGAAAGAGAGGAAACCTTTTCTGAAACCTGAAAGAAGCAAATTGGTAGAGGCAATGTGTTTCAGAAGAAAGGAGGCTAGTTTGACACTGGAAGAATTGAGTAATATTGCTGGAACTTTGTTCTTTGCTTTTTATAGTAGACTTTTATGCCTTAAGTTACCACTGCAATGTTGTTCTGACTGAAGGCAAGGTAAATTAAAGGAGTTCTAAAGAGGAAACTTAATTCAAAATACATTTTCAGTAATGTAAACCCATGGGAGATAAGCTTATATGAAAAGACAACTGAAGATAAAACTTCTGCTGTACTCCAGCTGCTTTTCTGTGATGTATATTTCTCAGATCAGTAAATCTGAATGCACAAGTATTTGAGTCTTAAATATTCTTTTTTGTTGTTTAAAAAGAAGTAGTTTGTTTTGAAAACGTCAGTGGCAATTCATTAAACAGATAAAATAAGCAACATTTAGGAAAATCTTGGTGGTTTGTTTTTTTGGTGTGTTTTTGTTTGGTTTGGTTTTTTTTCCCCTTGAGCGAGATAAGGTTTCATTTGGGCCAAAAGAAATTTAGAAAATCTTGCCAAGGAAGATTAAGTCAAGTGAGGCAAAATGTGTATATACAGGGTGGTGGTTGTTGTTTATGCTTTGTCTTGTAGGCACTGTGTCTTGGGAGAGTGAATAACTAAAGCTGTGTTTTGAGTAGCTAATCGGCTAGTCACAGAGTACAAAAGGGAAAGCTTGTAGATGCCAAGCTCTATTGGGTTAAGAAGCAGAGAGGAGATATGAGGGATCACTGGGAATCCCTAATAAGGAATTGCTTTATGTGCAGATCCCAGAAGCTGGGCCTGGCAGCATTGTCAGTTCCATAACTTGTCACAGTTGACCAATGTTTTTGACAGGTGACATTGTTTGATCATGTCACTGGAAACTGACATCTGGAATAGATTAACTGTAACTTTATTCTTTAGCTTTCTTCTTGATTCAGTGATATAGACAATTGCAAATGGAAGGACCTTTTGCGAGCCACAGGGGAAAAAAGCAGAATTATTTAGAACTGGCCTATTTCAGTGGGTACAACTCATCTACTTGAGAGGATTGAGGCCAATATACCAATAACTGTGCCCCTACTCCAGCAAGAAAAATAATTTTCATAGGTGATCTCTTCTACAGAGGAATCCCTTTCTTAAATAAAGAAATGCAGTCCTTGTTGCATCAGAAAATTTCTGGATTTTCTCAGTTACATTTTTAAGGGTTACTTAGTTTTGAAAAAATGCTGTTGTGTCATATGTTTTCATTTGTTACAAAATGAACAGCAAGTAATATTGTAGTTTTACAGATGTTAGCATTCATGTTGCCTCCACACACAGAACATGTATATTCTTTTATTCTGCTTGGGGCATCAGCTAATGAAAATAAATAAATGATATATGGCTGACTTTTCACCCACTGTTTTAAACACTTTTGCTTTTATCAGTACACTGTTGCACATTGACAGTTTTGTAGTTATTTGTACCAAGAAAACTGCAATTTTCTTCGTAAGGAAAAAATTTCCCTCCTCTGATTTATGCTTGTGGGAAGGATTTTTTGAGTGTTTCTAAATTTTTTTCTGTCAGGTTTTCTTGACTTTTCAACACTGTTCTTTCACCCAGGAGAAAATTTGTGACTGGAGGTAGAGCTCATACGTGCATCTTTATTCAACAGTCTGTTTTTCTTGATGTACTTTCATGTTACACACTTTAAATTTTACTTAACTCAGAATAAAAGGTTTTTTTTTTTATGAAATTCATAAGGCCAGTCTTCTACTTTGAGCATTTGTTGAAAATACACTATTCCCCCCCCCCCCTTTTTAACCGGCTGGTCAGGTTTCTGAGTGTAGTGTCTGAAAAGTGGGTGCCTCTTTGATCCAAAGCGAAAGTAGAAAGTTGTAATGTTGAAATGTGCCATATTTCCTGAACAAATTTAAAGTAAAATGCACAGCTAAAGTGGAAACTCATTTAACACTAGATTTATTTCTTGGGTTTCATTATTAAATGAGATGAGGAAAAGGTTGATAACTTACTCAATGACATATATTGTGCAAATGTTTTATAAATGACAAAACCGTATCGGACCTTAATCTAGCTGTAAAGTGTTACAAATCAGAAAGCCAAAAAATATGGGATAATCAACAGACTTCAGTGTGAGTTCTAGAGCTCTCAGTCCCAAGGTCTCTTCTATGAGATACTCTGGAAAAGGAATAAAGTCGACTAAAAAGCATTATGATATCCAAGTGCAGTCGGTTACCTCAGAGAAATCTGGCCTATATCAGAACGTTTCATGATGTACACAATTATCTGCAACCTATTCAATCATAACTTTCTATTTGAAAAAAGTAGAATTCTTTACAATTCAGTAAAGTAATAAAATTATACCTAGTGACTAGTACCTGAAGTACTAGCTTGATTACCTACTGTAGTAAACATATTAGGTTAGCTTAGTTACTAGCTTTT
This sequence comes from Todiramphus chloris collaris, assembly GCA_025345505.1. Taxonomy (NCBI): domain Eukaryota; kingdom Metazoa; phylum Chordata; class Aves; order Coraciiformes; family Alcedinidae; genus Todiramphus; species Todiramphus chloris. The sequence continues at coordinate 12,595,925 of JANVCC010000035.1, read as the reverse complement.
TACCTAGTGCATTTAGAAAAAGCAGAACTTAAGATACAAGTGGTTGAGGATGTTACGGTCAACTTTACAGTATTGCTCAAGAGCTATGTGACGGTGAATATGAATGTGAAGGAATCAAGGCAATTGTTTATTGGCAAAAAACTTCCATGTGAAACTTTATATGGGACTTTGAGTAAGAGTTCTGATACAACTGATCATTTAATAGAAATTAATTAAAGAGCAGCAATAGAGATGGGTTTTTTTTCTCCCCTATTTTTACAGTCAAGTTCATGCTTTCTTTTTAAGTCTTAATGATACTTTATGGACTGCTTTTCTCAGAAGAAGGCCTACTCTGAGAAGTCTTCAGTTATCTGTACCAAGTAGGACATTATGCATCCTTCCTATGCTAATTTAAAAGTTGTCCCTTTTTATTAGTTCTTTGGTTTATTAATTTACTTCAGTTATTAAAGCTTTTGGAAAGACAAGTACACATCCTTTTTAGCTCCTTATGTTTTATTAAATATTACCAACTGGAGTGCCTCATGCAAAACTTGGGTATCTTTTCGGATGAACAGAAAGATGTAATCCAGGCACTGCTCTTCCAAGGAAATCTTACAAATGAATAGGCTTCAGTTTTATGTGGTTTCCTTTATGATTCTTTTTTGAAGAACATACATCCTACATTTTTGAGGCAAAGCTACCGAAACCACAATATGTCTTTTACTGAAGGAAAAATTATAGTATTATTTATTGATAGAATGGTAGAGGTTGGAAGAGACCTCTGTAAATCTTCAAGTCCAACGCCCCTGCCAGAGCAGGATCACCTAGGACAGGCCACACACAATGTATCCAGGTGGGTCTTGAAAGTCTCTAGGAGACTCCACGACCTCTTTAGGCAGCTTGTTCCAGGGCTCTGTCACTCTCACAGTAAAGATTTTCCTCGTATTGAGGTGGAACTTAGTGTGTTCCAGCTTGTGACTGTTGCCTCTCATCCTATCATGGGGCACAGCTGAAAAGAGGCTGGCCCCCTTGTCAGGGTTTAGGGTCAGGGCAGCCCCTTAAACCTATAACAGATGCTCTCTGTTACCCCCCTCCCTCCCCAGAGGGGAAAGAGAAAGGGAAAGAGAGAGACTTAGCGATTAGAAAAGGAAACTAGAACAGCTTTAATGAAAAGGAAATTAATAATTATAAAAATGGAATATACACAAATCTATACAAAACCAGTATGGAACCCAACCCCCCTGATGGTAATTACATCACCGTCACCACTGATGTTGTGCAGGCACTGGGGGAGTCCCAGACTGGGCCCCGCAGCAGACGGGAGCTGTGTTCAGGAGCTGGATTCTGGTACCGGGTTCAGGAACACACAGACTGGATTGAAGGCAGAACGGACAGAGTCCTCCTTGGGTGCTCCGAGGAAGGAACCGAAAAAGGACCCGAGCCAAGCAAAAGCTGGCAAAGCAGTCCAAAAGGGGAGAGAAGAGCCCAGAGACCCTTTGGGTCCCTCAGCTCTAGACCAAATATGGTGTATATGGGATGGAATACCTCGCTGGTCAGTTTAGAGTCATCCATCCTGTCTGCTCCTCCCTGCAGGTGCAGCCTTTCACTTCCTGCACCCCCCAATGTGGTACACAGGACCCAGCAGTGGCCTTGGTCTGCATACCAGTCCTTGGTAGTAACTCTAAACATAAGGTGTTACCACTGCTAGACACAGACACTGTCTGTGAAAACAGGTTGCTAACTTCAGAAAGTGCAGTTAATTTAAAGAACCAAGCTGAAAAGTAAAATTACTGAACAGAATTAGTTCTGTTTTCACTCAAACCAGGACACCCCTCTACTTGACACCCACCCTTCAGCTATTTGTAAACATTAATAAGATCCCCTCTCAGTCTTCTCTTTTACAGGCTAAACAGACCCAGGGCTCTCAGCCTTTCCTCATAAGAAAGATGTTCCAGTCCCTTAATAATCCTTGTAGCTCTCTGTTGGACTCTCTAGTATTTCCTTGTCCCTCTTGAACTGGGGAGACTGGAACTGAACACAATACTCCAGATGTGGTCTCACTAGTGCAGAGCAGAGGGGGAGGAGAACCTCCCTTGACCTTCTTTATGCACCCCAGGATATCACTGGTCTTCCTGGCCACAAGGGCACGGATAATTTATTTATGGGCGTGGTCCCATGGATAATTTATTGTCCACCAGGACTCCAAGGTTCTTCGTCATGCAGCTGCTTTCCAGCAGGTCTACCCGTAACCAGTACTGGTGCAGGGGGTTACTCCTCCCCTGGCGTAGGATTCTACATTTGCCCTTGAGTTCAACTTCATTAGGTTTGCCTTTGCCCAGATCTCCAGTCTGTGCACATCTTGCTGAATGGCAGCACAGCCTTCTGGTGTGTCAGCCACTCCTCCCAGTGTCATATCAGTAAACTTGCTGAGGGTACACTCTGTCCCTTCATTCAGGTGATCGATGAAGATGTTTAATAAGACTGGACCCAGTACTGACCTCTGGATAACACCACTAGCTGCAGGTCACCCCCTGGACTCTGTGCCACTCATTACCACCCTCTGAGTTCTATTGTTCAGCCAGTTCTTAGCCCACCTCACTCTACTCTCTTCTAACCCACATTTCCTGAGTTTACCAACAAGGATATTACAGGAGACAGTGTCAGACTTGCTGAAGTCAAGGTAGACAGCATCTACTGCTCTCCCTGCATCTGCCCATTCAGTGCCACCATCACAGAAGGCTATCAGATTAGTCAGACATAACTCCCTTTAGTAAATCCATGCTGGCTACTTTTGATAACCTTTGCTTCCATGTGCTTAGAGATGATCTCTAGAATGAGCTGCTCTATCCCCTTTCCAGGGATAGAGGTGAGTCTGACAGGTCTGTAATTTCCAGGGTCTTCCTTCTTGCCCTTTTTGAAGACTGGACTGACACTGGCCTTCCTCCAGTCCTCAGGAACCTTCCCTGTATACTCTCATTGGTATTCTCATTATAAACAGACTTGTAATCTCTTTTACACATTTGCGATTACAAATGTCTGCTAAATTCTGAGAGTAGGAATGAAAACCTAAAAGTTTGGGTGTTTGTTTTTTTGAATTTTTTTTGTTGTTGTTTGGGTTGTTTTGTTTTTCTTAAGGATTATGGTGTTGAATAAATTTGACTGTCTCAGAGCTATTCATGATTTATGCTGATCAAAGATTGTTTTGGACTCGAAACTTATAATGACCTTATAAGGAGCTCCAAGGAGCATCTTCTGCTAGTTTTGAAGATGGAAGATTTTACAGGCAAAATGTAATTTTCCTTTATCCTTGTAGCTCAGTCCTCCCTTCCTCTCATATATCTATCTCTACTCTTTTTTTATAGCTTTACTGAGTTGTCAGAATCTTACTAGATGAGCTAATTTTTCTATTTCAATGTATTTTTTTTAAGTACTGGAAAAGCCACCTTGTCTCTTTGCTTAGTTGTTCCTGCACAGTATTTGTTTTATCCTTACCTTGCCTGTCATTGTGTTCACTTTTCTCACAGCATTCCCATTTCAGTATGTTTTGTCATGCTGGTTTATTCTTCCATTCTACAGTGGTGCCTCGTCAGTCTGTGTACCCTTTCACTAACTCGTATGTTTTATCAGTGGTCTCACACCTTTGAGTTTTCTGAACCTAGTTTTTTTTCTTTTGGTGCCCCTTCTTGACTTTCTCTTTCTGTCTGTCACCTTCACTGTCTTTCCCATCTTTTCTCAGCACTCAGTTTCTGTGAAAGTCATATTCCAGTTTTCTGCACTCTTTTTTTAGCTCTTATTTGATATACTCAGCTTCCACAGTGTCCTTGAGAAGGGAACTGAAGACTTAAAACAAGATGGATTGTTACGTTGATCCTGATACACTGTAGCTGTAGCAATACACCTAGAGCATCATCAGTGCAACCTCACTGAACCTAGGTAACTTAGGCTGAAAGGTTTCTGCTAAGCCTGCGTAACATCAGACTTACTTGATATAAAACCAAAACCAACCAGATGGATTTTCATAATCTTGTAGCCTGCTTTTATGTTATTCATGTGATGGAATGCTTTTATGCAAATGAAAAGCCACCACAATTTAGTTATTTTTCTTTTATAGTTTGTCCAAAATATTTTGGTGATCTTAATCTTGAAATCAATTAAAAACATTGATCTCATAATGGAATTTGTTTAGATGGGTTTATAAGACAGTGCTCTCCTCTCTGTAACAAAATATAAAACATTGAATTTAAATTAATGTATGTATTTGTAAGGAAATCATGAACACTACAACTATTTCTCTCTTTTTGTAGCTACATTTTTCTTTCATCTTATTATTTGAGTGACTAACAATATCCTGCTATGACTTAAAAGAATAAATATAATGCTGTTATTTTCTAAAACTTCAAATTTGTAATGACAGTTAAATGATTCTTATACTGGTGTCTTCTATTTAGACAGTCAGCCTTACTCCTTCACCTTTGGTATCTTTTATGTTTAAGACCACATTGAATTATTATTTTAGATATTTAAAATGTACTTGTCTACATAGAAGACTAGATCATGCTATAAGCTATATAGAGGTGCCCCCAACCTCCTGCTTAAGTTCATAGGAGCTCTGAGGATGCAAAGGCAGAATATGGGTACAAAGTACTTGAAGTTAAAGCTTAAGCATTCCTCATCCTTGTGCTCCATTACAGAATCTTTTGGCTGAGAAGGTGGAACAGTTGATGGAGTGGAGTTCAAGACGCTCAGTCATCCGCATGAATGGAGACAAATTCCGAAGATTTGTGAAGGCTCCACCTCGTAACTACTCTGTGATAGTGATGTTCACTGCTCTCCAACCACAACGGCAGTGCTCTGTTTGCAGGTAATTTATACTTTAGTGATCTTTTTCATCTTCCTTACCACAGTTTTCAAGTGAACGTTTTAATCAATGTGCAATACACGAAATAGAATTGTTCTTTGCATGTGATAGATGCTTGCTATTTAACAGGCTTATGTGTTTGTTACAGCATCTTGTCAACTGCCTTCTAATCTATGTCAAATTTTAGAAGTCTTCCTAGTTTTGGATTTTATTAAATTGCAGTTGAATAAAATGTACACAACTGAGGAAGACTTTCTCTTTAAGAAATCTGCTTTATTTTGTTATCAGTCGACCATGATCTTTTCAATGACATTTTTGTGACAGAAGTGATTTGTTATCATTTAATAATATGACACTTCACTGGTTACTTCAGTTAAGAGGTGTTCAAGTCTCTGATGCAGATGTGAATTACCCTGTGATTTGGACAGCTTTGGACAGTTATTACATGCAAGCACTTTTCACAAGGACATGCTTACTGTAGAACACTGTCTGGCACTACACTTTAATGTATTCTGGTGGATCCTACATATTCTAATATGTATTAGAGTGGCTCTGATAATCTTCTAAATTCATGATCTTTCTCTGCAAGTTCCTAGTTCAATAAAGTAATCCAAAAATGGCTAATGATAGGTATGGAAATAGGGCCAAGGGACTGAAAGGTACTTATGCACTTAATTACCTTACTAAAACAGAAAACTAATAAAAGCCTCTTCAGCCAAATTATGCATTAGAAATTATTGTATTTAGTAATAGATGGGCTTGTTGTGCAGGGAGTTCTAAACAGTATTTAAATGTGCAGGAAAATACTTCATAGAACTATGAAATGCATAAGCTGCATATGAAGAAATATTATTCCTTAGTTTTAAATAGGTGTACATTAAACAATATACAAAGTTGGAAAATACAGAAACCTGTCAGACTTTTTTGGCTTTGGAATGCGATGTTTGCAATAGAAATACTATACTTGTATGCAGGTTTTATTACTTTTTTTTTACAGAGATTATTTTTTTGTCATTGAAGTCAATTTGTCACTTTGGAGGGAGAGTATATAAATTGTATTCCCATGAGTTCACCTTTCACACCCTTCACAAGTACAGGAACTTTCCAGTGTTCTTAAGTCAAAGGAATTTTTTCCAGAATTTGATTGCTGTAATTTCTTCTTTGTGTTGTCAGACTTCAACTTTAAGAAATGAAATAGGAGTTGAAAGTTTACCACATTGTTTTAAATCATTCCTTATTTTCCAGCCCAGTACATAAAGCTACAGGAGATGCACCAAGTTCAGCTTTATAAGGGTCAGTGTTTTTGTCATTATAATGTCTGTACCAAATTCTTTCCCTGAGTTCTGTACAGCTCCTTTGTAAGGCATGTGAAAACAACATAAATAATGGTGTTATTAAGGAAGTTAATTTTGTTTACAACTGTATATTGTTCATTGTACGAAAAAAGAGCTTACAAACTTCATCCTGTAATAAGCCAGTCTAGCCACTTATATACAGAAGCAACTGAAATTATTTTAAGCATAGAATGAAGGAAAAAATTCAAAATACTGCTTTCAGTTAGGTTTAGTTAAACGTGATGTTGCGATCCACTTTTTCATGTGAAATGAAAGGAATTTAATGAGATTGATCGTACTGCATGTAAAACCATTATCAGGAAAATCAGCATTTTCAAATCAATGGCTAATTAATGGACAAGAGCACTGAAAAGATACACAGAACTGAAATGCATGCATTACTTTATTGTTAGCTATTCACTAGCCACTTTGTCTAAAGGAAAAATAGATTTTGTTAACTTAATCTGTAATGTTCTGTGAGGATGCTTTTATGCAAGATTTAAGTTAACTGTTACTCATCAAAATATTTTCAGAGCGATTGCTTACAAAAAAAAAATCATTCATATTTCAAACACAAAAAAGGATCTAGACTGAAACCTTTGACTTTGAATAACTTCATCACAAGAATTAGTACTTCCCCCCCCCCCCGCCCCAAAAAATTGAGCCTGGTTAGTTTATGCACCATGGGATTATCTAAAAGAAGAAAGAAAAAAGAAAAAAAAAAAAGGTTTTGTCTCCCCTCTTTGGTGGCTAGATTTAATATTTCAGTACTTTATCTATTCTGCATGTCCAGTTTATAAAGAATAGGGGTGCAGTATTTTTCAAAGGGGAAAAAAAAAAGATGTTTGTGTGCTGCTGTTGCATAAAGCTACATCAAATGCTAAGCATGAAAAATGCAGCATTATACAACAAATATATAAATAACAGGTTGGGGAGCCATGGTAGGAAATGTGATCCCATTCTGGAGAAAAGCAATGAAAGCTGATGGTCATTAGATCAGGCCATTGCAGATTTGTACATGTGAGGCCAGAAGAGATTGTGTCCTATCTTGTTAAAGTATTTTTTTTGTGTAACTCACTGTGCATTTGGTTATATTTAGAATGTTTGTTTTTAAAATGAGTGCCTGCTTACAGTAAAATCAGTATGACTTTTTTGTCAGATGTGTTGAATGGTCGTGCTATCAGAAATGTAGAGGTAGTTTCTTGCATTCAGAAATTCAGTGTAATTTTTGGCACTCTTTAAAGCTTATGTAAAGTCAGATTGGTGACCCAAGTTCTTTACCAAACTAAGTACTATTGTGCTTGTCCATTGCTGTAATTCCTGTAGTTTGGACATTGTCTGTAAGGTATGAAGGAAGGATTTCCACACATACCCCATCCTTTTTAACACCAGAAAAGTTTCAATTTTTGGATAAAACTTCGTTGAGGTGATCTTAGACATATTAAAATGCCTGGAGGCATAATATTTAAACATTTTTTAAAAGTCTTACCTATCTGTAGAGCAAGGAACTACATGTGGAAAGCTGACCTATTTTGTCTCTGAGAATCCAAAGCTTTATTTCTATTCACAGGAAAGAGGACATTGTAATATCAATCACATAAACACTGAACTGATTTGTGAAAATATAGGGAAATAATACCAATTTGCTCTTAAAATGCCACATACAAAGAATTCCCTAGGACTTCACTTATTTGGATTAAACTTTTGTGTAAAAAAAGTATCTTTTCAGTCAAAGCAGCTGAACTTTTTTCAGTCAAAGCAGCTGAACTTTTTTCAGTAAAACCAAAGCATATTGTGTGTTTTGTAGGTAAAAAGTTACTTAACATAAGATCTGTTTTTCCAATGGAATGCTATACCATGACTTCATTTTGATTGATTTTTTCCTAACATTTGACATTATCCCTTTTCAGTATATACTTTTAAAAATTAGAAATCACATCTGCATCACTGATTGGAGTTTATGCTAAAAACTGTAAGACAAAACATAGAACAAAATAGGTTGATTTATAGATGTTTATAAAACACATGTCAGTTTGTTGTCTTTGAGACAGACATGGGTTTTGTATTCATCTTAATGAAATATTTTCACAAACTGTGGACTGGAAAATGTATCTGTAGGCTCTCTAAATCAATCCAGTCCTAACACAGGAAGGCTTCTGTAAACCAGCAGCTCTGTAAACATGTTAGTAGTGCCCCTAGTCATGCCTCTAGAGCGTTTTTTCAAAGAAATTCTTTTTTATCCTAAAGCAGAATTTGGAGTACAACATTTTCATTTAGCTTTGTGGACAAGCAAGTTTCTATACTCTGTTCCAAAAAACTTTTGACAGCCATCTGATGCCTTCACGACTGTGTAAGCAGAAATGTCAGTTTTCCTGTTGATGCAATTGTTTAGATTCAACATGACATAGCTGGTGTTGACAAATGAATTAACCATAACAGATTAGATATCCTGTGTGCTCTCAAATGTGAAGTCATTGGTGGGGGCAGGATGTGTTTCTAAAAGTTGAATATGTGGGGTTTTTCCATGCATGTTTTGAAACGTGTTTGATTAAACAGTTTTAGTCCCAAGAAATTAACTTGGTTCGTCTTAATTGACTTCACATGTTATTACTATTCTTGATGTATATACTGTGCAACCACACATCAGAAGCAGATATTAAAGGGCCCTTTGGTGCACTGTGATGATGAATCAGCTTGGATTTTTTTTTGGTTTGGATAAACAGTCAAAAATAATCTAAACTGTGACTCCACAGAATATAAGACCAGCTTCCCTTTTTCTTTTATGTTTAGGTATTTAACTAGATAGTTTCTCTCTGTTACCCACATCAGTCACACTACTGAAAAAATTGTTATTTATATAAAAAGGAGAACAAAAGAACAGTAACTGTGACAACAACATTTTCACAGAGACTAAGAGACTGTTTCTTAGCCTGTAGTTTATATTGCTGTGCAAATGGTAACTACTGGCCTGGTTTAAATGCATTTTGGGGTGAAGATTCTCTTTCAGCTTCTCTGTTCTTCATTTCTTGCCTCTTGCAATCTGTTCCCTCATTTTATTATCACTACATTTTCCCAAAGGGATCAGCACCATTTTACCTACCAGACTTCAACAACACCCCCTCCTATATTTGAGTATTAAAGCTTTGATTTTCAGCTGCACATGGACATTAGCTCTAGCCAGCTGAACCCATCACTGTGTTCCTCTGCATCTCTTGTTGTTATCAGTAGCTCATTCTTCTTGGTTTGTTGCTATACCATATAATCACTCCATAAACAAGTTATGTCTTTTACTTTCTAAGCTCTGCTTCTTTCATCTCACTGGCAGAAGCAACTATCTCTGCTTCATATACAGGTGCGCATTAGAAATGTCTCCTTTGTTGCCAAGCAGTTCACACTTTCTTCTGGTTTATTTTTCAGATTCATTGCTGGGGTATTTTCATTAGAAAGGGGTATCTGGGTCAGAGAAACGAAACTGGTCACTTGAGGTTTGTTGGCACAAAAGCTGAAGCCCATCAACAAAAAGATTCTTTTTTTTTTCTTTCTTTCTTTTTCTTTTTTTTTTTCTTTTTTTTTTTTTTTTTTTCTTACAATACTATTCTCTGGAAAGATCAGTGCAACATCAGAGACTAAAGATACTGAGTTTCAGTGGATAGGTTCTATACCTTGACCTGTGCCACTAGTTTGTTATGAGATAATGGTTAAAACATGTAAATTAAACATGTACATCTGAGTTTCAAGATACTTTAAACAAAAATATTTTTTTGCATACTTTCTGCTATGCTTGTTTATGCCTGTGACTCCCAAATATTTCTTTTAAAAATGTAACTGAGACAGTTTGAAATGCTGCAAATCCAGATTAAAGCCTAGTAATAACATCGTAAATATGAGGAGAAAAATGAGGAAATGCAACAGAGGAAGATTGTAGTAATGGCAGGTGACCACTTGTAGAGACAACCTTGTAAAATGCACAAACTGAAAATTATGTTGTTTCACAATTGTGCTTGGATGATGTTTAATATTTTACTGTGGAAGTAACAAACCTGCTTCCAGATTCTTGTAAAACACAGTTTTGCAAAGACAGTATTTATGAAGCAGCAGCTAGAAATGGCTGGTAATGTAGAGGAGTACATGTAGTCATTAATTTTCTTCAACCCCATGTTGACCAGACTATTGCATTTTTAAGTGTCAAAAGTTTCATTATATTGAAGGGAACATGCATTACTCCCATTACCTGAAGTTCTTTGTGCATCTGTAAATACATATGTATGTAAATATACATATAAAGTATATACATAAAATGTTTCTGTAGGACATGAGAGAGATAGGTCAATTCTGCAGGTGTGGCACATTTTCCAAAGATTTTTTTTTTCTTTCATTTGAGTGACAAGGCTGAATTCTGTCAGAAATTATTCATAGCATCTATAGGAACAAGCTTGTAGTTACTGCACAACACATGCTACAGAATGAGCTTAAAGTCAACTGCTTAAGCTATTCTGTATTTCTTACAGGATTATAGGAAAGGTAAGTTATAATTCAATATATAGTATGTGTGTTTTTAAGTTTTGAGTTCAATGTAGTATGTGTTTCATGAAGGGCTCCGAATATAGCTGCCTTCTGCTGTTGACTCACAATATGCATAAGGAAATGACAAAAATATGTGAGAGAAGACATTCCACATAATTTTATTAATATCACCCTATCAATGCGACCTCCAAGAGGAGGATTTTTATCTAGAGCAGAGAGGAATTCTTTTGGTTTCCCTGTTCACGAAGGTATCTCGGAAAACTGTTTTCAAGTAGCCGATCAAAGCTGATCAAAGGTCAACAGCAAAAAGAATTCTGACAGTCAAGGAGGTGTCATCAGAAAGAAGAAAGAGGGTCCTCTGCCTTTCAGTTTTTTGCTGGTTGATCAAGAGCAAATAGTGAGAAAATCATTGACAGGTCTCTTTACTGAGAGGGAATTATCTTTTGAGCTTTTTTTCAAAGCAGGAACAGGAAATGTAGAAGGAGCTGTTGAAAGTTCTGCTGTTGCTTTTCCACTGCTTGATAGAAGTATTTATAAGTCCAGTTTAACAAGGCAGTAATTTTGTACTTGGATCATGAGGGACTCCATATTCTTCCTGTTCGGTTTGTTGGGGTTTTTTTTACTTTTCAACTTCTACAAAATATGATCTTGTAGCTCCTTTTCATCTGCAGAATATTGGAAATTTCATGTGATGCTGTAAATAGAATAGCATGGATTTTAGCTTGCTTTCTCCTGTTAGATACCTAGGTTGCATGAAGAGTGTAGATTTCAACTAGAGTCCATACTCTTCTTCATTTTGTTGTGCATGAATTTTCTGAACACATTTGTAGATTCTTCAGTGCTTTTTGTTGTGACATTGATTCACTCTAAACAAAAGTAAAAGCAAATAAGCACTCTGCATTATTACCTTCTGGATACTGAGAAGTCAAAATAAGCACTTAGCCCCTTTTCCTCTTAATTTTGGGAATAGGATTCCAAAGAAAAAGTAGAAGTAGTTTTGGAGGTAGATTGCAGCATTGATCACAGTTTACTTTAAACAGATGGATAAGAATGAGTAGGTCACCCGGTAGTGCATTCTTTTCCACCTGTATGGTTCTGTTTTGTACAGTCCATAGTGTACCAAAAAAAAATGGTTTACTACTTTCTTTGTAAAATATTCCACAGTCTATTTTATTCTTTTCCTAATATTCTGTTTGTGTTTTCCTTATTATAATGTTAGACTAATAGAATAAAATTTATTTAATATAGCTCAAGCTGTACAAATCTGACTATCTGCTATAGATACCCCCATAATTAATCCTTAAAACTAAAACATACAATATTTCATGAGCACCTCTTGCGTAATGGAAGAAATTTTTGTAGAGCATTTGCTTACCAGCTCATTTTTCAGTATGTTAAATTTTCTAGTAAATAGTAGACTTCCCTTTTGATCTGGCCACTATTTTCTAGGAGCTAGTTAATATTACTGTTGTTTCTTGGTCCTATGTTCCTGATAAAGTGAAATTCTGAAGAGGGGACTGTAGCAGCAATAACATTTAAATCTTCTCTATCAAAACACCCTGTCAAACTAACAAGACCAGTGGTGACATTATTCTGATGAGTTCATAGCAAGTGTAATTCTGCTCTATGCCTTTATAGCATTTCTTATAATTACTATAATAATTTCATATAATTAACATTATTGTATAAAAACAAATTGGAAGAATTTATACTAATGAATGGTAGAGATAGGTAAGAAATGATAGATTTGATATTGCCTGATACGCATTGGCGGCTGAATTTTTTTTCACCAAAGCGCTTATACATTTTACTATTGTGTCTGAAAAGGAATAACTAATGCTACAAAAAGTTAATGTGATTGTATCAGCATTGTATCCACTGGAAATTATACAGTAGGATGTTCTTCCATTCCGTTTGTGGCAATTCTGATATTTTTCACTCTTGCTTCTCAGCATCCCTCAGGAGCTGCTGTGAGGGTATATTTGCAGAATGCTTTGCTGTCTTCAGCTTGAGGATGAAATTGTGCTTTGAATTTGTTATAGAAAATATAATACAGCCTTTTGCAAGATGATACTTTATGAAGTATTTTCCCTACCTATTACAGTTTTTTAAAATAGCTCTAAAATGTGAAATACATGGAGATCAACAGAAACAAGAGTCTTCTCAAATGGTGGGGGCATAACTTGAGTATCTAAATTTCCCAGAAACACTCTTTCATCACATTAGAAAGGTAGACTGAGAAGAATGATGGCATCAAGTTGACATGATTTTTATCTTTTTCTTACAATAAAAATGGTCCAGCTTTAATATAGCAGGTTTAACAGAACAGTGCCCTACAAATATTACTTAGGATTTTATGATATTCCTTTGATGTTGTCAGACTGCCCTCTTCAGGCTGACACTGAATATGTTAGTCTGCTTAATCTTCATGTCCGTTTCTAGAAACAACCAATCTCATGCCTAAATCACATTTTTTTTATAATTCCAAACTTTGCCCATTAAGTGTGTTCAGTAGCAATTTTAATTCAGATAATAAGAGTGAAAATTGAGGTTTTGTGCCTCTAAGATTTATTCTTTCAGGAAGTAAGAGCTAATAAAATTTCATTTTAACTTTTTTTTTATGATAGATACTTTTGTGTACAATATATTCCTTGATACAATGCAACGCTGCTGGAGTTGTATGTAATGTATTTCATGCCTAGGGCTAATCTCAGTTATGAGGAGATGGAGAGGGTTCTTATGGCATCTGTGGTCCTTTCATCCTCTCCCTTCTCTTTAATCTCTCAAAATACAATATGTATTGTGTGTGTTTAGTGCAGAATTTCTCTTGCAACAAGCAGATTTTTGCATCTACAGCTTTTAAATAAACAAGTGTTCTGCACCATCAAACATATGGAGTTGGTTTTGTAGAAACACTGTTCTGAAAAAAGCTGCAGAATACATTTATTTATATTCCTTCTGCATCTTGCCACATGCAAAGGTAAGTTGCCAAGTGGTAGAACCTTGGTTTGGAATCTGCAGCAGATATAACTAATTAGTAATATGGAAATGATTATCAAGGGAGCCTATGTAAAGCCAAAAGTACTGCAAGAATCCTTTCAGGTTGGTTGGTTTGTTTGTTGGGTTTTTTTTTCTGAATTAATCATATGGATTTGTCCTGTGGAGGAACCTGTGGTTTTATGGTTCTGTGATTTGTGTTTAGAGAACATCTCTGCTGGTAAGAATCCCAGAATTCTTCTCCTGGAATTACTTTTATTCTTTCCTCTCAGTACAGACACGGCAAAGTTGTTTGATTTGGTTTGTGTTTTAGTGTTGTTTTGGTTTTGGTTTTTTTGGGTTTTGGGGATTTTGGTTGGGAAAACACAACCAACCAACAAAGCCCCCACCTGAATATAAAGTCATGGGTAAAGCCCAGAGGATGCTTTCTGACAAATTTGAGTAGTACAAATGTGACTTTCTAGTGATGATAGAAAAGATACCCTGTATATTGTGTGAAATTATCCTTTATCAGTTTTAAACCAAGTTTTATGGAAATAAGCTTGACTGTATTATGCTACTTAAAACCTTACTGTTCATTTATTATCTTTTCCCCAGTGCTTAGCTGTTTCAATGGCTCTTTCTGTGCCTCTGCTGTTTTAGGAAGATTACTGCTGTCACATTTCTGTGTTACTTTTCAAATACTTTCAGTATTCCTTATGTGCAGCTGTCTCCAGCAAGTAAATCGTGATACCTGTACTCAAGGGCCACGTAAGCATCTCCCTGCATGGATCTGTTCTCAGATTTTTGTGACTCTTGCCACTTAGGCTACTCCTGTTTTCTGAGAATTTTAAATATGGAAAACATCATCTTTTTGTTGGCAACATCTTGGACTGTTTCTGGTATAGTTTGACTTAACACATTTCTAATTTTGGAGAAGGCAAGTTTGAAGCAAAGATTTGCATAACTAGCTGAAACGTTTTAAAATTGATAGCACGGGTGTTGAGAGTAATACTGCAAGTGTAATTCATCTAACCACTGCAGCTGGTTATAGAATCTTTTTTTGCCAGCGAATGACACATGGATGTATGTTTCTGTTTCTTTTCCTTAACAGGCAAGCTAATGAAGAATATCAAGTTCTGGCTAATTCATGGCGCTATTCATCTGCTTTTTCAAACAAACTGTTTTTCACAATAGTGGATTATGATGAAGGGGCAGATGTTTTTCAACAGGTAAATGTTGGAGACCGTAAAACATTCTTAATTTTTAGAACTACACATTGATTTAGCAAATGATACAAGACAAATTACTTCCTGTGTGTAGGTGTGTACCTCTGTGTTTTGTATACAAATTCTTCCCGGTTAAAAACACCAGGCACGACACCTTCTATGATATTAATGAAGTCAGATTATACCAGTAGCCAGTTCTAGTATTTTCAAGTGTAGTTTATAATGTTTATTTAAAGATTACGTTGTGTGTATGTGAATTCTTTTTCAACCCATTATTAATGACATTTTTTAGAATTAAATGCAATGGAGCTAACACTTTCTTTTCAAGGTTTCTTTTATTTTATCTTTAAGGGAAAAAACTCTTAACTAAAAGAGTATTTTAATTCCTCTTATGTAATACAGTAGTCTTCAACTTCAGTACTATTTGCACTAGTCTGGAAGTTCTTCAGGGAATAGAGAAGAGACTGTTTTAGATTTTATATACTGACTGTGAGGAGTGAAAAATCAATTGTTGGAGAAGGGAGTCTAAGGCCCCTACTTAAAATGAGTAGTCACCACAAAACACATTGCTTGAAAATTAATACTATTATGCCTTTCTCTGATATTTATCTGTTGATCAAAGCTAAAAATGCAGATTGAGGAGTTCTCTGTATTTCTAGCCACGTTTAGGTGAAGTGTGATTTAAAATTTTCAGGGGAAAAATTTAGTATTTCTTTTTAAAATATTTAATTTTTAAAAGTTTAATTATTATGTTCAGTAAATATTTTTTCCTTCCAGTTGGCATCTTAGAATGTGTTGTGTAAAGAATGGTTATTAATGGCTTAAGTTTTTGCTTTACAAATTTTAGTTCAAATAAGCATTAAAATCATTTTACATCAACCTGTATTGTTACAGTAATACAAAATATATTGATTGATCTTGCCCTAAGCCAATCAATATATATCAGAATTGTGTAGTGCAATTCATTAGTCATACTAATGACTCCTTTAAAGTGGGTTTGGGGGGAAATGTAGTTCTGACCTTATATTTCTGTGTAATCAAGTCATGTAATACTGATACCATAGCAAAAAAAGTGCAAAAAGTAATTTGACTTTAATTGTTCAGCTTTTATTCTCTTTGTAGAGAAATGACAATGCAGTTGCAGACAAACTGCTCCCAAACTATATATAATGTCAGAAGGTTTCTGCATCTCAGCATGTTGCTGTATCTTACAAAATATTTTATTAAACTGTTTCACAGCATTTGCTTTAGCCTGTCTCAGGATATATTTTATTTCCAAATCAATTCACTAAAGTAGAGGGAAATTTTTTGCTTAGATGGAAAATATTTTTATAGTTGGTAATTTCTATTGATAAATTCAGTTCTGTACTTAATTAAATATTGTGTGTTAGAAATGTGATAAAACTAATTTTGCAGTGATAAAACTAATTTTGCAGGGATGAAACAAAAATGTTTATTCTGCCTTTGCTATTTAAAGATCTCCGTATTGCATCATCTTCAAGTATTTCCCCTGTTTTTATGTTAATTTTTATTTCTTCAAGTGTATTTATTGCACTGTTACAGTGTGTGAGAACTTTAAAGCATAAAATACTCAGAAAAGTGTGTGGGTGAAATACTCTGAATAATTAAAGATCCAAAATCATCTACTGGGAAGTAGTATCCTGAGTACTCTCTTTGCAGGACTATACACGAAGATGTAGAAAAAGGACTAGCGCATGGAGATAAATAATGTTTTTCGTGATAACTAGATATGTTTTGCCTTATATATAAAAGGTAAATGTTTTGTGGATACAGTTACTAACTTTTTTTCTGATATTTTTCCTGGTTTTGTAGCTGAATATGAACTCTGCTCCGACTTTCATGCATTTTCCTCCAAAAGGTAAACCCAAGAGAGCTGACACATTTGACCTGCAGAGAATCGGATTTGCAGCTGAGCAGCTAGCTAAATGGATAGCTGACAGAACAGATGTTCATGTAAGTCTTTTGACAATTTTAAAAGTTGAAACCAAATGTATCTCTGTAGTCTGAGACAGGCTGATGACAAATTCTGTTTTTCCTTAATATAGTTTTTCCTCAAGTGTAAGTTCTAGACAACATTAGAGAGAAAAAAAAAAAACATTTTAATTGTGGCAACTTCTGCAGTTTGTAGATTATATTCGATTCTTTCTTTGTTAAATTTTATGTATTCTTATTCTGGATTAAAACGAGCAATGATATTGTGATAATTAGTCAATAACAAGTAAAATGTGCTTTGCAAAACTGGACACAAAAACAGATTGATCCGAGGGGAACTACTCCTAATCCAGACAGAGCCTGCAAATATATTGGAAGAAATAACATTGTGGAGCTGAACAGTTCAAAATTATGCTTAAAACTTTTTTCCATATTATGTGCTTATTAAAGGAATTACTATGTTTTTCATATTTAGGTATACCATTAGAGATTTGTCTTTCTGACTCAAAGAACAGATTTCAGATGCTCCCTGTTTGTCTATATGGAAGATGATGTCTATGTTTGCATTTATTTGTGATCTGTATTTTCACTTATCTTTTCCAGATTAGAGTATTCAGGCCTCCTAACTATTCTGGTACAATTGCACTGGCTCTTCTAGTATCGCTTGTTGGTGGCTTGTTGTATCTGCGAAGAAATAACTTAGAGTTCATCTACAACAAAACTGGTTGGGCAATGGCAGCTCTGGTATGCAAATCTTCCTTACCAATACACTTTTTATTAGTTTCTTAGGATATGTATCTTCATTACCTGCATAGTAAATTAAAAGCCATTGAATTAATACATTGTTCAGAATAGCACTATCAAACAGAGATTCATAATCAAGATTTTGGGGCAAATTTTCTTAAGCAGTGAGTATCAGCTTTAGGTTTATGTTTGAATTTTAACAAGAATGTATTTCTAATGAAGTGTTACTAATGTCCACTGCTATTGTTCAACTTGCCCTTTTTTGTAAAAGCAGTAATGTTATGATTGATTTAATGTGGATATTAATGTCAGACTGTATCACTTTAGAATAATTAAAGGTTAAGAAAAGTAACAAAAAGCCTTTTTGTGTTTGTAAGAAAATGTTAAAAGAACTAAGAAACAAAGGAGAAGGTGGAATTTTCAAAAAATGGTTTCAGTAGTACTGGCTTTAACATTCCACTGATAACCTAAATGAGATTAAAGCAGTCTTAACTCTGTTAACTCTGAGGATACTGAGTGTTAACTCAGGAAATTTCAAAACTCGCCAATAGTCTGCTTGAAATATTAGTCATCTAAATTCTCAGTGCTATGAATAATGAATTAAGGTTTAACTTAATGCTGCATTACAGTGTGTTTATTTATATCATACTTTTCAAATAACTTGAGTAGACCGATAAAAATGTGGACTATGCAACATAGTCAGCTGTGTCAGTTGTAGATAGGGAATAGCATGCAAGGACAGTAGATGATGGTTAAGGTGTATCAATAATTACTCATTACTCTGCAATCATTGTGACTGACAGAAGAGGGAAAATCTGTGGAGCAGCATCTAAGGCTTAATTTTCAGGGACAAATAGTCAGGAGCACAGTTATCATCACTATCATGTCTAGAGTTACCAAGTCCAAGCAAACATTTTACAGATTTTTACAGATATTTAATAGAACCCCTTCCTTTTGTATTAGTGATATATTAATTGAAAACAGTACTTTTAAAAAATTGTCCATGTATTTTGTACAACATAAGCCAAGATTTTCTTCTTTTTCCATGTAAATTATTCTTAATTCCCATTGTCACTTTAAATACTTATTCTGAACTTGCATCAGTATAAACTAACCTTTCTTGAAAACACACAACTAGGATTGTAGATGGAATGTGAGGTTCACTTGTGCAGCAGCATTTGTATTTTATTGCACCCTTTCACAGGAAAGCTTGGACCAGAGGGTCCTTTGAGGTCCTTTCCCACCTGGAGTATTCGATGATTCTGTGTACTTTAGCTCTGCTAGAAGTAGGTTACTGATATATCCTAGAAATGGTTTTGCCTTTTCAAAGCCACATCATTGATAGCTTGCTGTTCTGCCCCAATTCAGCAATATGAGAAGATACCTTCTATGTGCTCCTTTCAGCTGATGGGCCCATTGGCATCCTTTATAACATCAGTTCAAAGATGTAGTTACCGAGTACCGGTTGGGGTCTAATTAATTTTTTTATCAAAATGTTTAACAAGATCTTAAAGCAACATCTTTGTGCAGAGTTCCTTAATATTTTACATTATTCTTGAATAATAGCTACCAATAATTTTCTTTTCTCTCATGTGCTATCACAGCATTTCTAGTTAGTGTATATGGCATACTTTCATAGTTTAAGCAGTTTGCTACTCTACCCCATACACTGAGGAAGGAAAAAGAATAAGATGTCTACAGGACTAGATTTCCAGTAGAATGCTGTTTCCTTTTGATGTAGAGAGCCAGGGGCCGAAAGTCTTTTTTGTTCCAGGATATCATTTGGAGTGTCCTGAGCTCTAGCACAGAGTGACAGTTCTCTTCCAAAGTAAGTCTCATACTTATTCCCATATATTTTCTAGATTACCAGAATTTTTCAGTGATAATACTTTTTAGAGATACACTACCACCAGAAAGGTCAAATAGAATGTTTGCCAGTCTAACTTCTTTTAGACTCCTAATCTTTACTCATCACCTGAGTAAAACAATAATTATCACACTAAAATAGATGTTTGTGTCAAAATTAGATAAAGATATATAACCAGTGGTATATCTTTTGTTTAACCATGCACTGGATCTCTGGAGATAGCAATTTTATTACAATTTTATACCTCAGGGTTTCAGATCAGAAGTTTAATGGTTGAATGTTTCAGGGAATACTGTTTTTGTCTTGCAGAGGTTAAAAATCAATTCTTGAAGTCAAGAATCATATTAGAATCTGTGTTAAATAGCTGAAAACACAATTAACTTCCTAATTAAATTTAAAAAATTAACACATCAGTTCTGTCTTAAAATATTTCATGTTCTCCAGAGAGCAGCTGGACATTTTATATCTGAACACTACTGTGTGGATAGGGCCAATGTTCAAATGCAGTCAAACGTTTACAGAAATTGTGTTAATGCCATTCAGGAATTGTTATGTTGCTGATTGTTTTGACAAGCAATAATAGAGTTAAAAGGAATTAAAATGTCATTAATGCTATTTCTTGTTGTTGATAATACTATTTCCTGTAAAATTCTGTTTACCTGAAAAATGAGTAGTGCTTAGAGTATCTTTTAGATCTTATATTTGCAAGTATATAGTGACTAATCATGGTGTTGAGCTGATGCTTCCCTTTTTAATCATCGCTGTTCTTTTGGCTTCACAATGCTGTCAAAGCCCAATACTGCAAAATTCTGTTTTAAGCAAAGATCATGCAGCGACCAGAAGTCCTTTTGGCTTTATTTAGATCTACACGGACATATAAGTTTATACTTAAAATTCTTTTTGGTGGAATCAGCAGGGACTCCAGATTGCAGGCTTTTGCACAGTTCTGTAAAATGACTAGAATATGTCCATATTCACAGAAGAAAATGGACAGTCATTAATATTATTCATTCAAAGATATTGTGTAGTTATGATTCCCTTACATGGTGCTTTTTTTAATAGTAAACTGTCTTTTTTCATAAAAGCTTATTAAAAAGAAAAATGGAGAAGATGGTGTCCAGTTAAGGGGAGCGAGTAATGTCTAATAACATGCTTTTATGAAGGATATAAATAACTAATAAATACTTCATTTTATATTCTTCATGAGTATTTTTGCCTTTTTGAATTTAAGAAACAACCAAACAAAAAAACCCAAACCAAAACAAAAAAAACCCCACTAAACAGAAATTCAATAGAGAAAGCCTGGCAAGATGTATAAAAACTACAGGAAGTCCATGTTTTTGTCAGGACTACTGGCAGTTATTTTGTTCCTTACTGTCAGTTCTTTATATGGATGTTGCAGAACTGAGAAGGCATGGGAGTTTTGGGGTTTTTTTTCTAAAAGCTGTGGTTTTGGGGAGGTGTTGTACTACTAGATATTCAGCATTCATTAACTATATGGAAAAAAACATTCTTAATTTCAAGTGAAACTCTTTCATAGACATCCTAGGATTCAGTAACTGAAAACTGTACCACTGCAAACAGTCTCTTGTTTTCTTTTTGTTGTTTTCCAGAGCTTATTAGTTTGTTTTGAAGAACTTTTTTTGCTCCGAAGTACTGGATACTTGTTATTTAAATGAAAAATGGACAGCATGTCCCTACCTGATTGGGTGATCTGTTCCTAAAAACTAGAAAAAAAAAATATGAGCATAAAGTTTTTTTTCTGTTTTCACTAGCAGGATCCCAGAAATGCTGACCGAATTTTTATTCGTTATCTCCATTGATACCAAAAAGTTGTCTCATAGGTAATATTTCCAGAACTGTTTAGGAGAATATTTATGAATGCAAATTTTAGTGATCCATCAAATTGTTTTGATAGACTTTCAGAACCAAAACCAGAGCTTTCAACTCACACATTGATTCCAATGCCAGTTGACACACGACTGTTAAATGGGTTTTGTCCTCAACATTAGATTGTGCAAAAGCAATGCTATTAGCAGTTTCATCCCCTCATTGAAGCACTGCAGACTCTGGTAGCATCTTGTATGCCTTAGGCATTTTTACTTGCAACATTACCCAGAAGACTTTTAGAATGGCAAACCAGGATGACCGAGTCACAGTACATCCAAAAAGATGTCTTTTGATATGATATCCAAAATTTATTCCCTAGATTATTTTAGAGTTTAATTCAAATCCTACTTTTCATCTATGAATACTTTTTCCTCTGACTTGCTAACACAAAGATGAGGAAGGGTATCAATGCTTAGATATTTGCAGAGTCCAGTCCTCTTATACTGAGAGCAAGAAACAATTCAGATTCTTGTAAAGACTTCATTCTTTAAGCAGAGAGAATAAAAGGTCAGATGGTATAAACTGGGCAGTTTTTTAACATTTTAGGTAAGGAATTGCTCCATTTCAGACAGCAGTACTGTTGCTGAGAGTTTATTTGGTCAGTCTGCAAGAGTGTGGGCTACGAGGGTGTTTTTTAGAGCATTTTCTTTACCAGACTGCCACTGTGGTTTTCTGCATGTAATTATCCATTTTATTTTATCTGTATGCTTCAGATTTTCCTCTATACCTGCAGCATCTGGGAAGGCAAAGTCTGTGCTCATATTACAAGACGACTGCCTAGGAGTAGACTCTATTGGGCAAAATCTGTCAAGTCACTTGAATGAGGAGACAAAGCATGTGTTTACTGTTGTCATAACAGTTAATGGTTATGAGAAATGTGTTCTGTGTTGATACACTCCACAGTACCTATACCGTACAGTACATTCATCATCAGTTATTGCTCCAAAAGAGCTTGAAGGGTATCATGGCTACCAGTGGCTTCTTTACCCTCTTCTGGGTACGAGGACAGAAAAGTAATGTGTTTTCTTCAAAGACACAGCTAGGAGAAGTTGGACTCTTCTATGTGAGTAGATAGGCACCTCAAAAGAAGAGCAGTAAATGCAGGTTATTAATTTCCTCTTTTCCCATAGTTCGAGGTTTTAGAGATCCACAGTACCTTTTAAAGATACAGAAAACAGTTCTGTGGTGTACCCCCTTGTCCTTGAATTGTATATCTCTTCTTGGAGATTCTAGTAAGTGGTGGATTGTTACTTAGAACTTAGGTACAGATCTTGCAGCTTTGGAGCCTTTGTTGAGTACAAAAGCAAAGTTAAACTGGGTAGAAAGGAGAGCATTTCTTTAAAACAATAATTCTGCAATGTCTGGAACTTAAATATACAGAACAGTATAGAAATTAAGTACAGAATTGTCTGCCTGTGTCTCCTCTGTCTTTGAAACTGAGCTTGAATATAACTATATTCATAAATGTGTCTAGAATTTAATTCTCTTTTCTTATGTTACAAACTATTTGCCATGTTCTGGGACTAAACTTGCTGAGAGAAATCTAATGATCTTATTGTGGTTATCTGGTAGAAAGAAGCTTCACTTCAAAATGCATTCCAAATGGCTTTTTAAGTCTCTAGTAATTTTGTTTAATAGACTGTCAGATAGTGTTAAACAAAACTTACGCCTTTGAGAAAGTGATATATTAAACCCAAGTAATTTGACAAAGTTTGCAAGACCAGGAACAGTTGAGAAATTCTGCCCATGCCTCTGTAAAGTTGTCTTGGTAGCAATTCAGTGTTCTGGTGAGACTCAGTGCCAATTTACCTGGTGCCTCTTCTTAGAGGCCTTTTGGTACACGTGCAAATGCACCACAGGTGAGCTCAAAGCAGTCTTCCTCTTTGTGAAACTGAGGTTGAAGTCACACACTGTGAAGCCATCAGGAAAGCACCACTTGCTATTTGTCAACTAGGTCCTTGAGCAGTCCTGTCTACATGTAACAGTGTACTCACCCAAAACTGATAATAGGGGTGGACTTCATTGCCACTAAAGGCATCCTGTCGACATTTGGTCCTGAAACTATAATATATCGTAGCAAATGATTTTTCCTTCCCTCCATATACTATAGCAGCTAATAATTTAGGTCTGCTCTGTTTGGTTTTATAATTTGGATGCAGAATAAGTTAACTGAATCTGGAAGCTAATTCAGGTGGCATACAGCAGTTAAAGTGTTGTTCTTGGAATGTGAGAAGGAGAAAGAAGGTAGCAGGTGGATGAAGAGTGTGTTCATGGTACCCTTCTCTGTAGAACTGCTGAAGTACAGACTGCTCTACATAAGCAGAGTTAAAAATTTTCTAAGTGCTCAGAGAAAAGTGCCTCAGTTTGAATCTTCTCCTGTTCTCCAGTTTTCATCCTTTATACTTCAACAAGATCTAAGAAAACTATGGAAAGGGGCAATTTCTCTGCATATGAATTGTTCCATTAAATTATAGTGTTAATCTGTAAGGTAAATACGAAGTCATTAATCTCATATTACGAGTTGCTTATTCATGGGAATGAATTTGGCAAAGTTGTATCCTGGGAAACACCAAGTCACAGTAATGGAGAGTGAACTAGGTGTTCTGGAAATTTTGGAAACTATGGGGTTTGGAATGGTAAGTGTTGTGTATCAGTGTGATGTCTCATGTATCACAGATGCATGCATCTGTTCTACAAATAATGGTGTGAATTTCAAGGGTATTTTACAAATGGTAGAAATCTGGTTTTTTCCATTGTCTTGGGTTGCTTGGGTTTTTTTTTGTTCGTTTTTTTTTAACCTTGATGTTGTAATGGGAGAATATAGAACACAGCAGAATGAGATTGGATGTCAAGTGCTATCTGTAGCATACCAAATGCTTGCTTAAGGGATATGATGGAAATGAGCTCTTCTTAGGATACTTAAAATACATGAAGAGTGGAATAGGGCAAGGGAAAGGTTGGAGAATGTTTTTTAGCTCCTGAAAAGGCCTTTAAGAAATATACAGTGAAGAGGTGCATGATGGAAGGAAATCATGGCAGATCCAGGATGTGGTATACTAAATGAGTTTTCTTGCTCAATTAACAGTCTGAACTGGAAGACTATGAAAGATTCCTTCAGGGTAAACAACTATATTACACTTTCCTTTTTGATAATATTAATATTTGGACTTTGTTTGGACCATGTTATGAGACAGTATTTGTATTGGCAAGCATTAAAGATCATGAGTAATTTACGAGATTTATGAAGCATATGCCTGTATATAAACTAGGTGGGGTTTTTAAATCTTTCCATATGGAAGCAGGTTTGGCTCTACGTAATGTAAATTAAATACAGTAAATGACTAAAATTACTTTTCATAGAGCACTTACTTTGAGAACCAAAGTTTGTATACTCTATGCATGTGTTCTCTTTTGATGTTTTACTTATCAGCTAACTTTTAGCCTTTCAAATATCTCTTTCACCTCACATTGTTACCCATGTTTTCAGTTTCTACATTTCTGTACTTTCACATAAGCTATCTCCTGTGTGATTCATCTCCAAAATTGCAGTATAAAATTCTCTGCTAGACCAGTCTACAAGATATAGAAATAACTGTTATAATTTTCCAATAATGGAGGCATATACCCTCATTTCTTTGAATATTATTAAATATAACATAATCCACTTGTTAATAATCACTACCAGTACACTTTCATATGCCATGTTAATTACTGTACTTCTACATTCCAAATCCTGCTAAGAGCAAAACGAAATGCACTTTATATTTAAAGCCAAGAATCTGTTCTTAGTGTAATTGAAATCTTAATACTACAACAAAGAATTGTTATTCAAACAGATTTTTTTTTTTCATTAATTTCATTTTTGTTGTTGTTTTTTTTCTATTACAAGGTCAAAAAGTCTTAATAACACAAATAAAATTGTTATGCACACACTTTGGAATATCTTTCACTTTATCTGATGTCATGGTTACTTTTCCACTCTTTCTTTCTGGATCTTGAGATCATTCATTGGCTTCAGTTTTGGGCAAGGGGGTGCTGTGGTGAACTGTCAGCATTCCAGGTTCTCTGCTGGGAAGACTAAAATGCTGCTGCTTTCTTCCTTCTCTCTCTAGGATCCACTTAGGGCTACTTTCACACTTTGTACTTCCTTCACTGATCTGCAGCTAGTCTTTACATCAAAGTTTACTTGGTAAATGGGGATTGTCTTACACATGTAAGGTGTAATTCTACAAGAATTAATGTCCACCTTACAGCTGTGATACGTCCGTAACCTAACGTCACTAATTCCATTGGGGAGACCTCATCACTCTCTACAACTACCTGAAAGAACATTGTAGAGAGGCTGGTGCTGGTCTCTTCTCTCAGGTAATTAGGGATAGAACCAGAGGGAATAGCCTAAAGCTGAAACAAGGTAGGTTTAGACTAGACATTAGGAAAAAAATTCTTCATGGAAAGGGTAGTGAAATATTGGAATGGGCTGCCCAGGGAGGTGGTTGAGTCACCATCCCTGGATGTGTTTAAACATCGCTTGGATCTGGTGTTGGGGGATGTGGTCTAGGGGTGAACTTGTAGAGTAGGGCTAATGGTTGGACATGATGATCCCAAGGGTCTTTTCCAACCTGAGTTTTTCTATGATTCTGTGAATTTCACTTTACTGCCAACTCAACCACTGTTATTTGTCATAGCTAAAAGGAATCACAGTCATATAGGAGACACAACAAAAATTTTGTTAAATGGGACAGCCATTTTTTTTATAGTTGGATTTTTTTCTTACGGTTTCATATATCATTTCTTACACCTGAAAGCAAACAGGTAAGCTAAACATTTATGTTGGATTAGAGGCAGAACTAATTTCATGAAAAGTTATATAAATCATGAACACTCATTTGCAGAATGCTCTGCTTTGAGTGCTTTTTGCAGTATAGATATTTAAATGTGGCAATTCCAAGTGCACATAAAGACAGGATTATTTCAAGTGAGATTTTGAAAATCTCTGTCTTGAGCTAACTCATTTTCTAACAAAAGTCATTAAGAATTTTATGAGAGCCACACATATGAAAACCCTATCCTGAAAATCAAATAGATGTAGGTACTGTATCTGGTTAGGTAAACAATTACGTCTCTAAACCAAGCATCACCAGCAGAATGTTATTGTATTCAATTCCTCTAGGTAGATAAACAAGTATATTGTGTTCCTGTTTTTTCTAGTGTGTCGTATTTGCTATGACATCTGGCCAGATGTGGAATCACATCCGCGGACCCCCATATGCACATAAAAATCCTCAAAATGGACAAGTGGTGAGTTGATTCTTTTAATATTATTTTGAAGTGAAATATTATGTAGACAGTCACTTCCTACAGTGAATCTACAATTGCAAATCATTGCAGTTCCATAGCACTGTATGACAAGCCATCGGTGTCGTAGGTCTCCTGTTGCCATCAGTCTACTCAAGGAGAGCTACTGCTCTCCTTGCATCTACCCGTTCAGTGCCACCATCACAGAAGGCTAGTAAGTCCATGCTGGCTACTTTTGATAACCTTCTTTTCTTCCATGTGCTTAGAGATGATCTCTAGAATGAGCTGCTCTGTCCCCTTTCCAGGGATGGAGGTGAGCCTGACTGGTCTGTAATTTCCAGGGTCTTCTTTCTTGCCCTTTTTGAAGACTAGACTAACACTGGCCTTCCTCCAGTCCTCAGGAACCTCTCCTGTTCTCCATGATCTTTCAAAAATGATGGAGAGTAGTAGAGCAACAACATCAGCCAACTCCCTCAGCCCTCATGGGTGCAATATCTCTTTACTCCTTAAATTCTTTATCAGCTTTGCTGAGAGGGTACCACTGGTTGACTACTTCCAAAATTACTGTTATATTCTACTACTGCTGGCTTTGAAGGAATTATCTTACTTGCTTCTTCCTGCTCACAAATTAGCAAATGCTCATCAGAATTTAGAAGGAGAAACTCATTACCTACTAGGAAGGTAAAGAGGACCTTGCTTATTTTCTACTACACTCTTATTTTCCACTGTACAAGCAATCTAAAAAACTTGCAGTGAACTGAGTGATCAGGAGAATTTTTTTCATAAATAGTGACCTATCAAGCTATTTTCAGTTTTGACCATTGCTAGTTAAAGGAGACTGGCTTATGTCTGAAAGAAAAAAATTGTTCTAATCTCCCTTTGTCACATATCATAGTTGGAGTAGCAGAAAAATGGTGGTTTGAATTGGGTTACTGATCTGCTTTTTTTTTCCTGGAATGTAGCAGCATCTTGATGTCATAAAATGACACGATTCCATCTGTCAACTTTGTTATGCAGAAGTACAATTGATAATGTAATAAATAATCTGTGTAAAGCACTGTGTTTATAAAAATGCAGAGTTTTTCATTACTGCCTTGCAGTATTAAATTTATGATGCTTTCTTACTGAGTGACAGCAGGGAGAAATACTGCGTAGAAAAAGCACCATTCATGACAAATGAGTTTTTACCCCATCCAGTTTTATATACACTGACCTTATGAAGGACTTGTTTCTGAAGTATATGCTACATTAAATAATTTTAAAATATCCCTTTAGTTCTTGAATTTGTGCCATCTTGTTTCAGTTTTCAGAGTGTGAAGTCATATCCTGTCTGCATGTCTGAAAAACTAGTTAATTTGGGAGTGTTAAGATGCACAATTAAATAATGAAAGTAATGGTAAGGGTGGTTTTAAGTTCTAGATACTAACCTACTGTATTAGTTAACATACATTCTTTCTTTTCTGGTTTTGCTCCATTACATGATGTCAGTTAAGTTATTTTGTTCCTCTAATTCACGTGTCTCTCCTTGTGCATATGTAACAATACTTTCACCCCCTTGGAGGTACGTTTGTGTCAGTAAGAAAACCAGTCAGTTTCTAACAATTAAAAAAAAAAAAAAAAAAAAGCAGGATCACCAAGCTCCTGATTTACTTAAGGTATCACTGATCAATATAGTTGTAACTTCAAGTTCTGATTTTTACCAGTGTTAGAAGCTTAGGAAGTATTCTGTAAACCATTACCTATTTTACGTTGCATGTTTTTTTCAAATAACACTATTGACCATTTTCCTGTTCCATTTTTCTTGCACTAACCTATGTTCCTGTGAATTTGTAGTCATAAAAGTCTTTATATAACACTTCTGTGAGATTTAATCAACCATGATAATTCACTGTAACACTGTTCTGCATTAAGTGAACAACTGCTGTATATACATCTGGATGAAATTTAACTCATCACTTCCTTTCCAATGTCTAGGATTTAGTATGAATTACTGTCGCTGTTTATGCCAGGAGCGGAGAGATGCAGCAACATATAAATTCATCAAGAGCAGGCAAAAGAAGCAACTTTATTAATTTACAACCCCGTTTTATATACCCTAGCCTCATAGGGCGATTGGTTAGTGATCACCCATCTCCTAGGGTGATTGGCTAAAGTCCTACAACGCCTATTTCAAAATATTTTTCCAATGTACCATAAACAGAACTTAGCAAAACACCAGGTGTTAGTCTAGCTTACAAAAACCATTCTACTGTTTCTCATAACACTGGTGAGAAAGGCAGGATTCTCACCAAATATTGTGAGAATCTGAGAAAATCCCTCTGCTAGCAGCTTTGCAGCATCCACAAATTACAAATTTGCATGACAGTTTTGTCCAAGGATTACTTGTATGTAATGTTTTTAAACAGTGTTAAGAATCTTACCATGTTAAATTCTGTTTATAAGAGGAGACATAGAATAGCTCACCAAGCTTAAGTTTTTCAGTGTTAGATTCAAACTTACTAATTCTTAGCTTTTTTCATTTCGTAGGAGTCAGTAATTCAGTTCTGTACTAGCTGTAGAATCGATACACCACCAGACTTTGAAAGTGAAAATATTCCGTCTTCGTAAACTGTTTCTTGCCTCCTATTATTTCCTTTTTTTCTTGTCATATTTCTAGATGGCACTTAATTTCTTTTCCTTAAATTCCTATCTTTTGAAAAGATGAAAAGACGTTTGTTTGCTTTGCTTAAAGAATGCTACTTACTAATGCCAATATCTCATACAAGTAATGGTTCTTAAAATGTTTGCCTTGTACAATGCATTTGTGATTCCTTGTTTGATTACCTAAACTACTTTAATTCTATGATTCTATTCATTGAATGAAGCTTTTAAACTGTATCTTTGTAATTGTGTGTGGGTCTGTTCTGTGAAGTTGATGTGATCTCTTATTGAGGCTATCACAGTTACTTCCTTTATTCCTCATTGATGTCAGCAAATTCCAGTTTTGGGTCTACATGAAAGCAGTATCAATTTTTATGTAGAAAGCTGAATCACACAGCACTGTTGTTTGTAATTCAGTTCTGGTTTAGGTTGACAAAACTGATCCTAGATTTCTCTCTTGACACATACTTTATTTCTGTTGTATTTCTGGAGTTCTCTGTGTAATAATTTCTCTAGGATTAGGCCCTTATGGACTGTGTGATGCTAAAATCTGTACTGATTTTACCAGGATTGAGAATGAGGACTAAACATCCCATTGGTATCTGTGTAGAAACAGTCTTGTGAGAGTTCTGGTTTTTATTCAGAGCTTGATCTGTATAGAGCTGGTGGTAAGAAAAGGAGAGTGCTGGAGAAAGCAATTACCTATTTTTGAGCCTCCTGCAGAGGTAGTTCTGTTGCTGTTTAATTGACCTAATAGTAAAGAATTCTCATTAGTTTTTTATCAGCTTTTAGTCACATAGCAGCAAAGGCTAAGAAAGCATTTACGTATTATCTATCCAGGGATTAGCAGCCGTGTTTTTGATTTGGATACAAATTCTACAGTTTTTATTGTGTAGTATGCTTAAGACTGCATCTTTAAAGTGCTTGAAAGTTTGCTATAAATGAGAACAGAGCTAAGGACAAACTTGATCAAAAATACTGAATTAAGATGGTTTCAAAAGCTCATAATTTTCTTTCCTTCTCTGAGAAGAAATCATTAGAAGTCGAAAAAGTTTTTTGTCTAAAGAGGAAAATATGATATTTTTATTGTTATATATTGGGTGGTGTTCCTACATAAGCTGGTGTTTTGTGAAATGGATAATGATATTATTTGCCACTATATTACTTGGATTTTTTTACGTGTCTTGTATATTAAAAGCTTGTGAGAATTGTTTAAGCATAACATGTCCTTAGGAAGCAATTTTATCTGTTTAGTACATCTTTTAGGTAGAACACCTTTCAATATCAGATCAAGTATAAATACTTGTTCAATTGTGGAGTTTATTCATCCTTTTAAAATATTTTTTCTTATACTTACCTGTGACAATCTTATGACCACTGATCTTTATTCAGCAATCATCTCTAAAACACCACTTTTCAAATAGCCCTAATGATATGAGTATGTCGTAATCTGTAT
Source organism: Todiramphus chloris collaris (assembly GCA_025345505.1). NCBI lineage: Eukaryota > Metazoa > Chordata > Aves > Coraciiformes > Alcedinidae > Todiramphus > Todiramphus chloris. Next base: position 12,565,180 of record JANVCC010000035.1, on the reverse strand, counting down.
GTTTCTGACATTAAATGAAGAATGTATTGGACTGCTGGTATCATTCTTGCATTTCTCAATGCACAATTAAGATACTCTAAGTGAAAAAATTGTGTTTAGAATGTCAAGATTCTTAATTCACATTAGGCCTCTACTGCTAATCAGGACAAAATGTCATTTATTAAAGTATATTCTGTGTTTTCTGATATGACTTTTTCATGAGTGTAATTAAAATAAATGGAACTCTTTCTCTGAACAGTTTTAAAGTGCACCTCTCCCTCTCAAGCTCAGTAAGTCACAGTAAATACGTTGTCCTTTTGCCTTTAATCTATCTGAAATCATGTTTAAAGTAAAGTTTGCCAAGATGGTATTCGTAACACCTGACTTTTCTGAAAGTGGGCACATTGCTTGGCAGCAGTTTCAATATATACAAAAGTCACTTTACTGTGTTATATATTATTACATATTTTGTCTTTTTGTCTTGTACCAGTATCTAACATCAGGTGTCCAGATTGGCATCACTTTTACCTCAAAGATAGTTTGGTGCATCTGTTCACAATACCATAGCATTATTGAAAATGCTTCTTAATATTTTGTTGTAATAGTCAATTATTTGTGTTAATATGGTTAATATGCTTGGTAGAAATGAGAAGTAGGTTATGTATATTGTGAATTGTATTTAAGGAAATAGCTTTCCTGTAGTTATCAAAGCAGTGTCTACTCAGAAGCTGCAACTTGACTCATTTCTCAAGCCTTTAATTTAAACTTCTATCTTGGTTTAGTAAGAAATATTAACAATTGGGAGTGTAAGATGTAGAACTAGTATAAAAAAAAAAAAATCTTAATTCTGTTAACAAATCAGCACATTAACAGATGGACAACATTGTTGTCTAAACTAGTGTTGGTAAAACTATTAACCTAAGACATTTATCCTAATTTTTGAGATTGCAAGGGTGGTTGTAGCTAGCTTTTCAATAACTTTTTTGTATAACATGCTTCTACCTTGATATGAGAAAGGGAATCCTTGCACAATATTTTGTACCCTTTTTTATAGTGGGAAGAAAAGAAGTTAAAATGGTCATGGCAGAAGGGTGGCTGAGGCATTAGAACCTCTAAATTCTTTAAATGGTCAGTTCTTGAAGCATACTTGCTGTAACAGTTCAGATAGTACCATTGTTTTGCAAATACTGTAATTTTGGCTGAATAAAGATGGAACATGTTCTCATCAAGTAGAACTGGATTTTAGACAAGTAATCATGTAGCAAGTAGTCATCATAATAAAATCCAATTTAAAAAAAAAGTACTACATTTTAATTGCTGTTTGTAACAACAGAAATCCAATTTTAATTGACTGATGCCACTTTCAACTAACAAACACTCCTCCCCTTTTGCTAAGTTTAGATGGGCTCGTAGAGGCAATTTAGTTTTATTTGAAAAACTGGTTTGTACAGAGCAGCTCTTTTTGTCAGAAGTCAGTGACCTCAAATATGTAAATTTATAAAGTATCTGAAAATAGAACCATAATGCAATACAGAAAAACAGACTTTTTTTTTCTAAGGCAGAAAAACAAAACTACAAAAGAGATAAACCTGTTAGTGTTGTTCTGTTAATACTAGAAGAGCCATTTTCCTAAACCCAGCTTGAGTGCTAGGTAAGAATCTCTTTTTTTTTTTTCTGACTTTCTGGGTTGTGTAGATGTTAAAAGGTAAGAGCCTTCTCTAATAAGGTAATTTTGATTGGAGGGTACCTCTGAAGGTCATCTAGTCCAGCTGCTTACTCAAAGCTGGTCAAGTTGCTCTGGACTTTGAACTTTTTGGACTTTTGAATGTCTCCATGGTCAGAGATTTCCCAACCTGTTCCAGTGTTTGAACATCTGCATAATTCTATTTTTAGCTTTTTTTTTTTTTTTTTAAATCTTTTTTTATTATTATTTCTGTCATGAACAGCCAAGGTAAATTATATCCTTTTCTTCAATAAAAGATGATTTAGCTGAGTTCTTAGTAGAATTTAGACTTAGCCCAGCAGTACACCTTTTCAGAGCTCTTGACAGCATACTTTTGGTAGTGGCACTAGCACTATTATGGTATCACTACAATATGCCCATTTTTCTCTGTGTAGATTCTGTTCTCTGAATAAAGCTGTGCAGACATTCTCCCTGTAGCTGTTAAACAGCTTAAGCCTGTCTGCTTTCTTCTAAGTCTTACAAGTTTTCATCAATTTTGAAAGGAAGGGGATGGGAGAGGAATATTTTCCCGATTGCACAACAGTCTTTGACTACTTAAGATTCACAAAATAATCCATCCTTCCTGCAGAAAGATAATTTATAGTGCGAAGACACAGATGTTCCTTTTGCTGAAGTAAAATTTTAGCATTTGGGAATTGTCTTGTGAATTACTAAGCAAGTATCAAAATATTTTCTATCCTGCAGAGCCTTCTAGAGTTATAGACCTAGCGAATTTTTCCACTGGAGAGCTCTTGCCTCTCCATATAGTTTTGCTACTAAGCTCTAATGCTGTCATTTCAATGTACAGATTAGATTTTTCTTATGCCTCTGAACAATGTCAAGAGAAGAAACATGCAGTTGAGTGTAAATGAAGCAGCATACTTCAGACAGTCCTTCATGGGCTAATTCTCCCATAATCTTCAGTTCAGAGAGGTATGTTTCTATAGTGGTTATTCTTTTTTATGATGGTTATTTCTTATTGAACATAAGGAAATTTTGATACTTCTTTTTTCAATCTGCAAGGCAACAGTTATTTGCCGCTTGATATTTTGATCAATATAAAATGGTTTTTGTACGTTTTCATGGAAACAAAAATTAGTCTGATTTTTTTTTTTTGGTCTGACTCTGATACCAACATTAATTCCTTTCTTTGGCTAACTTACATGTTTACTGGCTGTTCCTGAAGGAAGAAACAATAGAAGATGACATAAGGACTAAATTAAAAGGAAATGAACAAGTTTTATTGTACATGTGGATTGATCTTCTGAGACTCTAAAAAGCAGTCAGGTACCCACCTTTTAGAAATCAAATATTTATCAGAGTTCCTGGACATTAAATGGCAGGTTACCTTGGTTTTTGATTTTTCTGTTCTTTGAAACATTAATACATTTTTTTAATTTTTTTTTTAATTTATATATGTTGACACCCAGATCCTGTAGATGATATAGTGAGGGACAGGCACACATACCTCTTTTCATTATTTTCTATACATATTATTTTTGAAATGTTATGAACATTCACAAGTTTAACGATGCTACCACTACCTTTCTTTGTACATTTTGAGACTTAGAATTGTCCTAATCATGGGGGCTTTTGTCCCCACTGCCTAGCAGCATACATACACAAGAATTTGACAGTTTGAAGTCAGGTAGCTGAGGAACCAGTTTTGTCTTCAGATACTGTGCTCAGGGCAAGGGTTGACTACTGGAATCAACAGGGGTTTTTTTCTTTGTTTTGGTTTTGTTTGTTTGTTTTTGTTTTTTTCCAGCTCAGTGGTAAAATTACCACTGATTTTCATAGCAGCAGATTTATACAAAACACCTTTGAAAATCATATTCAAGGAACATGTATGTATTTATTTGTCTAAAATAATTGGTCTTTCAGCATACTAATGCTTCCGTAGCAGAATCAAAATTTGGTCTAGCTTTAGAATAAAGAATGAGAATCTTTAAATAAAGGACTTTTTTTCATTTCTCAAAGTAATTTATACATTTATCTAATAGTCATTGTTATTGTACTTCTGTTTATTACAGTGGTTGTAACTAAAAAGAAACTGGAGCATATGTATATACATTCATCTTCTCAATACTCCTCATTGTAATGTGTCTTGAAAATATAAAAGCTGTTATACTTACGTAGTCAGAAGTGCCATACAGTATGTGTTATTAAAGTGTTCTGCTCTTTTGTTATGTCCAAAGGACAAAATCAAGCTAAACTATTGGGATTCCTTAGAATATACTGTAATATGCAAGCATATTTAGGGTCCTAGTGAAAAGTTTGTTTTATTTAATTTTTTTTTTGGTTAGTTTAATTAGAATCTGTTCACAGCGATCACTTGTGTAGCTGTTACATTATCAATGCTTATATGTAGAAGCAGACATTGCTAAGTCTTGCAGTGGCTGTGTAAGTGGTTTTTATCAGCAAGTCACCAAAAATGTTTGAAAGAGAATTACTGTTTTCCAGCTGCTCCATCCATCTTCCTTGGAGGATGAGAAGGAGAGAATTTAAATTCTATCCTGACTTCTGGTCAGGATTCAAACACTATTTACGTTGATGTTTTTGAGAATCAAGTTAACGAAAGGAGTGGGCTTTACTCAAGCTTTAGAACAAACTTTATTTTCAATTTGCACTACACTTTAGACAAGCGCACTCCTGTCTGCCACTTAAAGTCACTGCAGAACTGCCATGTGTATTGGTTAGAAAAAGGTGGTCTAGAGCTTTTAAGAGAGTTTACTTCTGCATAGCACAACTGAGATTAAACTGCTCTTTAAATATTTAAAAGCATCTTTCATCAACCTAATATGATATACAGAAGTGGGTTGAGGAATGAGCAGATTTAATGTACATCACGTTTTCTTAGTGTTCAGTACTTACAGAATTAAACTTTCACATTCATTTGAAATAGACTATTTCTTTTGTACATGTTTGTACTGAAAAGAGGAGGCATTTTTCACTGTTCCCCTTAAGTTTGTCATTAATATTTATATGAAAGCTGTTAAAGGCTGGAGCACTTTAGCTTTAGGTACAGTGCAAATTAAAGAGAATCCTTTACTGAAGGTCTTGCAAATCTACATTTTGAGGAATAAATAAAAACATGAAAAAACTTCTTTCGTGTTCACAGGTCCTGAGGTCAATTAGCATAGCAGAGTGCTCTACATGAAGACAAAATAGCATTATCATTTAAAAGAGGGAAGTTGTCTGCATTTACCAGTCCTTCACACTTTTAATACAGGTCAATGGAATGAAAAGAAGAATTTGGTCTATGATTTTGTTTTTACAGCCACTGTTCTAAAAAAACTTTCTGAACAAAAAAATGTTCATGTGCTTTTTGCACATCCATAATTCTACTTCATATTAATGAGACTGCGCAATCCCTGTCAGATAAAAGGAATTATTCCATAGTCATCTTTGTAGCTAAATACCAAAATCATAGAACTAAACTGAAAATTATTTTTCATCTGTTCTTTTTTTTATTTGCCTATAGACAGAGAACAGTTCAATGAATAGTATAATGAATTAATAAACACCATCTGATCTTGCCCACTCCTGTCATCCTCATAGCCCTTTTGTGTGCCACTGTAAAGAAACAGAGAGACTTGTCAATATTAACTACTTCACCTTCTGAATGCGCATTTAACTAGAAGTATGCTACGGTAAGTGGAAATAATGTAAGCAATGGATCAGCTGCACAGTTTAAGAATGGATTTTGAGAATCAATTTAAGAACCAAATTGAATTAAATTCTTGCTCTTAGTCATTTAATATCCCAATAATTGATCACTTGCATTATTATTAATTTTCTCAGGAAAACACAGAACCACAAGGACATGATTTGAATGTATATGCCACTTTACGTAGTGTTCACAAAGGGATCGCAGTGTGGTTGCTGCTGTGGTCTTTCCAGTGTATCCCTCTCATGCCTTAAAAATGCTGCAATAAATTCAGAGCTACAAATATTTTGCAAACCTTGAGCAACTGTACAGATAAAAACAGTACACAGACTTTAATTTGTCTTCTGGCATTTTTCTTCTGTTTGTTTAATTTCCTGTTTCCCTAACCCTGCTAAAATACTGGAAAGATTCCTTTACTGAAAAACAAACAATTGAAATATCTCTGAATAAGCCTTTCTAAATCTGAGCAGAAAATTCTAGAAGAAACAGATTAAAGAGACATTTGAACCACTGTTAACTTCAGGGGATTATTTTCTGTAAAAATTGAGGAACATACCTTACAGAAGAGGCAGAAGATGTAGCAGAAATTTGAAAAAGGACAACTGGAAAAAAAAACTAAGAAACAAACAAACAGAAACAACTTCTGTCAGAATCCTGGATTTTACTGGTATAGGTGACCACTACAAGTCTATTGATTTATTTAGTCTTTAAAATTAGCTTCTTTTCAGTGGAATTTACTCCCTTTGAGAGTTAAAGAATAGTGTAAGGTTGTAATTAATACAAGTATGCTACCAAGTTAACACGTTCAGTCCAAATGCATAGTACTGGTTTGATGGTTTTTCCTTCTCCTTTGTCTTGTCTTTTTTTTTTTTTTATTTGACCATTTCATACAGCTGTGATCCAACAAAAAACTTCAATATATATATAGTGCATGAGTACACAGTAGTAGGAGTGCCCATGTACATCCTAGCAAAATCTTTAAGACTTTTTTCCCAGACTTGATTTACAGTGCTGTTGTACCACCTTTTGTGTTTAGATAAATCTTGTTTTAATTGTTGGGTAGATTGCAGATGCAATACTCTGTACCTTGATTTTGACTTAATTTTTTAATATGCCAATCACATTAATGAATCATATTCAGCCTGTAATTATGTAGTGCATATTTTCTTTTCTAGCTGAGTTCTTTTCAGACAATGAGAACATAATTTGTGGAAATCCTTCTGACTTTTGAAGCATATAAACCTTCATTTCTTCCAGTATAATATAGTGGTGCTTTTTCTTCAATTCCGCTCTGGCATCAACTGAATTCATTAGTACCTCTTTTTTGCACTCGAGTCATGAACTTAAAACTTAATAAATTAGTCCCGAGATTTAGAGTGCCTTTATGTGTTTTTAAACAGCCTATTCTGTCTCCCATTGAGCCAGTTATTCAACCTGCTTATAGTGTTTATTCCAAATCCATTTTTCTCCAGCTTTTCGTGTAACAGAATGGATTGCCAAATTCCAGATAAATAGTAGCACATTTTCTTTGTCAAGAGGATTAATTACCTTAAGAAAGAGATTGTGCCTGATGAATCTGGTGTCTATCTCTTTGGAATAAGTGTGCTGTGTTTCCTTTTGTTTTTCATATTTTTTCATATATTTATTATTTCTTTATTTCAAAATGTATTCAGAAGCATTTCATGTCACTGTTATCTAATTTACTTCTTCCTTCTAGAATGTGTTTAGTTTCCATGTATTCTGTTCTGTAGATTTACACTAACTTGCTCAGATAGACTTGGCTAAAATACATACATACATTAAAAAAAAATTAAAATTGCTACTACACTTTAAGATTTATGTACTGCTTTTGGAATTCTGGTTTTTGAGTTTTCCTTCAACTTTTTATGTGGTATAGATGCATTCAGTCACCTTTGGACCCTTGTTCTACTTTTATTCATCATAAGCATTGCTGAAAACAGATTTCAGAAATTGGGTCATTACCACCCTTTACTGCATATTAACTTTTTTGCTTGTTCTTTGTTTTAATGGAAGAAATATGAACTATCGGTCTTCATTTCATTTGCAGGGCCACCTCAGCTTATGTCCTGACAACTTTCATTTTATCGCTAAGCTTCTTGACCTTTTCAGAGGAAAATGTATTTGCTAGTTCAGTCTCTTTCCATTCTTTAAGCTCTGGTTGTTCATTGTATTCCATTTGGGATTATTAATCAGTTAGGTCTGGAATCCTTCTCTGAAAGGTCACAAATTCATTCATTAATTAATTTATTTTTTAAGATGTGCAGAATGCAGATTCAAGATAGCTTAAGAAACTTAAACTATTATTGTCTGACTCATTCAATTCACCATTATTTTTTTTAGTGCACATGGATTATTTCATTTATTTTTCATTTAAGTTGAACTCTTGAAATGTAAAAATCTTAAATTGAAAGTTTTAGATGTGTTACTATTAATATTTCAGTTTAATTTACTGAATCAACTAATTTTATCTGCAACTATTTTATATATAACTTTGTATAGTTTATACTGGCACTGGTATTAGATTTGCTGTTTTATTAAACCAGTGTTCATTTCAACCCATGGGTGGTCTCTCCTTTTCCCAGGCCACTTTCTCTGCTGTGGAGGGGTGATCAGATGACAGAGCAACTGCTGTAGTTTGGCCCCACATACAGGCTAAAGGTAGACACCAGTATTCTCCCACCTGCTTCTGGTTTGTTCAGTCCATTGGACCAAAGAGGAACCATTGTGAAGTAGAAACACTTGAGATGTTGATAGTGCAGATATTGTGTTTGGAGAATTAATATGAACTACTTGCTAATATAAATAGTTGAGCCTCTGAGTCCTCAGCAGCTCATCATAAGCACCTTTGCATCAGTAATGGTATTCTTTCAGTCAGTTTTGAAATTTGTTCTTACATGAAGAGTGATACTGAGCAGGAGGCTCTGCTTCCATGAAGACCCTTCAATCGCAGATTTGTATCTGTTCTCTAGGAGAAGACACTCTTATACCAGATATGTTCTGGTCATGGATTGTCAAATGAATGTATATCTGTTTCGTGCTAATATGTGTATATATGAATGACAGCTAGATAGGGCTTTTGGTCATGTCTGCTTTTATCTTAGAGACTCTGTGCTGGTCTTTTCTCTGTTTCTTGAAAAGACTGAACCTCAGTAGGCTCCTCAGACTCTTGGCTTAAATGCTTTGCTGCCTACTTCGCTTTTATATGTTTAAAGGTTTACTCAACTGTATGTCAGATGAGAAAAAAGTATTTCTGAAGAGTCTAAGTTGAAGATCTTTTGTCTTCGGCCTTGTAATTTTCTAGCGACAATGAAATGCCTCTTCGAATGTTTAGAAAATATGACTACCACAGGGTAAACTGCTTTTTTCATTCCAAATTCATAGAATAATTTTGGTGTTTGGAAGAGATTCTAAGTAGCGTGTAATAGGAGGGGTCTATATGTGATTAATAGCTAGCTCAAATTCACAGTAATTTTAAGGAAATCTTCACTTTTACATCTTGACTTACTTCAGGTTTTGTAGATGTAAGATTGATATAATTTTTGTTTAATTATCAAATCAAGGTTTTTTCGATTGAGAAACTATAGAATTTTCCTTTGTACCTGACAAACATTTCGATGTGTTTTTTCTAGCATATTTTTAAGTATTACAGTGGGTGAATCCTGGCTCTTTTTATCATATATATATTTTTTTTTATATGCTATGAAGATAATTTAACAGGTCATACTAGAGAAGTATTTTATATACTCTTATTTATGACTTTCAAACACAATATTCAGTCGTTTTCTATTTTTATACTTTTCTACAACTCTTCTGAAATGTTTGTAAAAATACATATGCAAGTTGATACTCAGATACTGGACATGAACAATTTAAAAAGTTCTACCTTTTAACAGAACTAACAAATACCTTGGGGGGGGGGGTGTGTGTATATATATATTTCCTAATTGTAATGCTTCCTCTTTTCATTTTAAAGGTCAGTTCTGTTATTCCTGATTATTTTAATTTGTCAAGCTAATAAAAGGGGAATGAAACACTTTAAAACATACAGAAATTGCATTTTAATATTTATCCCAAATCAGTGCGTTTCTCAACAGACAGAGTTTGCCAGAAAAAGGCTGGTAGACAGTATTAAAAATAGCATTCTCAAGGGAGACAAAAGAATAACCTTCAAACTTTTTCTGACTTTGTCTCTTATCAGTCATGCAAGTGTCAGAGTCACAATGTGAATACTCAAGAAGGCTTTGAATTGTCAGTAGAGGAAGCTTCCTCTTTGAGGTTATATTCACTGGAACAGAAGAGATAACACTATTATCAGTGTTTTTATAGTGTAGCAAATTTCTCATTGCATGTACTGAAATGCAGTTTTTAATACAGTTTAGATATTAGTATAACGATAAATGTCAGACTTTTAAACTAAATTCTGAATGTTTCTGGCAGTTATGATACAGTATGAAATTCCACTCTGGTATCTTTCAGAGATTTTTATGAGCATTTTCTGGTGAAAGAAAAAAAAAAAGTAATTTTCAAACACATTTTGAACCTCCTCTTTGGGATATTGACATTAAATATGCATTTCTTTCTGGAATGTGTGTTGAATTGTCATCCAGTTGGAAAGTCAAAGTTTAGCACTGGAATCTAACCAAACAGAATAAAAGCTAGCATACTATATAATACACAAATACCATTACAAGCTATTTATGATCACAGTAGTATGAATTTTTATGGGTTTTTCAATAAGGCATTCAAGCCCTGTGTTTTAACTGCTGATAGTATGAATTGAACTGCCGTTACTTTTATTTCTGATATATTGTTGTTGGTTGTTTGTTTTCTATGGACTAATGTACAAAATCTCAATGCAGTTGAAAGCATTGTGCAAAGTTTGCATGACAATACAATTGTGCTAAACATTTACATGTGTCCCACTTCCAATTTGTTAATGTTTATGCTGAAATTATTTAAAGGCTTAACAACTCTATATTTCTCTTCAAACCTTATCAGGTTGAATGGTAGTATTTTTTGTAGTTCTAAAGTGATCCAAAATGTAAAAAGAAAGTAAAAAAACAATTGAAAAAAAAGTAAAAATGCAGAAGTATTTTACTTATTATCCAACTTTTTTTACCATTACTTAGCTTATACAAGGATAATGTACAATCTTCATTGAGAAAGTCACCGAAGACTGTCATCTACCAGGGAGTAATTCAGATAGTAGTGGTTCAGTTCAGCTTTTTATGATGTAGAAGGTAGGGTTTTTTCCTAAATGTGTGCTAAAGACCATATTTTATGTTCCAGATACATAATGCTCCAACAAAAGCGCAGGTTTGCTGGTAATATTTTTACTTACAATATCACAAGAATAACTTTTAAATATAAAATTATTTTGTCTTTAAGATAGCTAAACATGTGGCATCCATATTTGAAGTTGTTATTAGCTTTTTGTTAACCAACTTAGTTTACCTCCTTTGAAGGACATTTTAAATAAAAGTCAAGAAACCTGTGTCATGAATCTTGAATTACTATTAGGTTGGGATCGAAATACACTGAAATATCTGGAACCGACCTCCTTCCAGAAGCATGGTATCAGTCTTTTTCAGTGATTATAATCAGTGTTTTCTGAAAGTAGGACGTGGAGTTTGATGCCATAGATTAAAGAATGACACTAGCAAGTATTTTACAGCTGCAGAATAACTCATGTGTCATTCAACATGGGGAAAAAATAGCCTTCTTCAGTCTGTGATTGTAGATTGTCTTGTTAAATATGTTTGGTTTGGCTCTTTAATGTGTGGTATTTTTACATTTAACATAAAAAGGAAAATCTTGTTTCAATACGAAATCAAACACCGATATTAAGTCAGTGCTGTTATACAAAACTGGTCATCTCTATTCAAGGATTATCTGAAGCTGGCACAGAGAAGGACAAAAGAATAGGAATTTACTTTTTATCATTAATCCATGACTGTAGCCGCAGAGTTAAACAAAGTGATTTGAAAACTTGCTATAAAATATGTCTTATGATTATTCTCTAGATATTTATATTTTGTAATTTACAGAGTTGCCTGTGGATTTTAAAGATACTTTGCTACTACCTGTAATGCATATTTCAATTGCACATTCTTTATCCCTAATTCAAGAAATAGCAACTGAGTGCAGGGAGTGGATAGGAGGGTGAAAAAAATCCACCTGATAGCTAAAGTGAAGAATTTCTTAAAATAGTTAATGAATTAGTTAAGAGTAATACACTAGCTATAAAAACATTTGCATGCATGTGCAGAGGTTTGTATGTGTGTTTATGTTATATTTATATTTCCTTATATAAGGATATGTTTTACAGTAGGGTTTTGGGTTTTTTTTTCTGGCTTTGTAGTCAGTATTTGCTGTCTATCTGATACTTTGGCATCTTAAATGCCAAATTTAAGGGGTGGGGGTGGGGAGGGAGGGGTGTCTTGTGTGTCTTTTCAATCCTTTAGTCATTACTTATGGTTGTTGATGCAGTACATTTTTTAAATGAAGAATGAAAGTTACACCTGAGAGCTACAAGGTGAAAAGCTTTTTAGTTTACTGGCATTGCTTTTTTGTTCATATGTTCTGGAAAGCTGGTAAGTCTAAAAAGTTCAGGGTTCTGTCAGCTGAGTTCCAGGGCTGGTTTTTTTTTTTTTTTTTTTTTGTGGGATTGGATTTTGGGTTTGTTTGGTTTTTTGTTTGTTTATGTGGAAACAACAAAAGGAATGTTCACATAGCCATAGACAGTGCAGTATGTAGTTACTCTTGGGTAAAACAATGAAGTGCCTCTTTTAGATCTTGCTTTAACAAACATCTATGGCAAAAATGATGATGAATTCCAGTCAGCTTGTCTTCTTAGGAAGTGCGTTCTATACAACCACTTCTTGGTTTTGATGGGCCCAGGCCTCCTTGAAAGCTGTTAAAATCTAAAGGGAAGGTGTTTAATGGGGAAAAATATTCTTGAGTCTATCCTTTGTTCACTAAACTTTTGTGCTTGTAATTACTTTTCATGGGATATAATTTCTCCTTATGATACACTTAATATAAATAAAATCTTTAATTCTTAAAAATACCATGTTATCTTTGGAAGCAGTTTGAAGAACATATGCAGTGCGTCAAATGTGCGTCAAGTATTTAATTTATATTGAATTAACTTTTGATCTAAGAATGGGTACTGTTTAATTTACACTGAAAGACAATGAACAGTGTGAGCTTTTAAAAGATGGGGGAAATGGATGAGGACATTTAAGACCCCACGGCTGTATTTTGCCAAGAGGAGTAAAGAGTCCAGGTAAAGGTTGTTTCAGAGTTTAAGTATTACATTATGCTTCTTTAAGTTACATTATATGGAATGAACAAGGCACACAGTGATTAAAAAATTTGCTGACAACTTAAAAGGTTTTTATTAGGGAGAGATCACTGAGGAAGACTTTTGGGCGACCAGTGTTTCCTAGTAATCTAGACTCTAGTGTTTTATTAATTTATCATTTTATTTATTAATGTATTATTTTATTCATTAAAAAATTTTAATAAAATAAAAGCAGTAGTGTTGACTAGGAATGTGGTTAATGTGATGCCAGTTTTTAAACAAGGTGTGGGAGTGCTTGCAAGGCTCTACATACGGTCTACCTTACAGCTGTTAAGGTAGGAATATCCGTGTGAATAACATGTGTGAACGAAGTACCAAAACTAAGTGAGAAGGTGTTTGCCATAGTGTTTTGTTAAAGAGGATAGCACCCATCAGATGGATTAAACAGTAACCAGGGAACTGCCAAGAGACTTTGGAAATAGACGGAGGAATCCGTTTGAAAAGTGTAAAGGAGGAATGAGAAATTGTACCAACAGGGAAGGACTTTGGAGGGAGAACAGAGCAGCAGAACTTTTGCACTGCTGGAAGTGATCCCACTGAAAATATGACACTGCCTGAGCCTGACAGAGCAGCCTTCTCCTGGGGTATTGGGCATAGTGTCTAACTAGTACTCTGATAGTATAGGATGCAATAAATAGAGATTCACACATGGAGCATGTGGGATGCTTTTACTGGTATGTGAGTTAGTGGATTATCAGAAGCTTCATGGATATATAAAGTGAGAGCACAGTGGGGGAGATGTATATGAGCAGGGGAGACTGTGCTGGAATTCCTCACTTGGATAAAACTGTGTAAACTGAGCAGGCTTTTTTTCATTAAGGCTCTTGAGAGTTTGGAACTGAACACTAGTAAAGCCTGGTTTCTGTATTGGGCAAACTTATGTCAATAGAAGTCTTGCCTCGTATCTACTCAAATTCCTTGCGGGCATCAACAGGAATGAGAGAGCTACTGCTGACAGTTCACTTGAACTGAAGGATATTTTGTCATCAGATAGGTTTGAAAAAGTTACAGAATAAGGTCTAGCAAGTTCTCATGAGTGAACAAGGAACTGATAGGTGTAAACTACCACTTTTCAAGGTGAAAGGAAATCAGTGCTGTCTCTCATGGGTTTATGTTATGTTCTTGGTATTTACTGTTCATCCCTTTTCAAGAGATTGACAGTTTGCTGTTGACCTAAAGTTGTTTGGAAGGATAAAGAGAAGGGCCAGCTGTGAAGTAGTATAGGTGGAGTAATGTGCAGAAGAGCTGTACAAGAGTGTTATCTGCCATTTTATTGCTTTGTTGAAAATAACTGTAAAGTGATGTGAATGAAAAAGCAAATCATACTTTTTCCTTGTAAAATGCCTGTAAAATGATTGTTTCACAGCAGACTACATTCAGGAGTAGGGTCTTTTTGTTTAGGATAGCATAATCAAAACAACCTCTAAGTACTCAGTGGATAAAAGAGCAAGCAATATTTAGAATTTTTAGGAGAGAAAACCACTTTGAATGCTATAAATTCTGTGGTTCATGTACAGCTTGAATACAATCTGGAAAAAAGCTCAGGAGGTGATACAGTGTGAGCTAAAGTATGGAAGTGCTTCTGTAGAAGGCTGATTTGAGTGAGGTGAATTAAATGATGACTGACATGGAGAGAAGCATGAATGGAATTATTTTCAATTTATTCAAATTAAATTGGAAAGTGACATTTTCAAATACAATGTTTCTACATGTTACACAACTGTAGAACTCTGTGCTACAAGTTATCACACTTAAGTTTACAGCTTTCAAAAACTGCTGTACAAATTAAAACACCTTCAAGAAGGTAGTTTCAAGGCAGTCTGCACAAAAAACAGGAGTATGCCTTTGGAGGCAGTGTGATGGGAAGATTTAAGTGACCATTCTAGATTATAGTCTCAACATAAGCATTAAACTGTCATTTATACTGTTTGTCTTTGATATGAATACTATCAACTGCAAAGTTATTCTTTTGTCTGCAACATTTTAAAAATAGATATAAAAGAATAAAATTTTACTGTAAATGATTCAAGTGTGTGTACATCAAGAGATGTGAAAATGCTGGAGGTATTGTCACAAGAATAAAGATTTTCAGTAGGTTTCATTAAAAAGAAACTAGTGGATTTTTGTTATGTTGCAAGATTGAAGAGTCTTCTGTGTGGTCACTCTCTTTGTATCACACTGGAATACTCTTCTCACTCACATGGTATGTATATATACTAATTCATGTGCTTTGAAGTTAGCCATATTTGAAGAGGAAGTGAAAATGACATGTGGACTAGTAGGGAGCAATATATAGTCCTGCTAATGCATGCAGTCACAATGCGTGCCAGCTGTTCAGATTAGCTTTTGAGAGAATATGGATCACTGGAGACAGATACTTAAAAACGGAAAAGATGTTCACTAGTAGGGGGCTTTTAAACTGCTTAGGAAAAGAAATTAAAAATGTACTTCCTAGTGTTGGAAATAACTTAAATTTTTGGAGTACTTTATCATGGCAGATGCTGCATTCCCTATTACTTGAAGGAGCTGTAGGTCATGTAAAAGATGCTTAGATTGAATTGGGAGACATTTACCTCCTACTAGCAGAAGCTGGGAGATAGTAGAGGTAGTACTTAGAGTACTATGACTTAGAGGACTGTTCTTGTCTTGATGTGTGATCAAATCCTCTTCCCTTCGTAATCCTTGAGAAGTGTAAGCACATATGTTACATGCCTTAGCTTCTAGCCATCATAGTTCCTTCTTGAGATAGGCACTGTATAAAAGTCAGTGCTTCATCTGTTAGTTGCCTTTTGGAGTCAACAAGAGATAGTTTTGCCATGACAAAGGGAAAAAAAAAAAAAGTTATTCATAAGGAGCAGAGAAAAGAGCTCACCAAATTCATCAAACTCATTCATCAAACTCATGAGAGTTGTCCCATAGAAGTTTTTTCTCATTGAAGTGCTCAGTGTAGCCATGTTTTTGTTCACTAAATAATTCACTCTTCAAGTCAGTTTAGAAGGAACTTGTGAGAGAGGCATTTCTAACCTCCAAAAACGTGTAGATGACAGTGTACCTGCTGAATCTCTTTCCTGAGGTTATTTGCAGAACCCCTGATTTTATACTGAAAGCTCGCTTTTTTCATGTGGCGGCCAGTTTAATCTTCTGCAGCTGTTATGTAGGAATAAATGTGTTAGATTGAAATTCTTTAATATGGAGCAAATTGTTTTACTTGTTTTACTTTATGGTTTGCTCTATGCAATTATGTGGCTTGTTGTATAATATATATCTTTCTAAATATTGATGTTGTGAAAATCTATCATCAATAAACCATCAGAAGGAAATATTGGCTCAGTTGAAATCAATAGCAAAATGCTTATTGACTTCTTTTGAATCAGCATTTCACCCAAATAATTTTATATACAAAAAAGAAATCTCTGTGGTCTTTTGTGAATATCATGGGACTTGAACTCTGCTTAAGTCAGTGTGACTGTGAGGTTTTTGAACTAGAGCTTCATACAGTGTATAAACTAAAGAGATAGGTATGTGGTGAAAACATTTATTTTTTTTAACCTTTTTTTTCCCCAAGAAAAGATACTTTGAGAAATCACCTGTTGCATTAAAAGAATTGCCTAATTAGTCTATAATGACTGAAATGACGCTTGAAGTCCAGATATGTGATAGGGAGTAAAATTCATTACGAAGCCAACACCTGTTTTTCCCCAGTTCAAGAGGGACAGGGAAATACTAGAGAGAGTCCAACGGAGAGCTACAAAGATGATGAAGGGACTGGAACATCTTTCTTATGAGGAAAGGCCGAGAGCCCTGTAGTTGTTGGGCCTGGAAAGGAGAAGACTGAGAGGGGATCTTTTTATTGTTTACAAATAGCTGAAGGGTGGGTGTCAAGTAGAAGGGGCCAGTCTCTTTTCAGCTGTGCCCTGTGATGGGACGAGAGATAATGGTAGCAAGGTGAAACACAGGAAGTTCCATCTCAGCATGAGGAAAAACTTCTTCACTGTGAGAGTGACAGAGCACTGGAACAGGCTGCCCAGAGAGGTTTTGGAGTTTCCCTCTCTAGAGACTTTCAAGACCTTCCTGGATCTGTTCCTGTATATCATGCCCTAGGTGATCCTGCGCTGGCAGGGGGGTTGGACTCGATGATCCCCAGAGGTCCCTTCTAACCTCTACCATTCTATGATTCTATGAACTGCTCCTCCAACACTGGGTGCAACCCTTTGTGTACTAAAATGGCGATGTGTGTTGAGAAACAGGTGTTCATATTGTCAAAGACAAACCTGCCTGTTCAGATGAGTTCTGAAAACTGATGAAACCACTGAGGTTTTTTGGAATTGTTGGCTGGAGTTTTGTTGTAATTCATTTAGAGAAAACAAAAAGGACCACACTAGAACTTGCTTGTCTCAGTCAGCAGTAGATTAGTGGATTAATTAAATTCAGAGAAATAGAACAGGTTGAGGTAGTGTTCTGCCTGTCAAACCCCTGATTCAGTCTTGGCTAGTGAACGTGTTTCACTCCAACACACATATAAAATGGAAACTTGGAGTTTCTGCTTAGTTTCAGTGGACTGCAAGTATTATGAAAGTATTAAATGCTATATGTGTTGTAAAATGGCCTAAAGCTGAAACAAGGTAGGTTTAGACTAGACATTAGGAAAAAATTCTTCACGGAAAGGGTAGTGAAATATTGGAATGGGCTGCCCAGGGAGGTGGTTGAGTCGCCATCCCTGGATGTGTTTAAACATCGCTTGGATCTGGTGTTTGGGGACGTGGTCTAGGGGTGAACTTGTAGAGTAGGGCTAATGGTTGGACATGATGATCCCAAGGGTCTTTTCCAACCTGAGTGATTCTTTGTGATTCTGTAAAAGTTTTAAATTTTAATCAGATTTGACATGCTGTCCTGACATTCTGTTGTGACAAAAGTATCAATGAAAAATATTTTTAAATGCTATTTATGTACAGTGTCCAAGTTTATGTACAATGGGTCTAAACTTAAGGAACTCAATGAGTAAGCAAACAATTCTATGCCATCACATATGTTTGCATCCTTACTTCTTGTTAACTTTCTAAACTCAGACATCCATGCTCATTTCTACACTTTGCTAAAGATCCACGTCTTAGATTCACCGTATATGCAATAGGTATTCCTATACTAGGTATTTCTATTTGTTATTATTTTCAGTTCTCTTCTTGGGCACCACAATAGAGTACAGAAGTTTTTGGCTTGGCACAAATATTTATGAAAAAATACACTTCTAACAGAAAAATTAAACTATAGTAGTTCATCTGTAATATAGCTATTTTAAAATTCTAGAAGTTGAACTTTGCAGATGCCAAGAAAAGAAAATAATACTTAGTGACCTCAAAGTTAAAGAAGTTTCTGAATATTCTCAAGGCAATCATTCATCTGGTACTGTAATGCATTTAAGTATCTGAATGCTAAATTTGTAACTACTTAAGCCACCTTAATCAAAATTTCCCTCGAATAATGCAAAACGATACAGTGGCTCATAACTAGAACATTTAAACAATTTGCTTGAACGCAGATCTGTCTGACTGTGGTGGTGGCGGGGTTTGGTGTTGTTTCAAAAACTCTTGTCAGAACCACTTTCAGCATAAATCATTAAATACAAAGCAGCAAAAGAATATTCTGTAATTTGTAAATTCTTTTCACGTACTGCTGGTCTTGGGAGGCATATGAGTTTTTTCTAGATATCTAGGCTGCACAGTCTGCGAAAGCATCTTTTCACTGCCATTCAGCCTCAGGACATCCGTGGAAGCATTTTTCAGATCTGGAAGTTTTCTGTTCTTGCTTCAATTGGAAGAACAGTTTTGTGTGCATGCTCTTTTATATTTTCTTTATGTTTATATTTCACTGTGATATTCTGTCACCTGCTTAATTAGTATCATGTAGTGTGATTCTTTGTATGGTTTCTGAGCTGTTTCCATTCTAATCCATCTCCCCACCCCCCCCCCCCCAGTAATTTGCAGTTTAACCCATAAAAGTCCTCTTTTTCTAATCTTACACATCTCACTGGATTTCTGGATTTATTCACTTGTTGACATCTTCATGGTGTATTAGCTTTTCAGAAATTCATGTGAGTCACTTAGCTCCTTGATTTTTCTTTTGTTTAGTCTTCTCCTGTCTTTTTTTATCTATTCACAGTGACCTCAGACAAGATGTTGCTTTTTCTTTTTCCCTGTTCTTAGTATGTTCTCATCTTTCAGACATCATAATGCTTTCATATTGAATGTATGAATGCTATTATTGAAAAGTTGTTGTTGATATCAGTATTGCACCTTTCTCTGTGTAAATTAATACACCGTTAGAAACTGAACTAAGAATTTTGCTTCTCAACAACTTCACCCAAATTTACTTATTTGCAAACTGACCTCATTGCTGCAAAGCTGTGATCTATTAAAGAAAGGTTTGCTGTTGACCAAAAAGCTTATTTTTCCACAGTTTGTTTTTATTTCAAAATATCGTGTCATATAAGTAAAACTCTTATTTTGAACATCTCTGACTTCTGGTATTTGTAGAACATGGCTAAGCTTAGTCTTTCTTTTCTGAGCTGAAAACATACTGCAATTTCACAATTCAGTACTTGTAATATTCTTTTAACTTCCTTGTGCACTGTAGTACAAGTCTTAAATTTTCACATGAACAAGCAGTTATTACACTTCAAGAGAATTTTTTCTTTTGACTTCAGATAATGTGCAGGTTTCTTTGTCCGAAATGCATGGGCATTCAATGTTCTATTATTTTTATTCTTCTAGGTAATAATTTTTATGACTTCTTTAGTAAAGCTAGCATTTTAAATTTTATTTCTATATAGGATTTAATGTAATGACCATTTTGAATGTCTATAAGACTTGTTCTGTTTGGTTTTTTTTTTCCTGGAACTTTGCAATTCTTGACTATATGGGTGTTTTTCTTCGGAGACAACTGACAGAAGGAACTTGAAATGCAACTTATCTTGCTGACAGCAGTATTTGATTTGTATTCATTGCAAGCTGGAATACTTGCTAAGGGTAGCACAGCAAATAGGTCTGAGGCTTTGTGTCATAACATAAAATTTTTAACTACTGGTTTTTATGGTATATTAAGTCAATGCCTGCCATCCTAAACAGAACTTTATAAAATACATCATCACAAATTTGATAGCTGCTGAAGTACAAGATGTTTAATGGCTTAGCACATCCATTAAAATAAATGTTCTCACTCTTATATTCTAATAATTAGGAAGCATTTGCCAGTGTGTTAAACAATGAATTTAAATAAGTGACTCCCATAGCTGCCATCATAAATCATAGATTCGAAGCATTTGTTATTGTGAAATAAATTCCTATTTGTCAAGTGTGTCTACTTTCAAATTTCATATTCTAAACATGGAGTGATTCCTTTGTTCTCAATTTATCCTGCTAAAGGCTTTATTTTGTTCAGTTTCTATGTCATGTCAGCAGTACTTCTTCCCATGTGCTAACTAGACTTAATATACCAAGCAAAAAGTTGCTCTGGGAAACACAGAACTTTTTTTTAATAATAAATCAGCTGTACAAGTCTGAAAAACATAGGCTTATTCTAGAATATTGATACGAAGATTAGAAACAGTATGGCAAAACTTGGTTTTTAATTTGTTTTGACCCTTTTTTCTATGCATTCAGTTCTGTTTTTAATTTTCCGTTCAATCATGTTAGGCCTGTCCCTTTCCTTAGTCTCCTTCTCCAAGGGACTGCTTCTTTCTAATCTTAAGTGTTAGCGGAAACAAAGACCAAACAAGAGATTGTTCTGGGAAGAAAACAAGCATTTTGAGAAAATTCTGGTGTAGATTTGAATATTCTATCATAATGATAGTTGCTAAGTTAGCTTATAGCAGAATGAGAAGAGAGATTAAATAAACAAAAGTTTGGGATAAAAGAAGAATTAAAGAAGAAGTGTAAATAAAGTTTCCCTTGAGTAATGCATGCCAACCTGAATTCTGTTTTCTTAAAAATTTTATGAGATGTTCTCTTTATCCCAAGAGTAATGGTAATATGTAATGCTGTGGAGCTATAGTATGTATCAACTTATAATGCCAGTATTTAGAGCTGTAGATCATTGAAATATTCTATTAATAACAACATGAGATGATAAGTTACACCGAAATATGAATAGAATAATAAAACTCTTGATGTAGTGAAAATATACTTCCCCCTTTTTACTGACTTAAATATTGATAAGATATGTACTTGCATAGTAGATTATTTTTAATACTGACTATTAATCTTTAAGGGTTTGTTCTGTTTCACTGTCACATAATGACAAAAACCCACAAGATATACAGTTTCAGCACATGCATATGTATATATGACTGTGCTATATGATATGTCATTAAAAAGTGGTTCTAAAACTTCAGGGTATTTGAAATAGTCACATTTTTCACACAAGTATAATTTTATTTTTGTTACTATATAAAAAAAAAAAAATCCTGAAACACAAATAGCTGAAAGCAAATACATTACTACAAATACGACTATTGTCCCTTAATGGCTGATGTAACTCCATTCCCTTGCATTCATGTTCTGTCAGTTGGATGTCAATCATCCTCTCAAGAATAATCTAGTATTTACTAAAAGGTGGAATTTCAAAGAGGATTAGAGACCCATAATTATACTCAAGAAATAAGCTTTTCTATTCATGAATCTGTTAGTTTATACTGTTTTCACTCAGATACCTCTTTCTGAAGTAAGTGTTACAGTTTATAAATTGATGTACAGTCTGTGCTTCAGATGGTACTAAAAATTACTTTGGCAGGAATAACTAGGGTGATTTTCCTCTCTGGCATGTATCTAACTACTCAATCATATAGACTAATTTTTCATACCCAGCTTTGCATGCCTGGTCATGCCTGCTTAGTATGTCTGACCTTCCTAGTTAATTAGCATTTAAAAAGCAGCATTCCAAATATACAAATATGTCCCCTATACTTGACAAGTTTCTCTGCTATTTCTAAACCAAAAAATTACTTAACCTACTATGGAACTTGCAGATAATAACCATCTGCAAAACCTTCAGTTGAAATAATATATATCTGCAAACTGTGGCTGAATATATCTGTGACTGAATCATGGACAGTGTCCACTGTGCTTATGTTAGGTAACTACATCAAACACAGAATTGTTCTCACATTCCCCGATTGTTTTTAATTGGATTGTGGCTTTGGGGTATTTTGAGATTTACTCCTCCCCTTGATTCTGCTGCAGAGTCAACTTTTTTGTTTGTGTTTTTTACAGCTGTTTGAATTCAGCAAAGTCTGGTTTGGAGTGAGTGTCATAGTAAAGCCTCTCTTCACTTCTCTTTCCAGCACTTCAGCATTCAGGTCAAACAATGTTTTTTTTTTTTGCCTCACAGCTTGGAAACCAATTGAAAAGAACACTTTGAAATTTCAAAAGAGAAGATATCCTAGGTCTTGACTGTGAAATTAAAAACATCTCTCAGTTCATACGTATTACCAAAAGTTATGGGTTATTATGGTAACGGCTATATCCAAAATGTCTGTAATGTCTTTGTCAAAAGAAAATGTTAGTGCAGACCTGGGGGGGGGGAACTTATAGGTATTTTCTGCATATTTACAATCCCAGGACGCTGCACTAGCCTTAAATTCTAAAGCGTAATTCAAATAATGGCAACAAAATGAGCTCTGTATTCTGTAAGGAAATCTTTTTTTGAGTCTAATGCACAGTAGCTGTTTTTCTTGTGTTATGACCAGTCTTTTTGTCACACTTCCACACTATCTTGCACAAAAGGATTCAGGGGATGGAGTGGGGAATAGTTCCCACCCTAGAACCAAAGGGAAAAGCAAAGCTATTTATCCATAGTTTTATTTGATTATTTGGACTTGTGTTATCAGTGGTGTTCATACTATGGTAACTGTAGGTATATGGCAACATCTAGGTGAATATTTCACCTTTGACTAATAATTTTTTAAAGAAGAGAAGAAAAAAAGGCAGCTAAATCACCAAGATCTATCCCATATTGTGCTTACCGTCAGAATAAGGGCAAAAAGTAAAGGGGTGTTTTAGAGTTCATAAAACAGTTCTTATTAACAATGTGTTTGTGTTTTTAAGGGATTTCTCTTTCTGAGAAGATCTCAAAATCTGTTTTGTTTCCTAAGTAGAAGTAGTATCATAGTTTGGCTTCCATGTGTTAAGCAATCAGTCCATACTCCAAAACCACTGTTAACAGTTGAACTTTAATTGCAGCTTTTCTTTCATTAAAATCACTGATTTAGTTGCCTGGTTGTAATGAAATGTGTAGGATGTTAATTTTCTCAGAGCTTTTTTGCCATCATTCTTAAGCTGATTAAAAAGTAGTCATGTTGTGAAGTGAAGCGTCACAGTTGCAAGAATTTCCTTTCCTGAGGCAGCTAGGCTAAGGTGTGTTGTGTAAACTTCCCCAAACAACTGGAATGCTGGCTTGGAGATCCTGGAAATCTTAACCTTCCTCTTGATTAAAGTCTCTCACGTTGGCACCGTGTGTCATAACGCTCATTCGGGGGAAGACATTTGTTGCATACCAATCTATTGGGTAACCTGGCAATTAAGAGCTGTAAGGGTAGCAAATGTTTTATTCCTAATGAGAGGTTAAGTTCTGGGTTAGTTTTTTTTCCTGAAACCCACAGGTAACCATTGAAGGATTGCTGTATCTTCTCTCTTCCTGTTATTTTGTAATTAATAAATGTGTGAAGAGTACCTCAACAAATTCTTATTCAGCTGCTTGTATCAAAGCCTCTGTAAGCTGAAGAGAGTGTTTGCAGTGTCTGGATTTGTGAAATCACCTCTACTAACTAATTCCTTTGACAGCATTTCTAGACACCCTAAATAATGCAGTATAGCTATAAAAGCTGCCTAGGGACAACCAAAGTAGCAGCATAAGCTAGGATTTTGTATGCTATTTTAAATTATACCAACTACATTACAGCCAACCAGTCTGCAAAAGTAGGCAGCATTTCTCTACTTTTGCTTTAGGGCTGGGAACCCAGATCATATTCTGTGCTCAGTGCCAGATGGGCTTTATGAAAGGCAGCCAGCACAGCCTGTTTCAGCCAGCCAGTTCTGTGAAAACTGGCTGCTGTCTCTGGACTCTGCTTTGGTTTGCGACAACGATGAAGGCAGCAGTGAGCTCATGGAAGATGTAGCTCATGTTCATTGAATTAATATACGAGTGAACCAAGGAGTCTGTATGAGATTGTCATGTGTATCTCTATTGTATAATTAAAAACCCTGTAATTAATTCAACATCAGTTATCTCTTAAATAGGGTAAAATGTAGCCATAGCTATTAAACTCTCCCATGAGACGTGGCTGATATGTTTTATGTTCATGTTTAGTAAGTGCGAGTCTGAACAGCTGTGCTAACTGCTACAATAGGGATGCTGAGACAGGTGTAAATACATAGATAATTATTTTTTTAGAAGTGTTTATTTCAAGTAGGTTAGTGCTAAACTAAAGTGTTCCATTTCATTGTTAAATAAAATTAATATCCCTGAAAAAACTCCTGGCTCCAATAGCTGGCTGCACATTTCTTACTATAGTCATATAGTATTCATTTTGCCAGAAACACAAATCCATTCATATCCACTAACAGTGAGTGAGTTTGGATTTATTTTGTGTTTAATAGTATGTTAAGTTTTGAAGCAGTTAAGCATCATTTTCAGATATGCTATTTTATAAATCGTTATCTACAAAAGAATATTTTAGAATATTTAGTATATTTTTAGAATTATTGTAGAATGAAAAGCTTTCCTATTAAACACTTGCACATTATCCTAATTGGTGGAAATTAATATGTAAATAGAATAGTCAGAGGTTTCTGAGTTACTTAGTACATGATCTGGAGTCAAGATGTTTTGTATTTCTTTGGGTTTTAAGATGTTACTTCATTTATTGTAAGAATTATATATAATAAATGTAAATATAAATTACTCGGGTTTGGTGTTAACTTCTTTATAATAAACTCATACCCACATTACATCCCCTGTCTAAAACAAACTTTAAAATTATTTTGGCAAATCATGTCTGTATGCTAACAGATGTTCTAAGTTAGTAGCTGTTCTTACACATGTGAACAATTTACGCCCAAAACAGCATCATCTCATGTTTTTCACATCAGTGGTCATGATAAGGGCTTTTGAGGGCTTGCTGCTACAGGAAAATAGGCTCCTGTACATATACTAACCCCAGCAGAAGCAGATATTATCTTCTATGATGGAAAGAAAACAGAGAATTATGTTAGATATCTATTTTCAGATTTTTCACAGACCTGCCTAGGCTATCTTCATATCAAGTCTCCTGTTGAGTTCTTAAGCAAGTTAAAACTCTTATACGCATGTATGAACTGAACAGATACTGCTATGTAGTAATTGAACAAGTGTATTTGAAGAGCATTGCTGCAAGTGAAGGTATATGAAGCTGTGCTGTTCTTTGGAAAACATATTTAAACAGGTGTAAAAGAGTCAAGAGTATGAAATCTAGTTTGTTTTGGGTTTTTTATTATTTTTTTGAGATGCATAAGATTTTATTCTTAATCTTGCTGGACAGGGTGCTGCTTTTCCATATTCACTATGTAACACTTCAAAAAGATTTGCCTGGAGATGCATGTGATCATTAAAACACACAATAAAATGTCGAGTTAATATACCTTGGTGTTTTGTCTTGAAGATTTTGCGTTATTGAATGAAGTGCTTGTTCTCCATAACATGTTTTAACCTTCTTCAGAATTCACACCATGGTAAGGTCTATAAATGGTATTGTGAGAGAATGTTTAACAACTTCTGCTTTTTACACACTAAAACGTGATAAAAGTCATACTACTCCTGGACATTAATTTGAAATCTCTGATGTGATAATGAATGGTGTGTGGTTCTTTTTTTTCCCTCTAAATTAAATGAACAAATTCTTATAGCTAATATATGTTCTTTGCAAAATTGATGGACTTTAATTGAAATAAGACATTCTGAAGGCTTTGCCATAATTAAGTAATCCATTACCTTCCGTAATATTCCTCTCTCTGTGAATTTCATCCTGAATGTTAATGTAGTAAAGGAAGACAAATTATTAGTGTTTATCTGATTGGTATGGAGTTCATAACTCTCTTTCTTTGGGGGCAGTTAACTAGTATGTTGCTTCACCTCTTTCCACATATATTAGCTTGAATTTGTCCTGTTCCCTCCTCCAGGGGGTAGTCTCCAAGGTTTCTTCAAATGCAATTCAAATTCAGTTTATCATTAAGGATAATTATTATCAGAATAGTCTGCTTTTGATTGGTTTCCAATGCACTTTAATAGATGTGTATCATGTCTCAGACATTCAGGACAAGTTATTTCTTAGTTATCCAAAATGATAATACTTCATGAAGGAGCTTTGTAAGATATGCTATTGTTAAACCAAACTCAGTTTAGTCCCTCCAACCCTGTATCTGTCATTCACATACTAATAAAAAATAAACATTGTGATGTTTATTTTTGGAAGGAGAATTGAAGCACCTGACATCATGTTTCAGTTTTCATCTTTGGTACTCCACAAGTTAATCATATTACCTTAAGAATTAACAGATAATTTACAGAGGCCTTATTTCCAATTACTTTGTTTCTGTTTTATTTACATTGTATTAACAATGAAGAAAACAAGAGAAGAAAATGAAAAAGGAAGAGAACAGATTATACTTTAGCATTTTACAGAGCCATGGCAATTACTGCTCTTGAAGGGAAATCACAAGCATATGCTGTATTTAGGGAAACTTAAAAATATAGTATACTGTTGTTATCCTTGACTAACCTAGTGAGATTTTATATGTATGTGCCATCTGCAGTTCAATAACACTAAATATTTAATGAGTTTACGAATAGTAGATAAATATTTAACACAGCTCTGTAGAAATGTGCTGCACTCATTGAACAATGGTTTGTCACTGCCAAAGAAAATGACCTGATTTGGATACATGATTATCTCAGTTAGCAATTCAGGTTAATTCTATGGAATCAGACCTGAGATAGGAGAATGTTAAAGTTGGAAAAGGACCCAGTTTAAAGTGTCGGTCACTGTCTTTGGTTCTCCTATTAGTCCTACCAGAGTGGAATTTGCTCTTGCATCCATTGTGTGGCTGCAGGAATTGTGTGCCTCTACAGATCTTCTACTTAAACAATGATTGCATCTCTTCTGACAGACTTCAGCTTTGTGGCTTACGTAGTCCTTCCTCTTGATGCATGTAAAATGAAAAAGAAATACTGAGTTTATTCATTAATTTATTTAAAGCATTTGCCTAGAGTATTTGAAGACAGATAGACTTCACAGAGCTTCCAAATATTAAGTGCCAAAAAGCAGAAAAAGTAGCAAACCCAAACATCTTTCTTCTCAGTCCCTTGACAGTTTGTAGTCTCAAATAAAGTTTCATGAGAATATGCACCTCGCATGTAGGTCATTGAGCAACCTTCTTATGGCGGGAAAGAAGTACGAAAATAAAGAAACCTCACATGTGACCAGATCCTTTATTTTGGTTATTTGGATATAATGTCAAGAACTTTACCTAAATAAAACCAGAAAAAAAAGATGGGAAAACTGGTTACAAACTCCTGAAAAGTGAATCTATCAAAATGTCTTAAAAAAAAAGTCCTTAAATTTATTCTATTTTAAGTAAGTATGAGCTACAGATGGCCATGAATTTAAAAATTGGATGAGTCAGTGGCCATTGCAGTATATAAAACTGGTGTGTAGGGGTACTTTTTCATAAATATGTACAAATACAGTACAATCTATACTTTGAGTGGCCTCAGTGTTGTCATATGCCTATAGGGAAAGGCACAAGGAGAAATGATGCACAGTTCTAAGCATTCTTCCTTCAAGAAAAAGTGTTTGCTGTGATTTTAACATTAACTACTGGTGTCCTGTCTTCTGAAAACTTCTCTGTTTTTTGTCTGTTCTTTCGAACATAAGCCTGACGTCTCTTTGTGGAAAAAACATGCCCTGCAATTCCTTTATGAAGTAGTTAAGATCTATTCCTCATTAGAAATGGGGTGAGGTATTGTTGTAAATTCAGGTGATTCACATTATATTGTGAAATGCAAATTATTTTGGTTATCTTTCATCACTGGAACACTCTTACTTTCCTGACTTCTTCACTACCACTGCACTGACTGACCCACAGCTATAAAGGAGATGCACCATGCTGCTGATTCGAGTATTTGGAGAACATCTTGTGGAAGCAAATTGAGGACCCTATTGATCACACATTTAGGCTTATTACTAGGTAAATATAAAAAATCTACCTAAGGACATTTGTAATAGAATGAAGTTAACAGTTAAAATGTCATTTGGGGGGGCGTTGGTTGCTTCTTTTACTGGACAGTAAATATATGCCTTACTTAACATTTTTACTAAATGGCTTTCAACTAGCACACTCAAGTTAACATGAGATCTCTTGCTCTCTCAAATAAGGATGAAGCTTATTTATGATGTTTAAGGTGGCTAATCACTTTGCTTTTATGTATTCCTGTTATGTATTCTCTGGAGATAGAGCAGGAAGTAACAATTGTCTCCTACTAGATTTTTAATATGCGTACAATGTTTCCAAAACTACATCAAAGAATATCCACTTCTTTGCAAGCAAGGCTTGCCTTCAGCAACTCACATTTAAAGAAATGCAGTTACAACATTAATCCTCATGAGACATTTAGCCATAAATTTATATTTATCCTCTAGTTTTCAAATTGGAATCTTTGATTCAGGTCTTAGAGGCAGGTTTTATGTGTTTTGAGTGTTGGTTTGTCTGGTTTTGATTGGTTAAAGTTTCAGCGATTGCAAATAAACTTTATCTAGTACTTGTTTTTTTCTTTATACTGAGTGTAAGGTGGTAGCTGGCACTCTTACCTGTCAGATGATTAACAGTGATAATCAGTGTATCTTTGTTTTCATTATTTTGTCTTCTTAAAGACGTAATCTTATGAGAGACTGGCCTGGTGATGCATTTCATACCTTGAAAGCTTCTCAAACAGCTCCTGAAAAAACTCAATAAATCCTGGACAAATACATATTTTGCATCATGCAATAAAGCTAATTGCATTGGGAATTTAACAAACAGGCAGGCAAAGATTTCTGATTGGGAATGTCTTTCCAATATCCATATCCTTGTTATATTGATTGTGATATCAACACTGCTAGTACATTAGATGAAATCTCCATATCATTGCTGTAATATATAAAAACTTGCCTTCTCAGGTAGGTTTAAGATTTTGTAATGAGAATATGATAAAACATTAACAATTCTATTTGTTTCTATATCTTGTAGTCTTTTCTTTGTGGTGTTTCAACTTTGCATTGTAAGTAGTCTACATGTACAGTATTGCAAATTGGGTTTACCTGTTGTGAACTCTGATAATCCTCAGATTGTGAGACAATTTTTCAGTTAATTTTTCAAGTATGAATAATGAAAAATCATGAAAACTCTGAAATTCATTTTCATAGTTGAGAGCATATTTGCTGGCATTTTAAAAAGCAATATATTAATTTTGCCACTAGATAGTTATGAAACTGACATGTTTCATTAACAAAAATCTCTGTAATTATTTGATATTTGCAAACAAAGCCAGAAGTCTCACAAACTTGAGTGGTATTTTAAAGTAAGGTTACTATACTGGATGATGAAGACTAGCACCTAAAATGTGATTCCTTCCCAGTGTGGAACAGATTTATGTCATAAGAAGCAGTAGCATGAAATTTACTTTTTTTCAGAGGTGAGACTCTTCATCCTTATTAGGATAAAAGCTAAATAATGTCAGTGAACTACTTTGAGGAAAGGAATGAGTTCTCTATATAGTCTCTGCATGTGTAGGTGTTTATGTACATTAGATTCTGTTCCTCCAGTGCTGTTATGGTGAGTTAAATTTCTAACATAAAGAGAAAGAGGAAAGTAATTTATTCTAACAAATTATAAATCATTTCAGTAAAAATGACATCTCTCGTTGAAATGTTTTACAAATACAGAACATGCTTAGAGCCTTAAGAGTCATGTAACAGCCAGTTTTATTAATTGGTGATAATAATCTTGTCTCTTGAACAGAGTGTATTTCTTTAGTTCCCAATGTTCGATTTTATAGGATGTAGCATGTGTGTAGAGAAAGAGTAGTAGTGATTATATATTAATGAATATAGGTGTTTAATAACTAAGCAGTGCTACTGGAGCCTGTTATGCCTTTCCTTTGAAAGGCTCATTTTTTATTTCAGTTCACATTTTTTAACAGATACATTATATATTGTAATCATTGTAAACTTTAGAATGATTGTATGAAGAAATAGATGTTTACCATTTGTTAGGCACACTTGCATGAATCTTGGTCCTGTAAAGGGTTATGTATGCCTACGTATTTTTTATTTATATTGCTTTAGCTGCATGAAAAATAATTGTCAGAGGGTCACTATTTGCAGGGCTTCAGTCATAACTGAGTCAGAGTACACAATCTATTAAGCATTTTAACTTTGTAATTAATTTTTGCTAATGTGAAATATTCCTGTTTCTTTACTTTTTTTTTTTTAATATATATGTGTGTGTATACAGCCTGAGTGAGATTTATAAGTAGCCCTGCAAAAAAATCAAGAAATACAGATTGGCTTGTTTTCATATCATACTGCAATGAGATATTCTGAGAATAATGATTTTCATCATCTTAAAGAAAAAAAGATGTCGTCTTTAAGAGATATGAAGTTCTTGCCTTGAATGAGCATGATACAATTTAATTTTGAAAACAGTAGATAACCATCCACTGAGTAAAACCTTTTATCATGTCTTATGAACTGCATGATTTGACAGTACATCAACCAGAATTTAACCTATGCAGACGAAGGCATTCTTTTGTATGCTAAAGTATCAGAGTATTTAAAATCTGAATTATTCTAAATCTTGACAAGGATGCTATTCAGGCAGAATTATTCAGAGTAAAATAGATCAAAGCAAAACATATAAGATAAAAAATAAACAAACTAACAAAACCCTTAATCCATAAGCATTTTTCTTTCTATAGAATTGGAGTGAAAATTAAATCTATGCCTTAGAAGAATGCATATAAACAATACTTTAAGAATGTGAATATATTTAATTTCACATAAAATAGTATGAAAAGATATACTCAATGTTTGTAATTGGTGTCGTAGAGGAAGAGAGAATCTCCTTCATTTTGTGCATGTTTGCAGTCCTTCAAATTTTTGTTTCCATTTTTACTATCATAGCTAGTTAACAATAAACACTAACAACTTCTGAATAATACTTTATATGTTGTTAATGATAAAATACAATATAAGACCATTAACAATAATTATTTTGATGAAAAAAAAGTAGACTATGTTAGGTTTGCATTTAGTATTAACATCTGTGATTGCATTTACAATTCCATACAAACAAGATACTTTATGAATTAGTATTTTTTTATGGACACAATTGTACCGTCATGGAGAAAGATGGAACAAAATTTGTATGAAGAAACTTCACTCAATCTGAGTAGGACTAAAATAGACTTTTTTAAAGGCAAGCTTCAGTTTTAACTTTTGTCAAAACCATACTGGGGCATGTCCTTGATTTCATCACCTCTCTTCTCAAAAATTCCATCTCCTGAGCAAATAAATGCATAGTCTTTATTCCACACTAGCAACAGTGTGAAAAATAGTCCAGCATAATATACTTGTGCATGAAACATTACGTACATTGTGTATATGTGCTTTGCCTAAATAATGCTGGTTTAACACTCCTTTATGCTAAACATATATACATAAACTGTGCTGTTCACTTGTAGGTGTTGCTGTCTGTATTTTTCTGCAAAACAGGTTATGTTTTGATTCTCACAAGCAGTTGTGCCATTTTCAGTGGATTTCTTCATTGTAAAGAGGATTGTTTTTCATTTTTATTTTACAGAGTTACATACATGGAAGCAGTCAGGCTCAGTTTGTTGCAGAATCGCATATTATTCTTCTGCTGAGTATCCTTCAAACTGGTGATGAATAGAAAAAAAGTAAGCTGGAGCACACTGTGCTGTTACCTGAAATTGCCCTGACAGTGTAAATTATTGAACTTCTGAGCAGGTATTTAATTTTGTCTTACTTACTATATGTTTAAATAAATATTCTGTGCTGTTGCTATGTATTGCAAAGTAATGCTGACACAGTTTTTTGCTAGTATGTGTCTCGTTATCACCTTTGTTAAGTCTTTTGCCTGGTTACTAATCTTAATATTTTTCCTTTCAATGTTATCTTTTCAGTAGCAGAAGCTAATTTTCTTGTCTTTTTCACTCTTTAATATAGAAGTTAAAAGGTTTATACTAAAAAAACATTTTATTTCTTTTAACTGACAAGAAAAGCATACTGAAATGTTTTAATCATGCATGAAGATTAGTCCAGTAATCTTTGGAGTCTGGGTTGTTGTTTTGGTTTTTTTACCAACCTAAACGGTCTACTACTTCTTGAAACAAATAATCCAGTCTTACTTGTTCTGGTATCATTGTCTCACAGAATGACTGTGAGAATTACTTTCACTCTTTCATTCTTACTGAGTCAAAGCAAGTTAAATCAATTTTTTTTTTTGTGAATATGTCTTTAATAATCCGTACAAAAAACTCAAATACTCTGGTTTCTTTAAACCCTACTTATAATCAGCATTGTTCATTAAATGAAAACTGTCATCAAGGTTAACCGCTGTAAAATACAATCATTCCATCATAGATACCTTCCTCTAAGGAGAACAAGAGGAAGAAAATTAACATTGTCCAATTTGAAGTAATGGCCAGATCTCAGAGTCTGGTGATCATAGCCACTCGCCTCTTCTCTCCTTGAGGTTATGTTGGCCTAGATCCTGCCATTCCTCTGGCTTCCCCATCGACCTTCATCTTTGGCATTTACTGTACAAAGAGAACATCATCATTGTATCTTCTTGCTTCATTACATTCATTTACCTGGCAACAATTTTGCTACGTATGAAACCATATATGTTCCATAAATAGCTATTGTGCATTTAATTTCTAAGTTATGATCATATTTTGCAGACTAAATATAATATTTCCTGTTTAATACTGTGTCCAGTTAGGTCCCCCCCAGTACAGGAAAGATGCCAACTTACTTGAGCAAGACATCAAGGGGACACAAAAATGAATAAGAGACTGGAGCATCTCTTATATTAGGAAATGTTCTAAGAGCTGAAACTGTTTAACCTGAAGAAGATTCAGGGACCCTACCCATGTGTCTAAGATACCTGATGGAAGGAAATAAAGGAGACAGATTTTTTTAGTACTGCACTTTAGTAGGAGAAGAGACAATGAGTACATGTCCATGTAACTCTGGAACAGGTTGCCCAGAGGGGCTGTAGAGTCTCCATCTGTGAAGATATTCAAAACCCGACTAGACATATTTCTGGGCAACTTGCTCTAGCAGGTTGCTTGTGCAGAGGGGTTGGATTAGATGATCTTAAGAGGTTTCTTCCAATCTCAACCATTCTGTGCTTCTGTCAGTTCTCCAGGTTTTATATCATACCCTAATTTATGCTGAGTCAAAATCACATTGTATTTGTTAAACTTCTGGAAGCACATTTATTTGCTTATTATTTCTAAACTTGGGGTCCTTTTCATGGGACAGGAGAGCTAAAGAGCCTCACCTGAAAACTCACCAGTCAAAACTCAGTGCTTATTAATTTAATTGCTACATTTTTTAAAAGTACACAGAGATAGCTATTATATTTCAGCTAAAGAGTTTCTTGTATGATAAATGGTATGCATCTCATATAGTATCATTGTTATGCTTTCTTTTCTATAGCCACATTTTATTTTTTAATGGTTTTTTTACTTTTTGTGGACTGACACAATTTTAACAAATGTGTTACCTAAAACAAATCCTGTTGGCTGCTTAAGAATAGGAAAAATGAATCCAAAACCCAAATGAGATTAAAAATGAGCAAAGCTTTTGTTCATAGCATATTTTGTTTGTCTGACTCGGGCAAGCAAGTGATACTTTTTGTTGGCAGAGACTGTCTTTAGACTGGGAAGTTGGCTAACTACATTAAAGCAGCTGGCTGAAAGAATTCTTTCAGTGAGGTTGTTCATTGCCACTTGCAAAAATAATTCTCTAAGGTTTCATTTCATGGCTCAGTACTCTTGAGCTGAGTTTTTGGTCACACACAAATTTCACAAGTGACATGAAATCTTGACAGATTTTAACAGTTATGCATGAAAGAATTAATATTTCTTTATCCTTTCCATGCTGGTAGTAATTATTATCTGCTTCGTTGCTTCTTCATTATTTGTTTATTCAGGAAATGTTGATAGAAAATGTGGGAATTACGAAAAAAGTATGCCAGATTGATAAACAGTAGTACGTTCACTTTACCCATTAAAGTTTAAAAGATGCGTTGAATTTTAAACCAAGACATTACTATGCTGGTAATGTACATACTCTATTTCATTGCTTCTTTTCACTTTGTAGTACTGAGAACAAGGAAAGGATTGTCACTTCTTGCTAGATGTTGAAATGCAATGTTGTGTTTCTCTATAAAGTGAATTTTTAATAGCTCTGATGAGAAAATATGAATTTCCATCGCATTTGTGTACTTAGTTTTAGATAATGATTCTACCCAGGCTGCTAGATGATTTTCATGTAGAGATCTGCTGTTTTTTCCAGAGCTGTAGCTACATAATTAGGACATGGGTAAGAGGACTTGTGAAGATGTCAGATATTGTTTCAGTTATATTATAAATCAAAATTAAATTTAGTAAAATCTATATGATGTTACTGATTACATACTAGGTGTATGCCTAAAATTTTCATGATATTTTAAACAAGTAGTTTTGGTCCTAACAGGTGGTTACTACATATTAGTATAACACAGTGGAAGTCAGTGTAATTACAGATCATGTACAATGTTACATCAGTAAAACAATCTAAAAAAAAAAAAAACAAAACAAAAACCAAAAGGCCTTTTGATTATTTTTGTACTTTTATTTCTATGATATGTTTTCTAATAGCCAAAATACTGATGTTGCATTTAGCAGCAGATCAGACTAGCTGAAAGGGGTTAGATTTAACACTTTCTGAAGAAGTAAAAAGGACACACACTAAGAAGGCATTATTTTGTTTCCAGAGTTCCAAACCAAGTTCTTATTAATTTTGAGGCTTTTTAGATGCATCTATAGTATATTATACCTTGGGTAAAATTTCCTTTTAGAAATTAAAAAAACCACTGTATTTTGACATAGATGTTCTTGTAATCCAGGCTACAGAATAGTGAATAAAAATTTGAGTAGGTTTTTAAAAACTGAGAAACAGTCCTTCATGTAAGAAGTAGCCCCTGTATTTCTGGTACTTTTTTACTTCACAAAATTAGGTTTTATAGATCTTTCAGCCTCAGTTGCCCAAGGTAGTTCTAGACTGCATTGTTTGAGGTGAAATGGTTATATGGTCCACATCACATAGAGACACTGGGCTGGCTGAGTAGAGGCAACTCCAGTCAAACTCTAGCACAGCATAGCATCACTGCCTTTGTTCTTGTTCCAGGAGCATTTTAGTCCACAGTGGTTTAGGTCCACCCTGACAACACAGAGGTCTCATCCTGCTAAACTGTAATATATCCAAATTCAGAGTTGTGTTGGCATCCCAACACGGTTTTCCCATTCGTAGGAATGCAGTAGAAAGCGTCTGGTGCTCATGCTGAAGCTGATCCAGAGTTGATAAGCTTCGCTGCACACACACTGTTGCCTGCTCAGTCAGTCAGATGGCACTCGGGACAGAGGCTGTTACCTCAGAAAATACATAATGCTGACATCCATAACTCTACCTGAGCCCTGGTGGGTGAGCACCCTATCAGAGAACAGTGAAGGAACATGGTCGATTGTGATGGTGCTTGTTATATTACACATTTCTGTGACTTTGAGGCTATTACTACTCTGAAACTTTAAGGTATTCGTGTTATGCCAACAATATAACTGTTACTCAGTTTTGTTGCTATTTGGCATCTCCTTCATCGTTGAGAGTTACCATTTCCATAACTATTTGAAGTTATAAAAGTTAGATGAAAAGGACCTCTGAAGATCATATACCTCAATATTCCTCTTAAAGCAGGACTATCCTCAAAACTGAGTCTGCTCTTCCATGTCTTTATCTAGTGCAAGTGTTTAAAAAATCCAAGGCTGGGGATTGCATAATCTCTCAGGGCAGTTACAATTCTTCCTAACATCCAGCCTGAATCTCCCAGGCTGCAGTTTGTGGCTTGTGCTCTTGTGTATAACGATTTTGTCTACCACAACATTTTGGCTTCCCTTTGGATTTTTTTGCCAGCCTTGATTAGAGGAGTCTTCAGTGATGTTTTCATTCAAAAATGGACATTTTTCTATGTGGTAGAATAGGGGTTTTATCTATATAATTTTTAAATTTATTTTTATTTTAATCAAAGTAGCTTTTTTATTGCATAGGAAGAAAACAAAAGGCAAGGTTTGCTTTTTTTCATGCTGCTTTACAGTTTATTCCTGGTTGTAGATTGACAAGTAATTTTATGTAAATATAAGTAATATATTTACATAATATGTAATATATGACAGTATTTATCCCCACATCAGCCTGAGGTACCTGGGTATAATTTACATACATAATAATTTGGGTGTTTATGTAAAATTATAACAGTATTGGGACTTCCTGTGAAGCAGAAAAGTTATCAAAAGGTCATCATGGAGATGGATGTATAACTGTTGTAGAATAAATATGGAAGACTTCATAAACAAAAATTCTTTTAAATAACAGCATGGAATAAATTTTATTTAGACAGAAATCTTTTTTTGTTGCTGTTAAATGGATTTGAAGGAGGTAACTTATGTGGAGCTATCAACGTACTAGACATTGTGCAGCCTGTAACGGAAGAGGTTTGCTTCCGAAGGGTTTGAACATCTCTGAGGAACCTAGGATTGCATAATTTACACAGATTAATAACTTTGTTCACATAAGTGATACTGGTGAAATAATCTATTTGTTGGCTATATACACAAAAAAGAGCATAATATCTAAACACATTATGATTTAACAATAAAGTTTAGCATCTTTTCAAGTTATCACCACAATTTATGTGTATAAGTGCAGTGTGAAGAAGATAGATAGTGAAGCACTGTGCAAAACAAAACATCTAACCATAATCAAGGATTTAGGGATACAGACTACTGTAGCTCACAGACACCAATTAATGCATTCTTATTTCTTTTTAATCCTTTTTTTGAATTAGTTATGGTACAACATTCTGTAACAATAAATTTTCAGTGTTCTCTTCATGTAGTATGCAGAAGTTACTCCTTTAGTATGTTTCTTTAGCCTGCCTATAATTTGCATGATAACCATATTGTTTGACTTTAGTGTCACAGGAAATAGTACTTTTGGGGTTTTTTTCCTTCTGTTTGGGGCTTTATAGTGATAAGGAATAGTAAGGTTGAATAGGCTGTGTTGAAGTTGAAAGTTTTCTTAAATTCTTTCATTTCTCCCTTTGGTAGACACCAATCCGTACTTCTAATCAACATCCATTTTCATCCACATTCCCCGGAGAAATAAAACTGATTTGAAAGTAATGTGTCATATTTATTTTCTTTTTTCAGTAACAGTGAATCTTTATTATACAGAGTAACTTTAAAAGTTATAGTAAATATTTTCATTATCAAAAAAAGTTTCCATTATTAGGCAAATTATTTGTTGTACAGGAGATAAATCTCGACCATAACTATTGGAATTAGCAGTTATTAATAACATGATCATTTTTTCTCATTATTACTATTAAACTTAGTTAACTTTGATGCTGATAAAACACATTCACCTAATTAAAAATGGAAATGTCTTTTCAGTTTGTTAATTTGAATTCCCAAGGCAGAGTTTAGTGTGACAGCTGTGTAGGTTGAAATGAGATGTTGATTGAGAAGGAAAAAGAAATTTGATTGGTTACGAAGGAAAAGACAAACCTTTTCTGTAGCATTAAAATTGCACGTATTATGAAAGAAATTACCTGTCCTACAAAATGTATTTAAATGAAGTGTGTTAAGTGTCTCTTTGGTGTAAGAACACTCAATCACAGAATAAATTTAAATGGGAGATGTCTTTCTGTGTGTGCCAGTAAGGCTTCTGCAGTCACTGAGCATAAGAACTTGAAATTTTGAGTCAAAATTCAGTAGAACAATACTCATTTAACTTTCAGTAGTAAGACTCTATCAGTCATACATAATGAAATCAAACTGTGATCCCCAGAGATTACATAAGTGTGAGTGACGGTGACAACTAAGGCAGTGAGATAAGGTTTTTGTATGCTTGATCTTAAGGGTAAAAAAAAAGGGGGGGGGGAGAAGAACACCAAGTGGGAAAAGATAGAACTAAAAGCACAAAATTATAGCATATTTAAGCATGCTTCTTAATTACTTATGGAAGTCAATGTCAGAAGCAGCAAAAGATACTGTACATTTTCTGTCTTTACTTCAGCTGTCTACCAGTACTGTCTGTTAACCTTGTAGTCTCTTCTCTCTTTTTTGTAGGCTGCCTTACTCCTCCTAACTGTATTGGAGAATAAGGAGATGAAAGCTAGAAAAATCAAGAAATTTCCATCCAGTACCTCATTCTCCTACTCCTTGACCTTAAAATAATTTATATCATCACCTTTTAAGAAAGATAAAGTCTCTTAGATGTCAGAGACCTTATATTTAGAGCTGGGCATTTGTCCATACAAAGTACAACATAATTCTCTTTCATCAGCTAGTTGGATGATACTGGATTTGGCGAATTACATTCAAATATTGTACGTGTCCTCTGTGTGAAATTGTCAACTCTCCATTTCAGTGATTTTTCAACCATTTTCAGTTTCTGACTCTAAAATTTTCCAGTGAAAATGCAGACCCCTATGAAGCAAATTTTGCTGTCAGCTGCTCTGGCAATTGCCCCATTTTTATTTGCCTTTTGCAAACACCTGACAACTAGTCCACAGACCAAGAGGCATTTACTGAATACAGGATGAAAACAACAGGATTTTTAAGGGTTTTAGGCATCAGTCAATAATTTCAATGGTTATTTTAATTGTTATGAAATACATTTATTTGAGTAGCTAAAAGATGCAGAAACATAATCCAAAGTTAAACATTTTATCTTTTGGATCCACAGATAGCTTTTATTGAATTGAATAGTCCTCAAGTGCATTCAGCTAGGAATAAACTGTGTCTATTTGTATACTGCACAGGTCTTTAACAATGAAGGAAAGTATAATGCCAGCCTAGGGTCATATTGATAATGATTTATGATATAGAAAAAGAATGTGTGATATTCTTAAGAAGATTTATAGGTGCTTAGAGAAAGTGAGAGAGATAGTGTGTGTGCATGCTGAAGGCTCAAATGTGTACTAGCAAACAGATGAGACAACAGACCAAGTCTTGTGTTTGAAATAAAGTGCTTGAAAATGAGGTAGACTTTTGGAATAAAGTGTTACAATAGTGAGAGAAAATTATATAGCATCATAAATACTTACAGATAACTCAAACAGAGTTTGTTTTAGACAATGTGTGTGTGTTTGAAAGTTAAGAAATTAAGTGATTCTGAAAAACTCAATTATTTTTATGCTTATGTTCTTATGCTTAATATTTAGGAAACTGAAGTACTGTTACATCTCTACCTGCTCTGGAGATGTGTATACTTCTGTGATTTGTACGTCTCTAGGCAGGAAAATTTGTGGAGACAGGTTATAAAATATAAATAAGGTTAGAAAAAAATACATATTTTGTACAGTGGCAAACCACACTATAATAATTTGTGAGCTCAACAGGACTAACCCTGAAACACCATCAGATGTAATTTGCAAAACCAAAAAGGTCATAAATAGTAAATGTAAAAGTCCTCTCCCCAGAGTCAGTTTGAGTTGATCCTAAAAGACAACACCGATATGAATGATGAGGATGTAAATTGGGCTAAAAAGTCTGAATGTTTGTTTAGTGGTTTAGCACAAAACTTAGGCAGGTATTTCTGTGCTACTTTGTTGCTGTTGAATTAAAATGGATTCCAGAGTCTTTCTCTTCTCCTGAAGCTTATATATGTCCTTACCATTCTCAAGTGTCTTAAGAGGGAGGATTCGAACATGTTATCTGTGGATTAGAAAGACAGTCTCATAATTGAACCTGAAACTAAATGAATGAATAATAAACTTTGTCACTATAGGAAATTGTTTATTAGTATCAAATTGATTCTCTGCTCTGCTAAAACAATTTAAAAAAAGCATCAAAAAGGAAAATGGTATAGTTTGGCTAGCATTTAAATGGTTGAAATGCGAACTTACAGCTATTTCACTGTTGTGTGAGTTGCACGTTTCAAGGAATTGAGGGGATCTCTAGTGCCAAGACTTATGTAATCATTCCTAAAATTTTTGAAAACCCATTTAGTGTAGCTGAAGCCAGAAGGTTTTAACCTGAAAGAATGTTCAGGGTTATTGTGAGTACCAGTGCAACTAGATTTCAGGCCATTAAAAAAGACTGAAGTACATCTTGATTGTGTACAATTCATGCTTAAATTCATATTCAAATAATTTTCAGACTATGCTTTACTTTTTCAGCCTCTAAGTTAGGAGTAATTCTTCCTTACTGAGATGAGACATACAGTGACTGGTATTTTAAACGTTCCTCCTTCCTCAGCCCTCAAGGCCTGTTGAATCATCCAATAAGATAGTTATGGTCTAATTGAGAATTGATTACACATTGAAAAGCGTAAGTGGAATACTAGAATTATTGCTCAGTGTTCCCTGAACTGAAGCAATAATGTCCTTTAGCAAACCATGAGACCTGTTTCATTGCAGAACCATACTTTTTGTCTTGATTAGTTTCTTTAACTTATGATTACAAAAATCATATTCTCAAGCTGGGAAAAGTGGCTAACACTTTGTTTTCAAGAACTGCATGTAGTTAAATAATATTTTCTAAGTAGAATTACTAGAATGCATGTTATGCTTGGATTTTTCAAATGTAAGTTGAAAGTTAAATCCACACAGAAATGGTTCAGATAAAGAACCTGCAATGTGGTCAATGTTTCTGAAATTATAGTAGGTATTTTAGAGGGTTAAGTATTAGTAAGAAAAAGTTTAGAGTAATATCTCTCTCAGCAAAATATGCCCCCCTTGTAAGGGGGCAGCAAAGAATTTCTCATGTTTTAATCATTAAAAAAAAAAGAAGAAAAGAAAAAAAAAACCACTGTACACTTTCCTGCTTATCATATTGCTCCACAAAAAATATATGTGTTTTCCTTTGTTCTACATATGATAAAGTGAACCAGAAGTTTTTAAAGCTTCTGCCATAGTGTATCCCCATTTTCGTTAGCAGTAAACTGAGCACAGACTCTAGTGGATGAATATTTTGTTCCCTATTTTTTTTTCTTGCTTACGTGTTATTAAGCAACTGTGTGATATGCTACTGAAAGGCAGTTGTTTCTTTATGTGTATAATGCTAATGCTGGATTTTCTACTCTTGACAGAAATCCAGCAGAATATGAATGAGACCACCAAACTTTTTTCACAAAAATAACAAAGTTGACAAAAGTCCCCAGTTCAAGAGAGACAGGGAAATAATAGAGAGAGCCCCAGCTACAAGGATGATTAATGGACTGGAACATCTCTTATGAGGAAAGGCTGAGACACCTGGGGCTGTTTAGCCTGGAGGAGAGAAAACTGAGAGATGATCTTATTAATGTTTATAAATATCTGAATGGTAGGTGTCAAGAAGATGAGGCCAGGCTCTTTTCAGTGATGCCTACTGATAGGACAAGGGGCAACAGGCACAAACTGTAACACAGGAAATTCCACTTCAACATGAGGGAAAACTTCTTTACTTTGAGGGTAATGGAGCCCTGGAACAGGCTGCCCAGAGATGTTGTGGTGTCTCCTCTAGAGACTTTCAAAACCTGCCTGACCATGTCCCTTTGGGGCCTGTTGTAGATGATCATGGTTTGGCAGGGGGTTGGACTTGATGGTCTTCAGAGATAACTTCCAACGCCTACCATTCTGTGATTTTTCTCTCCTTTTATTCCCCACTCACTACTAATCAGAACTACATTTATGAAGTAAAGATATAAATTCTATATCACATTAATAAACTTATGAACTATCAGGTTTTCTTCTTTTGGGACATTCCTGCTGCAATTAACAGTGATTTTTTTTTTTTTTTTTTTTTATTATTTTTTTTAATTAAAGTATTCTAATAAAAAGTACACAGAATTTACTAGTAATCACGTTCAGTTTGTAGGGTATCTATCATTAAGGAATTTATTGATCCAGTCTTTTTTGGGTT
Source organism: Todiramphus chloris collaris (assembly GCA_025345505.1). Classification (NCBI taxonomy): domain Eukaryota; kingdom Metazoa; phylum Chordata; class Aves; order Coraciiformes; family Alcedinidae; genus Todiramphus; species Todiramphus chloris. The sequence continues at coordinate 12,523,105 of JANVCC010000035.1, read as the reverse complement.
GGTTTGTGTTTGGATTTGGTGCTGTTTGGTTTTTTTAGCGCTTCCAGGCATCCTGATTTTTGCAGGGCTAATTATTATGCTGTTACTGCTGAACTTTTTCTGAATAATCTTGAAAATGTTGATGATCATGGTTTCTTTTGTCCTACTTTTAAACTGTTCTTTCTGTATCAAAACATCCAGAACCTTCTCAAAGGCACTAAACAAATAACATCCGTTGTCAATTTCTATGAAAATCATGTACCAGCTGGGAGAAGGAGCAGCAGAAGTTTAATATGTAAAAGCAAAATCATTCCATATTTGAGAAGACATGTAGCTAGATTTACAAATTAAAAAAAAAAAAAAAAAAACAAAAAAAAACCACAAAAAACAAAGGGTACAGAGGGATACATTTATCAGAAAACATGAGCATCTGAATTTAAAACACTTTCTAGCATTGTTTTATCTGAGTGCCACATTCTCCTCATCTTTTCAGAATTTTTTGTAATGCATAGTGAGAAAGATAGAGGAATTAGAAAATAAGTACATCTTTTGATGCCGTATCATTTTTTACAGATGGAAAACTGTCCAAGTAACCACTTAATAAAATTTTATGTTCTGCACTGCTGGACAAATATAATACTGTAAAAGACTATTTTCAGAGCTAGGACTTTTGCTTTCTTTTGTAGAATCAAAAAATAATGTAAGGACATAAGATACAGCATTAGAAACAGCAAAAAGTGATAACTTAAGCTATAAATTCTGTGGTAAAAAGCTATTTGTTCCATTGAAATCACAATCAGTAAGATTGAATTTTTACTTCATCACAGAGCTGAGGAAAGTGACACACTCAGTGTTAGAGTGTTATGAAGGCGAAGCTAAAAAGCAACTGGTGAGACTGAAAGCTCAACAATGATGACTACAGTTAGAAAGCAACAACTGAAGCAAAATAGTGGCAATGTGAGGGAAGCTTTAGGGGTAATGATGTGAGACTCAAAAGGGAGGAAAAAAACTCAGAACAATTCATCTGGTTGTCAGTTGTAGAGTAGAGTTACTTTTTTGAGACTGTTATTCCTAATGGTAAGAAAAGGGAATTAAACTCATGTTCTGGGAGGAAAATAGGAACTAAGTTACACAATGGTTGTCTGCCAAACAGCGTTTTAGTGTCTGGTTGCTTGGCTGTTTTAATTTCTCAGAAGCAACCAGGTAAGGGAAATAGCAAAGGATGACATTATGCGCAATATTGCATGAGATAATTAAGCCAAGAAAATTCCATTTACAGAGTAGTCCAAAACCTTTGCAAAAAGTATCACTTGCCTGAGAGGGTCTGGTGAGTTACCCTCGTGTTTTAGGGATAGTTTTTTCCTGTGACACTGTTAAGCAAAGAACAAGAACATTACTATAAATCTAAGTGAGGGATTGGTAAAATAAAGTTATTAGATAATGCTACATTAGGGACTTTTCAGAACAGGGTAGAAATATCTGTGGAGATTTTTTTTTTCCTCAGCCCTTCTTGCTGCAGCTTCCTCAGTTTTATTCTTTTGTAGCTTTTGAAAGCAGAGAATTGAATGATTCTCTTAACATTCTTTCCAAATCTTTTTCCTACTTTAAGCATAGCAGTAGCACAGGAAATTTACAGTCTCTTATACTCAGGAATCTGAATTTTAACAGACAAAATTTTTAGGAAGTAATTTTTTACTTCCTTTCCAATTTGCTTAGTCTCTTGCCATCCAGGGTTGGCTTTATTTTCCACAATATTTTAGAATCTATTTTTTTAATATTTTGTCAAGTAACAAGCTTCTGGAAAACTTGAATATAACCATTTATGCATAGCACTGACCCTATGCCTTATACCTTGTGCATGTGTGAGAAAGCAATTTGAGCTTCTAGTGTATTTCTAAATGGCATCTAACTTAGGACTGTGGGTTGATGTCTATGTTGAAGAGACAGTGTTAAAACTTATTTCGTGATGATGGCTGTTGGCATCTGCCTCTTTTCACCATCAGTGTTTGTTGGGTTTTTTTAATCCTGTTATTCTTCATTTGACTTTTCTCATTCTACATATACAAAATTGGGAAGTCTCAAACCTGAATTAGGCTGCTAATCTCTGATGAGGTGTAATGATGTTAGCATTGACATTTCTAAATCCTTTTCTTCAGGCTCAGTTTAATTGAAATTGTGTAAGTGAAATTTCAGACGTCTGAACATTTTAGTCTAATTTTGTTCCTAACATGAAAAACATAGAAATGAACTTTGGTAGGATTAGTGCAAATATAATGTTACAGGATGCAGATATTATTGATGGATTTAGCATGTTTAAAGTATCTTCTTTGACCTAAACAGGCCTGAGAGCTGGGCAGGGAGAAATCAAATGAAATACAACAAGGGCAAGTGCACAGTCTTGCATCTGGGAAAGAATAACCCAGTATAGGTTGGGGATTGACTTGTTAGAGAGTAGCATGGGGGAAAAAGACCTGGGGTCCTGGTGGACAGCAGGATGACCATGAGCCAGCACTGTGCCCTCATGGCCAAAAAGGCCAATGGCATCCTGGGGTGTATTAGAAGGGGTGTGGTTAGTAGGTTGAGGGAGATTCTCCTTCCCCTCTACTCTGCCCTAGTGAGACTGCATCTGGAATATTGTGTTCAGTTCTGGGCCCCTCGGTTCAAGAAGGACAGGGAACTGCTTGAAAGAGTCCAGCGCAGAGACACAAAGATTATTAAGAGAGTGGAGCATCTCACTCACGATGAAAGGCTGAGGGAGCTGGGTCTGTTTACCTTGGAGAAGAGGAGACTGAGAGGTGACCTCATGAATGTTTACAAATACATAAAGGGCGAGTGTCAAGGAGGATGGAGCCAGGCTCTTCTCTGTTATGTCCAATGATAGGACAAGGGGCAACGGGTGCAAGCTGGAGCATAAGAAGTTCCTCAGAAACGTAAGGAAAAACTTTTTCACTGTGAGAGTGACAGAGCTCTGGAGAAGACTGCCCAGGGGGTTGTGGAGTCTCCTTCTCTGGAGACATTTAAAACCCACCTGGACACATTCCTATGTGACTGCTCTTTGGTGGTCCTGCTCTGTCAGGGGGGTTGGACTAGATGATCTTTCGAGGTCCTTTCCAATCCTTAATGTTCTGTGATTCTGTGAATTATACGTGTGCATAAATAGAAACAGGTTATCATTCTTAAAGTTTGTAGTCATCCTGCTACCTAGCCCTGGGGTAAGTAAAGCTTTAAAATGCAACCTTATTCAAGAATCAGTTAACTCTGTGAAGTTTGTATTTCCAGAAACTGTGAGCTATTGCTGTCTGTCATGATGCACTCCTGCTTCAGTATGGCATTCAGGAATGCCTCCTCTTCAGAACAGATGTTATGCACAGTAGTAAACATTCCTTTTTGTTTATACAGTTTCAAATAAACAATTAAGTGAATGGTTTAAGATCTTGCTAAATTAGTTAAATTGTTTTATCATTATGTGCTTGTTCACATTTGTAACAGTTATAATGAGACAATAAAACACTGAAAGTGACTGAGGACTTTGCCTCTGAGATGTTTCTCTGCTGAACTATTAAGCAATGTGATACTAAAGAGGAGAGCTATTGTCTTATCTTAAAGAAGAGAAAGATACAGCAGTCCAGCTTCTTCAGTTTCAGTCAAATAGCCAGTGAATTATATGCTATAACACTGAATGATTTCTGATCATAGTTTTCATTTTTAAAAGTCTTTTACTACCCACAGACAGAATATTGTAAGATATTGGGGAATAGCTTTTTCCATAACTGTACAAAATTTGTGTGTCATACTTCACAACTTGTCCTTTAAAGCTTTTTGAACCTCCTTACCTTTTTTATCTAGAATGAACAAAGGAAAAATCTTATTGCGTATTTTTTTGCTACAGGTGAGTGTATTGGTACAGTACAGATTTGTTATATGCCGTTTTATATATAAATACTTTCTTTCATTTTATGAACATGAAAGCTTTAGTTTGTAGATAAACCTTTGTGGCTTTCTGAGGTTTCCACAGATTTACGGTTTTCCTTGACAATGGCAATACAGATGCTGCTATCACTATGGGAATGGTACTCCTGAATGAAGCTGCTACCTCCAAAGGGGATGTTGGAAAAAGGAGAAGTAAGTTATTCACTACTACTACTACTACTAAGGCAATGTTTTGAAAATTAGAAAACATCGAGAAATGACGAATGAATATCTGATTAAGTCTTCAGAAGGTCTCTACCTGAAACCATTTCTGGGGGGGAGTGGAGGAGAGTATAAATATTCTGTTGATAAAACTGCATTCAGATGAAGTTGTCACAGTAAAAATATGTTTCAAGCATATTCAGCCAAGGCACAGTTTGACACAGTATGTAGTACTGCAGAAATGTTTTTTGGCTCTTGAATTATATTGAAAGCGACATAAAAAAAAGAGTTTGAAAATGTTTTCAAAATTAATTTAGGCTTTTAAGATACTTAAAATGCTTACAGGATGTGAATATTTTACTTCTTATGTGTTGCCAGTGTCATGTCTTCAGAGGAAGGTGAAAGCCCAACAGTAGATACAGTACAAAACATATCCTAATCTTATCCTAATTCTTAGCCTAAGTGCAAGTTTTATGTTTTTCTGAATGTTATGTCAAACAGTCTTTTACTGAGTATTACATAGGTCGAACCTAATATGTACTCCTGACTTTGTACCTTATATAATATTTTTTTAATTATGTTCCGCCACTTACTCTTTTTCTTATATAAGCTGCTGAAGACCTTTGAAAGATACCAGACCAGACTTGCTTTGCTGCTTTCCCTTTCTTTAGCTTCTTCTGTGTAGTACATGATATTGTAGATAAGGCTGGCCAACTATTTTCTGTAAAAACATTCTAGAATTCTTTATAATAGATGGTTAAATGTTGGCTAGAGATTTCTGATCTGTAGTGATTTAAGAGTCTACTTCAATGAGCTGTAGATGTATAATTTAATTCTGAATATCTTTTATAGTATCTAGCTTTAATACTGATGTCAAAAGAGACAGTGACCTGAGTTTAATTGCAATATGATCTCAGATCACTATGGAGATCTGGCTCTGTGAACCTGGACACAGTGAAACAACATTGCACTGCAGTACAAATTCAGACTTTCTTCTGCTTTTGGCCATTATGTGACTGCTTTCCATCTACCTGCTGTGCACTATTTATGCTTTGCAATTTATTCATCCATGCTTTGAAATCATATTTGTGAGTGGTGATTTCTTTATAATTAAGTGTGTTCATAAGATGTGTACATGGCTAGTTTTCTCAAAATAACTGCAGAGATTTTATATTTCAATTGACATATGTCAGTTTCCACCTGGTCAGTTTTAATGAAAAAATGCGTCATTGTCAGTTTTTCCAGTTTCATGATTGCTCATCCTTTGCTCAAAGCCAGCACACTTTTGAAGCATGACTATTGCAATTAAATAGCAATGGTTTGGCTAAATTACGAATAGTATAAGAGAAGCTTTTAAAATCAAAGTAGCTCACTAGAACCAAAACATTATCTAATGTAGATGAGCTGCATCTCAATTATATGCATCAGCTTGTAACATGTTGCTATTTTTTTTAATTATATACATGCAATTAAGCAAGATATCATGGTCAAAAAGGTTTTATGCTTTTATTACACAGGGTGACAATTGGTGTTCCAAATTTTATTTGTTAATTTAAGCATTTACTTTGCTAATTCATACTTTGCCTGAAAAAGCTCACAGCACTTGCATCTGGACTCTATCAGGAGGTCTGTGTCTTTGTTACTTATCTTCAAATACTATTTATCTTCAAAAAACTATACAAAACAAATATTATTTATCTTCTTTATCTTATTTATCTTCAAAAACAACAATATTTATACTGCCATTAAGAGTAAAAAGTCGTTTGGCTGCCAGCCTTGGAAATTGCAACAGTGAAATGTTTTGGCTGCTAAAAACTAGATAAAATAGTTACTAAACTGCCTTTGCTGTTGCTTCAGCTTTAAATGGTTGACTAGAGAGAACATGATTCCATTAGTCAAGGGACATTTTTCTAAATGTAATTTGCTTTCCAAAAAGAAAAAGCAAATACCTGAAATTACATTGCTTGATATGTATAAATTACAGGGTTATTAAATGCATTATCAGCAGTAAGTTGTTTGCATCCACATACTTTTGAGTTGCAAATTTCTGTTCTTTTTTCTTGAAAATACATTTACCCTGACAAGTTATTTTTTCTTAATAACCATAAATATTATTTCCATATGTGTTTGAAATCCTCTCAGAAGATAGTAGGCATCAGTAGTCAAGGCAGTAACAGTTCTGTATTTAACTGTGTCAAAATTCTCCATAAATGATGGACATAAATAATATTCTTTGTAGAGATTCCAGTTTTAAATCTTTCATGTGCAATAAAGAAAGTTATTTTCTTTCCAGTAATCTGCCTGGTAGGTCTGGGTCTGGTGGTCTTTTTCTTCAGCTTCCTGTTGTCAATATTTCGCTCCAAATACCATGGCTACCCATACAGGTAATCTCTCATTAAATTCTCATCTTACAAATTTTAATATCTTTGTATAAGTTTAAGAGTAGCCTTCTGGTAAACAGTCTTTAATTTTTACCACTGAAGTATGGAGCTGGAAGTAGCAGGAAGAATGGTGATTAATTCAAGCAAACCAAAAAGGGCTGGAAAGATAATGTTATTAACTTGACTGTTAATGCAGATTAGTTAAATGGGTTTGAGCACAGATATGTCGCATGCACAGTGCCCCATGAAAGATGCAAAAGAAATACATGCTTCAGTTTATAAATGTTTTTTAGATATTTATTTGTGCATCTTTATAACTAAGTTGTACATAAGACAAGGCACAAAACCACCGAACCAGTACAGTGCTAATATATGATTTGTCACTGAAAGTACCCTCTTCTTTTTTCAGCCACACCAGAGAGGAAAGAGAGGGTTATAGTCTTTCTTAATAATATGTACTTCTGTCAATTAAACAGTTAAAATTTGTCTGACAAGCAAAAAAAGTAGAACTATAGTAAAGAAAATACAGTTCTTGCTTTTTGTAGATGGATGCTTTCAGCTGGGAGGTCACCTACAGAGGTAGTTTAGGCTTCTGATTCACATCTTCTTGCTTTCTGTTACATATGTTTTTAGTAGCCTGTCAGGAGGAGATGGTTCATAGCATTTTCTTGTGATCCTGGTATCATTTTCAGATGTAAATGAAAAAGCCTAACTAGTAGAAAAGGAAAGGTGCAATTAAGCATATCTGTAGTGCAATAGTAATGATGGACAAGGCTACTGAGGTAAAAGCAATACAGTGACATCTTCCAAGTCATCAAGTTTATGGAACAAAACAGAGACCTGTTGATTTTTCTCTCTCAAATCTTTGTTTTGTAGGATGACTAAATATTTTTAATGACAGAGAGTCCTTTTCCTGCCATTTTATTCTCCAGGGTTAGCAATTTTGTTCCATTGACTTGTGATCCTATTTGAAAATATGGTATTCTTCCCAATGCTTCAGTTTTGCTCCTTTTTTACTTTTTTTTTTACTGTAGAGATATATATACATAAGTACATAATATATATATACAGTTAATGTAGTCTTAAGATGCTATGTTAGGTTGTACAATAGAGATAATATTCATGAGTGCTGTTTCCCCTCTCTAGTTGGCCACAGTCCATCTAAAAAGATGAGATTTTCCTTACTTCCAGTGGAATTGGTTTCTATAAACTAGTAGACTAGTCCTTCACAGAATATTAGTCTATGTTACTATTACCATCTATGGAAGAGTAAGTGGATCACGTGTGTTGCAATGTAGATACAGTTACATTCTGCTGAAAGAACTGTCATGATGAAATGTCAACTAATATATATATATATATGGGAAACATTTGTATAACAGATTCAGAAAGTTATATTTAGAAGTAAGTAGAAAACAAAAGAACTGTATCTACTAATGTTAACAGTTCTATTGTTTTTACTGCCACTGTTAAATAATCACATGAGTAATAGTAATGCAGTTTTTCTTAGATACTTTTTAGCATTGATTTCTATGACTAGGCCTTGTGATTAGTGCAGCATCCAGGCAGATTGATATTCTATGTTATGTTCCACTACTAAGGATTCAGCTTTGCAAAGCCAACTTAGATCTAACATTTGAGCTAACACAAACATTTTTTTCTTATTAGTTATTGCTGCAAGATTTTAAAACTATTGTCTTCTTTACTGAGCTTGGTCTCTTTTTGCAGATTAATTGACACTTAGTTTAGATCATCTCAGATTAGCTGTAGCATTTAATAACATCACACTCAAGACAAGGAAACTCTTCCCCTTCGAATAGGCACAGAAGGTGTGTTCTTGCATTTTACTAATTTCTTCTAAGAGGTCTGTGCAGTACCCAACAGTATCATAATTCAAGGTTTGGTCAGTATGGAGTTAGTAGTTTGCCATCTGGGATAGTCTGTACAGCCTCTCTGCATTGTCTCTGGAGACAGCCTTCTAGCTCAACTTACTTGGAGTGAAGGACAGGATCCAGTTTCCCTAATTGTGAGGTAGTCTGCCTTCCCATTAAGTGATTAAGTCTTAATTTAAAAGGAGGAATGATGAGCTTGATCTGCAGCTCATAAGCTCATTTGAGAAGCACTGCCAAAGAACGTCAACCCATGATCTGAGCTCACTTGTATCGTCTCATTACAAGTTTACTAAAAGGAAAAAAGCAGTTGCTGTTGTTGTTGTGTTCCTCGCCGTGCAATTTAACAGCTACTAAAGAAAACCTGACAGTTGTACTAGTTTGATTTTTAGTTCTTTCATCTTAAGAATGTTCTTATCACCTATTAACAACATTCTGACATGACTGTTGCCAATTTTTGTGAATGTTTGCACTTGGGTTTTTTGACTGCTATGTGATACCTAGGATATTTGAGGTTGAACAGTACTATGTGAACATTAGCATGCTCTGTGAGTTAGCATTCCTACACAATACCATTGATGCTACTACAGATTTAATTGCTTGGGTCTGCTGCATATCATGTACTGTAAGCTTTAAGAATCTTAAGTAATGTAGGTGTTTTCCTTCTTGCTAATCTGTTTGCTTTAAATTTTGGGTGGGATGGATTATTTTTGGGGTTTTTTCAGTTTTTTTTCCCATGATTGAACATGTATTTAGTGAAATCTCAGACGTCTTTTCTTTGGAGTGACTAGCAAAAGTTAGAGCCCTATGTAGATTTTGTACTCCTCTGTTAGTATCCAAGCTAAGAATAAAGGGCATCAAGAATCTGAAGAGATTTGTGAATTCTATTAAAAGTTTACATTCATAAATTTAGCTTGATATGCAGTGCATGTGGAAAAGAATTGCAACCATTGGTTTGCTAAAGCTGGTGAAGAAAGAAATAAAAGGATAGTGCTGAAAAGAATGATTCATCACAAATCTGTTAAAATGAGATAGTGCTATGTCATGTTGTTACTATGAAGGAATTATTAGATCCATAAACCAATTTCTGTCTTAAGGAGCTAAGTAGATTCAATATCATAACTTACTAATCAGTAACACCTATAAAGTAAAATCATAAAAGAATGAACCCTGTGGATGCACAAGTACGTAAGAACTATTGAATAGCTGGCTAAGTATTATGCAGTTTTCTTTGGATTTTTTTTATATTATTGCTCCTGCAGAATTAAGCAAGATCTTAGGCTTCCTTGGACTGTCCTAGATTCTTCATGTTTTTATGGGAATAAAGAATCATTCAATCTTAAATCCTCACTCAGTGCAGAATTACTGGAAACTGTCACTAGAAAAGATCCTTTTGCTCTGCTATTAACAAATTTCATTTGCTAGTTTCCCAAATGTGTAATTTGCTTATCTGGTCCTTCCCAGTATTAAATCTTTCAGGTTTGTGTTGGTCTCTTAGATAGCTCTGACCCCATTTTCTGTTGCTTTATTTTAAATACACATACTGTTGATTCTTTGACACTTCAGTGATCTCAACCATGTCATCTTCATGACAGTGCCATAGTGTTTCTTAAGACAAGCCTCTTTTGTTACATGCATAGTTCTTCTGAATTTTAGTGAAGTGAATGTGCAAAGCACAAAGGAGGACCAAGTATATAAACTCTGTTATTATCTTTCCCCTTTAATTTAACATCTTGCTTTTTACCCTCAGTCATATATCCTGAAATGTTATATTCTCCTGAAATATTAATCTTTTTGTATGAATTCCTTAGGATCTTCCAAGAAGTTCCTTGTCCCATCAATTAATACCAGTGTAGGTATAGCTTAAGATGTGAAATGTGTCCATCTTTTTACTTTCATTGGTTGTAAATTTCACCTTGAAACTATCGTTTTTTATGTGATAAATTATCCTCAGGCTAGTAAAGCTTTGCCTTTAACAATAATAACAACAATGAATACTAATGTTCTGTCACCAAAAAAAAAAAAAGAAATATTTATGTTGTCATGCCTAAAGCAACAGTTAAAAAAACCCTGAAATTGTTTTAATGCTATGTGCACGATCTCAAGGACCTTGCTGTCCTACTTCAAAAAAAAAAAAAAGTCAAATATAGTAAATTCTCTACCACTGAACAAACAAATAAGTCCTCTGTGAAGCACCATGCATCAATAAAAAGTGAAACAGTGACACAACGTGCTGTGCATCCTTTCTCTCCAGTGACCTCCACGTAGAGAAGATAAATCAAAATAGAGGTGGATAAATATAAAGCAGGATTCAAAAACTGGAGAAAAACTGTTATTTCCTTTTCTAATGTGCATAAATAAAAGTACTGTGAGTGCTGTTATTTCTTTGACCCTGGTAATGCCATTGTCATTGTTAATTTCTGTGACAAACAGAAAAGTGTCCAGAGGAGTGCAACATAAAAGCACAGATCTGTAAGTAAGCTCTTTAGAGGGCATGTATGCAGGAAAGGACAGATATTTTTCAATTAAGTTTTTGATTCTTTCTTCCCCAGAATTTTCTTCTTGAAGGCTAGGGGTGGGGAAAAAGTGGTTTAATATGCTGGTAAAACACCTTTATACAATAAAGCATTGGAATGGGAGAGGTGATCAAAATGGAGGTCATCATGAGGGTTACTTACTGAGAAAACACAATCATGATGGATGAGCTAGCATGTAACATATCTGATAGAGCCAGTTTTGCCATGGCAAGGCTTTTTCATGCCTGCACTAATCCACCTTTTATATGGGAACTAGATTAAATTTTTCATTTTGCTAAAACTTTCATTTTAATTGCTGTTATTAACTGTTGAAAGAAATACTGTAATTTTATTCTATATTGTTGAACATTTTCCCCTTCATAATGCTTTCTGGATAAGACAGTACTGTTGATATAGCCAAGAGACTCTTTTTTGGAAACCTCCACAGTATTTAAAGTGAATAAGTGATATATATTAAGTATCAGATACTCAGTGATTTCAGTAATAAAATTTCATTACATCAACACAGAATTTTATCTGTCAACTAATACACTTGGGAATGACAGAGAGACCATTCTTAACTATAAGTCAAAAGCATGAACTCTAAGTTTGCTTTGCTAGTCAGGAAGGATCTTGGAGGGCTCTCTAGAAACCTCACTTTAGGCAACTTCTGTCCAAAAACCACACAGAATATTAAAAATAATGAGGAAGGATGGTAAGAACAAAACAGAAGACATCAGTACACTAACACAGTATTGTATTACTGGGAATGTTAGGAATGTAAATATTTGTAACACTGGTTTCTTCAAGACAGTCAGACAAAAATCTGGGTGAAAAAAAAAACCAAAAACAAAAAACCAGTTTCTGTATTATTTTATTTTATGGTTTTTTACCTTTGGCTGAAACTAAGGGTGGTGGAACATTGGAACAGGGTTGTCCAGGGAGGTGGTAGAGGCCCCATCCCTGGAGACATTCAAGGTCAGGTTTGATGGGACTCTAAGCAACCTGATTTAGTTGCAGATGTCCCTGCTCACTGCAGGGGGGTTGGACTAGGTGACCTTTAGAAGTCCCTTCCAACTTAATGCATTCTAAGATTTTGATTAACTGCCCTGTTGTCTTCTTTGTTTTCTGGATGAAACTTCTAGCACAGCTTCATTATAGATTTAAGGACAATTGGGAGTGTCAGCAATATTATATCATTTGCTTTCGTGTAAATCTGAATTTAAGTGATATGGACATCTGAAAATTCAAAGTTCTCACAAAAAGTTTCGTTAACTAGCTTGCATTAGCTTGCATTAAGTGGCTTTTTTAAAGAACTTTTTGGTATCTTTGGTTGAGTGTTTCATAATCAGATTATCCTTTATAGCCACTGTATTTGGATATTATTGAAACGATTGATGTGAAGAGTTTTTAGTTAAAAAATAAATCAGCCTTCCAAACTGTTCATTGGTGGCAGAAAATACATATTCCATATTGACTAGCAGAGAAAATAAACTAAGCTGCAAGAAAGCACGATCAATAAAAGATGCCGTATTTTCTTCAAAAAAACCATAAATGTTAAGTCAGACATGAAGTATTAATTCATTGCTTAGATAAAAACGGTCAGTGAAACAAGAACAGACAAATTGCAAGATAACCCAGAGCTTGAAAAATCCTCACATTCACTGTGTATACCATATAAGAAATGTCTACCCTCATTGTAATTAAATTAGGTGCAGTAAAGAAATTCTGTATAATACAGAGCAATTGAAATTAAATGCAAGTGAATAAAATAGAATAGTTATTTCTTGGAAATATACTGGTAAAATTTTAGTAAGTAGAACAAATAGTATTTTCAGACATATAAAATTAGATTTATTAGTAAACGTGAGCACTACTAAGAACTGTTCAAATGCCCCATGTTGATTTCATGCATAATTAAATTGATTCACCTAAAGTTTATGAACTGTTAAATCTACTTCTTGTAAGCACAAAGGTTCACATTCAGGTTTACAGTGCTCAGCAAAATAGACTACTTTCTTCAAAATAACAAAAATCAGAATTATGTTAAAAGACAGGGAAGACTAATACAGAGCTGTTAAAACTAGCATCTTAAATTTAGCATTTTCTATACTATTTCTCTTAATGAATATCCACAGACCTTCACATTCCTCTTTATGTGAAGTCTCCACATTCAGTGCTGGTTTATAGTCCTTAATAGAATGCAAGATCTGAATTTCAGGTGTCTGGCCCCAAAGCAGATCTCTCTGTGCTTCTTCCTGTGGCAAATGGTTTGTATGCTCTTCTATAAGTGGCACCTTCCTTGTGTGATTCACCACTGTTAAAGATGCCTTTTCTTGCTTTTAGGCTTTCCTTTAAGTCTTACAGTTTATCATTTACTCTTACCTATTCTACCCATTTCCAGACAGTTTGGCCACCCTTTCCTGTTTTCCTTTTCCCTGCTTTGCATAAGGGGAACGTGGTTTCTTTTTTCTTTTTGCAGATCTATCCCAATGGACATTACCCAGTTTTTATTCTAGATTTTTCAGAAACCCTGCCCACACCACCTCTTCTTTTTGTCAACTCTGTAGTATATGATTTTTAATGGTGTTTTGGCTTTTTGTGGTTTTCCACCTTAGGCTTTTTCCTTCTTTGTGTATCTAGCCTCTTCAGCTTGTTTTATAACTTCCATAAAGCTTTCAGTGTTTACCTTATCCATATTCTGTATCATGTCTCCTAGCTGCTAAAGATGCAGTTTCCTTGTAGACAGAAAGTAAGGAACAGTAGCTATGGCTACTTGACACTCTTCCTCTCAAACTTCTACACTTACCACTGTTCCTTTCTCTTCTCCTCCCAGTTCCTGTCCTAGACACATCTATCCTAGACCTGGGTTATCTTTTTAGTTTCATGTGTTCAGCGTTCTCTTACTCCTCCACAAAGCACCCTGCAATTTACCTCTGCACACAGTTGTTCTTGGTAGCTTTTCCCTTTCAGTAATCACGTCACCCTCCAGCACCCAGCCAGTTGCCATCTGTTTTGCCTTGGTTTTTTTACATCTTGCCTAATGAGCTTGTCAGCTTTTTGCAGCGGGGAACATCTTTATACTGATACAGCCTTTTAAGCTTATGGCACTTGTATATATGTTTTGTAATGATTAATTAATTATGCCATGAATGGAAAACTGATTAAATTACTACATGCATATGCTAGAGCACACTGCATATCTGTAAGAATATGAAAGATCTTCCATGTGAAGCTAGAGGCAGTGAAGAAACCCCTTCATTCAGTAGTTCATTGCATTTGTGTTTGTACAGTTAACTCAGTCTATAGTCACACACAAGTTTTTTCTCTCTGTGTTCCCATTTCCCAATTTATGAGATCACTAGTCTTTGTTAAAGTACTTAGAAAGGTTGGACATGCAATATATGTCTACTTTAATAAAAAAAAAACAAAAACAAAACCAAAAGTTTTGTTACAGGGGTAAAGAGCAACATCATCTGCAACTTCTTCATTTATTAAAATATTAAGAATGTAAGCATCTGCCATCCTACAGAGACTTGCTAAGTCCTCTATTCCCTCCCTACCCTGAAACCACTTCTACAGTAAAAGAAGAATGTTTTAAGTAAATCTGAAACATCCTGGGAGAGGTAGTTCTCACTTGAAGTAATAGAAGCAGATGCAGAACTTGATTGAAGAGAACAGATGTTTGAAGTGTATTTTGCTTTTTTTTTTTTTAAATAGTCAAACTTAAGTTTGTCACTCAAGTTTTGATAACATTCACGCTTGCTTACTAATTACTAAATGAGATATAAAGATTTAAGAGATTATTACACAAATGGCAAATAACTTTTCAAGTTAATGTTTTGAAGTCTTGTGTACTCTTTTAAAATAATTGTGATGCTATGTTTTGTAGTATTTTTCAGCATTTAATCATGTTTTCTTTTTTCCAGCTTCTTAATTAAATGAATTCAAGAGGGATTCATTTAGAGCTGCTTACCATGAAGATAAGCTATTATGGATAATATCTGCCCACCAATGCTACATGTATTCAAGAATCTTTTGTTGGTTCATCTGTTTTTGTGATAATTTATATAGTATGTTGTTAGAGAAATGAATGCATAATCTATAGAAACATACAGTAAACATCTCATTGGAAAGTGATAAAAATTATGAATATAGTGTGCTCAAGAATTTAAATAAATTTCATTATAACAGGCTTCTGTTTGAATCTTCCTCGCTAACTTTAGTACGTGAATCCAAAGAGTATTGCCAAGATTTTTCACCTGAGGTTTGTTATGAGGTTTTAAGATGTGTTTAGAACTAAACAAAGTATCATTGGTTCTTCTACTACTATTAAGACAAATATCATGGTGGAAACTACAATTTAATAACTACATGCACCTTGCCACCTCTTTGCATTGAAAATTTACATGTTTCAAAGTATATGTATATAGTCTCAGATCACCTCAGACATGTTGAGCCATTACTATAAAATTATATTCCATGTATTTTTATCCTGGATTTCTTATTTTCCTGTCTTAGTAGTATTCAGAGTACATACATTGCCAGTTCATGTCTCTTTTATGCCAAAGGATGCAATTCAAAATAGTTGGTGAAACTTGAGGGCAAGAAGGCATAGATCAGTCAGAACTCAGATCCTTTTAAGAAATCTCTACAGTGGCAAAATGCCACAACAGAGGGGGCAACAATATTTTGTAATCTACAACATGCTTTTTTCCTTTGATAGCAGCAAAAGGAATGTATTATCCTGAATTATATTTATAAAGCAATACAGATGAATCTATTGGAACAGAAGTTACAGCAGTTGACAGTTTTCTGTGTTCACCCAGCTTTGTGTAAAGCTTATGTAGGAATTTGTAATGGCATTTTAAAATGCCATTTATGTAGCTTCACACATCTCATATTATATGAATTGCTCACAAACCTTTGCATATGCCTGTACAGTATAGGCATAGGCTCTGTGGCTCAGAAAACAAGAATTACGTGTCTACCTCAGTCTGGTGGCTACTTTTCCTATCTACTGGTACTTATCCACGTATCATTTCACTGGCATTCCAGGATAGAAATAAAGTTGGAATTTCTTCATTTATGATAAAGGAATGCCTCTAAACATAAGATTGACTAGACTTTACAAAACTCATTTCATCTTATGCTCTAGCTGTTTCTTCTCCAGAAAAAAAAAAAAAAAACAAACAGTATTTTAAAAGCTGAGAAGCTTTTTAGGACAAGAATAAACAAGAAGGGCAAGTTGCATCTTACATAAAATCAGAGCAAGTCTGCTGGTGTGGAAATGCTGCAAGGTTGTAGAGCAGCATTTAAACTAGAAGCTGGGGAAAACTAGACAACCTCAGAACACCTTCACAGACTGATATGGACTGTGAAGGCAGATACAGCCTTTTCAGAGATGCAGCGGTTGTTAACTAGGAAGGCAAATCAGACTGCCCATGGTGCCAGTTGACTGGCATATGCCAGTGTGGTGAAGCTGGGTCAGAATTTGCAAGAGTGTTATGTCAGTGCTATAAATGGATGGAGGAATTAGAATGTATGGTATCAAACAACAGCCCTGCCATAGCAGGCATTTAGACAACGGGTGGGGTGAAAAATAAGCAGTATGACACTGTTCCCAGGCTACTGTCTTGAAAATGGTACAGCAAGATATGCAGTTGACAAAATGGCACCATATGTGAAAGATTACATAGAGTGCAACAGCATGGATGTCTCACAGAGGCGAAAAAGAAGCACTGTAATAGGTCTACATGGTTGGAAATCTGTACTGACCTAATTAAAAAAATATATTCTGACAAACAACTAGAATGGTGCTATTGACCCCTGGCCAAGATGACAATAGTGATCTGGAAGTGAGACGAGAGAAACTGCAAGTTTCAGACAGGTAGTAATAGTGAGAGGTCAAAGGACCTGCTCTTCTCTGTCTCAACCAATGATAAGACAAGGGGTAGCGGATGCAAGCTGGAACATAGCAGGTTCCAGATAAATATGAGAAAAAACTTCTTCACAGTGAGAGTAAAAGAACACTGGAACAGAATGCCCAGAGAAACTGGGGGGGGGGGGGTCTCCTTCCCTGGAGGCATTCAAAACCTGCCTGGATGCATTCCTGTGTGACCTGATCTAGGTGCTCCTGCTGTGGCAGGGGGATTGGACTAGATGATCTTTCAAGGTCCCTTCCAATCCCTAACATTCTGTGACCACATCCTAATGAGATTAAGTGTTTTGGTTTGTGATGAGGTGTGAAATATTCCAGTGATACATGACTGCCTCCTTGAACAACTAGTAGATCTCAAGTAACCATCAAATCAAAAGTAGCAGCTTGAGTAGTGCTTGGGTACTAGCACAAGAGTCATTCATCTGAGAGCTACTCTATAACAGCAACCACAATACAGTAAGGTTAATAGTGTTGCAAGAGAGGACAGTCAAAATGAGATCTGAACTAATAAGTTGGAGCAATGTAGAAATAAAGGCAGTTCATAAAACAAATAAAAAACCCACAACAAAAAAAAGAAACCATCCAAATAACAAGATGCCTACAGCCAACCTGGGGGCTGCTAAATACTGTATTAGAGGCCCAGGTAAAACATGTGCCACAACTCAACAAGAAATAAAAAATACTTACCTAGCTCAGTAGGACAGCTATTCAGAGGGAGTTTGTGGTTTGAATGCTGGCAAGAGGAACAAGAAAACTCACAGCACATCACGGGTGTTTGTATGTGTGTAAACACAACAGATCTAAAAAAATATCTGAAGATGATGCTCAAGTTGGCAGCACGGTAGCACAAAATTCCTTAAATACATCAAAAAGAAGGTAGGGAGCTGTTGACCAAGGTTTAAGAAATTGCACCACTGCTAAAAGACTGTGGCAGAGAAGCCAAATACTCTGTAGCAGCTAGTCCAGATGATCTAGATCAATGTGGTCAAGCACCTTCTGTGTAACTCCTTTAAATAAATAAGCTAGATGCTGGTAAGATTTCAGGACCAAATGGCATTTATCAAAGAGCTCTGAAGAAATCGGATGTGAGGTTGCACAACTGCTGAGCAAGGTCCCTTCACCTATGATTACAGATAGCCTCTGTATCAGAGGACTTATGGATTGCCACCAGAGCCTGTCATCTGTAAAATGGAGACTCTGCAGAGACTACTGAGCTACAGACCAATGAACAATTTCCAATCCTGAGAGGATGGTCTAGTCTGTAATAAAGAACAAGTTTGCTGAGAGCAAGAGTAAACACAGTCATCTGAAAAAGGTGTAGGACTTATAGAAAGGAGAATTTAAGCTCAAAGCCTGGAGAAGGCTAAAATAATATCAGAAAAGCAAACATAAAATTCCTTTGACAAGGCTGTCTTAAAGAACCTGTTATGGAATTGGGAGAAATGTTTTTTTCATTACTTGAAAACCAGATAATGAAAAGATACCAAAGAATAGGGCTTACTTAATGGTTACTTCTCATGACAGAAAAGTCATCAATGGAACATTCACAAAGACTGCTGCTGGGACCACCTGTGACCTGCTGGAGGGCATATGCAGTGCAACCTGCATTATAGATAAGCTTATATGGTACTGTGCTGATGGGAAGAAAAATCCGTAAGAACCTGACAAAACTCGATGAATGAGTAAAAAAGTTGGCAGCTGAACATCAATGAATCTTGTGAAAAATAAGTAATGCTTTTTTCGGCTAAAACTCAGGAAACAGAGAGAAGGGTTATAACTGAACAGATTTAAACAGAATTGTCAGTATGCACTGGCAGCCAAAGAGAAATGTTTGGTGTCATCAGTAGGGGTATGGGTAACAAGGCAGAGGACAACAC
Organism: Todiramphus chloris collaris; assembly: GCA_025345505.1. Classification (NCBI taxonomy): domain Eukaryota; kingdom Metazoa; phylum Chordata; class Aves; order Coraciiformes; family Alcedinidae; genus Todiramphus; species Todiramphus chloris. The sequence continues at coordinate 12,504,391 of JANVCC010000035.1, read as the reverse complement.
TTTGCAACTACACAAAATCTCTGGACATTCCTTTTGAGTGAGTGCTGCATGTAGTTCTTATCTACACATCTCAAAGATACAGGATAGTTGGCGGTACAGAAAAGGCACTGAGAGTTGATCAGGGAGCTAGAGTCACTCCTTATGAAGGGATATTAAAAAGACTGGAACTCTTCACCTGGAAAAGAAAAAACTGAGGAGTGACTATCATTTTGGCTTACAAATTTTTAAACACATTAGATAAGCCAAATAAAAAACATTCACCAAATCCTACAGTGCTAGAACTACTGTGCAGCTGATTGGAAATAAATTAAAAGGAAGTGTATCCTTAGTTTTTCAAATTCTCTGCCACAGGAGATTGTGGAGCTAGGCAATAATCAGCAAGCTCAGAATGCAGTAAGAAAATTCATGGTTACAGTTCCAGAGGAAACTCTAAAGGAGAGGCAGGCATGCACTGTTTACCATCCTTAATACAGTCATTCTGGATGATGGAGAGAAGATGAGAGTGCTACCTGGTACATACGTTTCCTGCACAGACCGAGGTTTAGATCTTTTTCTGTAGACCTTAGTAAGCATTTTCAAAAGCACTAGCTCCATTTTCTTCCATCCTCATGTACCAGCAGCTTTTTTCTTGTGTCCTTTTTCTATATTTCAGGCCTTAAAAGTTTTTACACAGATTCAGCTGACATTTGGGGAAGCCTCATTCCACATTGGTTTTGTTAGTTACTTTAACTAGATGTTGATGTAATTGGAATAACATATGTGTTGTCATAAAGAGGCCATTTAGATGTAAATCAAATACATCTGAAGGTAGAGATAAGCAACCAGTATCTCTTAAAGGTACTCAGATTCTAAATGAGCAGGAGAATCATACTGAAAAGCTTGATGTCAGTTTTCACTAGTTCATATTTGCAGCAGTAGACATCTACAAAGTTGTAAAAAAAGAAATCCATACTTGAGGATCAAAGCATAAAGACTTATAGCAGGAAAGCCTTGGAACTGAAGTAGAAAAGAAAGTGTAAAAAAAATATCACCATTCTCTTTCCAATCAAATTCAACTCTCGGAACAGCCAAATAAAACTCCACGGTTGTGTAAGTTGTTGAGGCTTGGGGTTTTTTTACCGCCCTATATTTTCTACCCTAGAGGAATTTCACCCCCATATCTATCTATACTAAACACTCATATACAATACTGCCTCCCTAGAGGTTCTTAATAAAAAAAAATTGGAGGTCTGACAACTTACTGTTAGATCCTCTGAAATCCAACAGTAGACATTCACAGTCCATATATGACCAGTTCAGAGCTCACTGCTATGTGGTCAACTGAACCAAACATCATCCATAAAGGTTAGGTCAAACAACTCAAGTCTTCCGTTTTCTTTGACATTGTCATATAAACCCAGTATTTGCAGGAGAACAAACCTTCACAGAATGATTTTTAATTTGATGTTACCTATGCTAAAAATTTAAATTCCATGTCCTCCATTCACCCCAGTTAGCTATACTGTTACACAAGACAGCTAACTTGAACAAGCAACCCCAGATTTCTTTGTGCATCACAGTAATTCTATGATGGTGAAAGAAGCATCTTTCCAGATTTTCAAGGGAGGCCTGTATTGTGCATTAACACAGGCCAGTACATTTTACTTGAGATTAGTAACTTCCATAACACTAGGCTGCATGTTCGTCCCTCTAAAACTACTTAAACAGGGAGTATTTCTCTGGTGTGTATTCAGCCTTTCTGCCTTGCATTTTAAAAAAAAAATCACAAGTAGAAACAGTAATGAGGAAGCCTCAGAAGTTCCCAAGTTGGGAAGCTTTGTTTTATCTTCTAATAGTTACATTTTTGCTTTAGGAGTCTTACTCTAGAGAGGTATAAAAAAAACCCTCAAGGTAAGTCATTGCTGAGGAGCGCTTCAGGCAAAAACAATGGAAAATACAAGTTTATCTAGGCTGTAGTGCACACACTTCCATAAGTATTTGTTTCCCCTCCAGTAGTACTTGGTGCAGGAGTTCCATTCTCTGCGTTTAAACAGAGAGAACAGGAAGCTTTACATCGTGTTTAAAGAACTGTTAAAAGTCCTATTCAGTTTCAGTTTGCTTTGTAACAGTATGTATGTTCACTAGCAATGGAGTCATTATGCAGAATGAAGGTAAACAAAGCTGATTACTTTTACCCAAAAATATTTTCATTGCTCAGAGCGAGTGGAAGTTAATGTTAGCATCACAGAAAGCTTGTAGTCAATTTTTGCCCTCAAGAGGGGTATCTACCACCAGCACATCTGATGGCAAATAAATCACCTCAATACTGAGGTTGGATCTGGACATCAGTCTGTGTCAGTAGGAAGTCCTCCCTAGTCAAGGTATTTGGAGCTAGGACTAATTGTTCCTGGTGAAGAACAGCCTTTAGCCTTTCCTTTTCTATAATTACTCACTCTCCTCAGCTGTGTTTAACCAGTTCTTTCCCCCACATGCGTCTTGAATAGGGTCATGACAGATTGATGACCCTCCTGCTATGACACTTAAAATCCTCATGAGCTGCTAAGGTTCTCTGTTTTCCTCAGGCTCTCCTCTTGCATCTCTGAGTCACCACTTTTAAGCTACAGCCATAGAGCTCAACTGGATTGTGCTATGACTTTTCTCAGATACTTTCATTAACTCTAGAGGTGTCCAGCCCCGGGCCAAAGCTCCCTGCCTTCACACAGCATTTCCTGTGGCCGCCTGACCCAAGCACCCTTTCACCTTTGCCAGCTTTCCTGCTGGTCTCCTCTTAAGATGATAATTTCTCAGAAGAGGGCTTGGCTGGCCTTTGAAGCAGAACAGTCTTTTCTTTTCACATCTTAAATATTTTAAAACTGTAAGAGGAAACAAAGATAAAAACCAGCCTGTGCTGCATGGTGTCACATCAGTCCAGAGAAATTTCCCCACCCGTTTGTTTCTGGAGGACAGGCTGAAAGCACAACAGAACAACAGATACAGCTTTGCAAAAATAAATAAAGTTTGCACAGTAATTTTCATGCAAACACTGTAATTACTTCCACCTAGGTCTTAACTTGCATCTAAGATACTAACATACCATGTGACGAATACTTGAATACAGAGAACATAGAAAGAGCAGAGTAAGCATTTCTCCTGCACTTCTCATTCAGTGAGAATGGGATATAGTCACAGTTCATTGGCTTTATAATACTGCCACTGTCCTGAAGCCATTGTATGTTGATGTCAAACTTACCCTCACAGCTGAGTTATTTAGGAATTTTTATAAGTTCTGAGACTTTTTCATGAGCATTTAAAGTGCTGCAAGTTAAGAAGTTGATGACAGTAATTGTACAACTTGGTCCTACATCACTTTTGGTAATCACATCTGTCAGAAGCCTTAGCCCAGCAGTGCCCAGTTCTCATGTAAGCTGTCTCAGGGCAATTTCCTCAAAGAAGAGCAAGATACCCTGCTGGGAACATAGATTCTTCCCAAGACTGGTTGCACAAAAAAAAGTGTGTAAATTGCAGGCACACACATCACAGCAAATCCTAAGACTACATTTTAGTTCGCAGAATAAAAATAGTGAAATCATACATGCCAGTGCATCATGGTAGTAAACAAAGCCACTATAATTTATAATTAAGGCAGACAGACAACAATAAAAATCTATCCACCACAGCATTAGATACAGGATTTTTCATGTTTTGCCAAGTGAGGCAATTCTTAAGGTGTCGATAAAATTAGTCTTAAGTGGCTACATACTTAAATATTCAAATGCCATAAGGTCCCAAGACCGCTGTCCCCACAGAGACTCCTGCTAGGAGAAATATGAAACCTCCATGGGTTCTCAGGGATGCTAAAGATATTGGCGTCCTCTGACAGAGAATTCATGGTTACTCACATCCAAGTGTTAGTAAAATAACACAGATGCTACAACTTATCCTTTTCAGCAACTTATTCGTCACCATCAACAGGCCAATCAGATGAAACATCCCAGGAACTACTAAGATACTACTTAACGTTGAGATTTATTTTTCTTGTAGCACCCCCCACCAGAAATTGCTTCTACAAAGCAACCCCAAATAACTTAAACCTCTTTCCCTATGTTTTCAGGAATATTTGAATGCCCCTGGGGTCTCTGTTTACATGAAATTAAATTGCATGACAAACTGAAAAAGCACATTGATCACTAAGAGCTCTTCAACAGTAGTACATAATACAAGCAGGGCATAACATATAACCAGTGCACAATATGCCAAGGTGTCCAGTATCCCCTATTAAACCTGTCTTCTGGTGTCTTTCATGGTCTTTCTTTCAGATTCCTTTCTTGACAAGTCTTAGGCGTATTAAAACTCCTCAAAATTAATTGTTCCTTTAAGAGGCTCTCTACTGCTATTAGTGCACAAGTATCACCACTTTCTGAAGTGGCTTAGTACTTTCAAGTGTCATTCACACTGAGGGATACCTGAAGAAGTGCATTAAGAGTCTTAGGTTTCAATTGGTCGTGCTTTCTGGGTTACTCTTCCTTCAAACACCTCTTCTGTCTCATTCATTTCAGGACAACATTAACATTTAACATAATTAAAGGCTTAAGTAGATATTTATCATCCTTTTGAGGGAGGGAATTTCCTTTTTGCAGGTCACGGTTTTTGTGACACTAATATCAATCAGCACCGAAGGGTGCTCTAGTGTGTCATGCATTAATAAAGACAAAAAACTAGGCAAGATAATAGATGAAGGTGTATAATAGAATGCCTTGATACAGACTATCTTTCAACACGATTTGCAGATGGAGTAAAGCAAGCAGCAGTACTCTCAGGAGTGTCAGAAGTCTAGAAGCAGGAGTACTACTCTATATGTAGATTTATAATATTATTATGTCAGTGGATTTATGGATAAATTACAGCTACAAAATGCACTCTTGATATATACCAGGCCCTCAGCTATCACATGCTAGCTGCAGTTCAATAACAAGAATATTCACGCAAGCTTTCCTGGTGTCCATGCTTGGCATACTTCCCAAACCAACTTTTGTATTTTGAAGAAATAATGGAATTAGGCTTCATTCTTCCCATAAATAATATTTACATTCAGTTATGTTATGTGATGATAATCCTTTATTTAAACTTATGTGTTGCAGTCAAGGAATTCAGGTAAGTGAAAAGTCTACTTCTAAATAACATAACTAGAAGCAGAAAGACATGTTTATTGTAAGGAACTGCTGGCATTTGGTGCTTAGTGCTATAGCCTGCACAAAGAACCCAACTGTAGTAGCTTCAGAGGACAGAACACAAAATAAAGCTTTTGCATAATACTGATTATAGAAAATGGCTGGGAAGATTTCATTCAGCCCATACTCTGCACAAAGAGGATGCTGCAGGTGATTTGAACTCAGTGAAACAATCTTTGGTGTTACTACCTCTACCAAGACAAGGCTTGTCCACTTTGAGATAGCCATAACGCAGAGTATCCAATGATCTCTAGTGGAGAAGATAACCAAGTTTCTAAGATAATTCAGCTCACCAAAGCAGAAAATTTTGTTGCCCTTCTAAATTGCTAACAGCACATTGTTTGCTCTATATGCACCCATCACCTCTCAGCTGTAATAAATGCAAATATTGCATTTTGTCACATAGACTACAACAGCTGATACAAGATGCTGGGTCACAACACATACACAAACTAGCTAAGGTAAGTAAAATTGATAATCTTCTGCAATCAGCACTAGTTTATTATTTAATATAGAATCAATCTCCAAAACCGTATCAGTTCTGTTAAGTAATTTGAGGGGAAGGAGAACCACAGTGTAAGTGGTTGCCCTCAACGATGAAATCCTAGAAAAGACCTAAGGAACAGCAGGACAAAGTCATATTTTCAGTTTTGAAGGGAAGTTGATAGCAATTATATCAAAACCCAATAATAAGCATGCTTCATTCTTTTTACAGACAGTATTTTTCATCAGGTAATGTCTTGCTGGTTGCTGTGGCCTTTCAGTTCAGCAAACAAATACCAAGTCTACTATAGAGCTAGGTGCTAACAATTATTCAAAGAGGTACAGATGTTTTAAGCCATGATCCTGTAAAGGGGTATGTAAATACTAGCACATGTAAATACAACTATGTTATGAGCTTAAGAGGAGTAGATGCATACCCAGAGCCATTAAGGAAGGTATTTAGATGTGTGCACATAAGGCACAAATCAGAAAGCACTAATCTCTTATCAGTTGCTGAGCAAATTAGGGAATTGGAGAGTAATTTGTCTTCTACATAGAGATAATGCTTCTTTAGTGCCTTGAAATGAAAGGTAATGTTCACACATACAGTATTACTGTTTTCTGATTAGTTTTATTTTTAAAAAAAGCCACAGTAAATCCTCAAGATAAATCTCTTCACCTCATATCCATAATTTGTATGTAAGTATAAATCACGGTATTCCCTTGCTAAATCTAGTACAATCCAAAACACTGGAAATTTGTTAGTGTTTTATTGAGTTTCTTCAAGTACAGTTAATCATTAAAGAAGAGTAACTATCTCTTAGTGTTACTATTTTTTTTCTTGAATTACTATACTCTTCTTAGCACACAGGTTTTCTTGATCCCATCCACCATAACAGGATTCAGCAAGAATTATCCAGACAGTATTACTTAGATCCTATAATGTCTCATTCCTTTAGCAGTTCATTGATCTAAATTATCTAAAATATGTATTCTATTTATCCAATTTAACCTCAAGAAAACATTAATTTAAAAGCAAATCTGATTATTGTTCATTAAAAAAAATACAATACTACACAATTAGTCATGTCCTTAGGGTAAATATTTTAGGACTAGAGAATATAGGATAAACTTAGCTTGTAGGTCTAACATGTAACGTTCTGTGTAATTAGGATTACAGCTTTATGAGATACATAATAATGAATAATCCTGGTTTATAAAAGCAACAATTATGTTTCATATTACTCTTATCTTATGTAAAGTAGTTGTCTTCCTACTTAGGAATAATTGATTGGTTACCAGTTTGCTCCGTTCAGGAGACTGCTGGGCTGAGTTCTTCACTGGTGCTTCCAGTGGGCACACACTTACAGTAATTATCAGTATCACCTTCAAAATTCTAATAAAAAATGACATAGCAAGAACAAGAGTGCATAGTATTTCTCATAAAGAAATACAAATCTCAAAACTTTATATTTACAAGCTATGGCTCTGATACCTGTTATTTCAGTTACTACTTTCAAAGCAGTAGGCCAGGACTACAAAAGAAAATGAGAACAGGTAACATGGTAGTTCAAGAACAATCAAAAGAGACTTTAGAGCCTTGGGATGGCTGGTGAGGGAATCTGGGGGACAAATTATCTTTTCTTCTCCTGGTCGCAGGCAGTCACACCAAAGTGAAAAGATGAATACAGTCTATTAATACATGGCCACATAGCTGGTGTCACCTTAATAATTTTGGCTTTTTTGACAATGTGATGACCTATACAGCACCACACTTGATGACATCAAATGGGAGAAACCTTTCTCAAAAGAGGGAAGAGAGTCTTTGCACAAGAGATTGTGGGATTGTATGACAGGGCTTTAAACTAGATATGAACGAGTAGGGGGATGTAAAGGATGAGAAAGGCCTCTGGGTGCAGTAGCCCAGCACTTGTGGGGCAGCATGCTGACATTTTTGAGAATCATAAGGCCTACCAACCCTCAAGGGCAAAAACTATGCGCTCAACTCCCTCTCTGAAATGCTTATACACCAATGCACATAGCATGGGGAATAAGCAGGAGGAAATGGAGGTCTGTGTTCAGTTGCAGGGCCATGATCTCATTGCAATTACCGAGACATGGTGAGATAGCTCACATGACTGGAATGTTGTCATGGATGGCTATTTACTTTTTAGGAAACATAGACCAACAAGGTGAAGTGGCGTAGTTGCTTTTTATGTGCAAGAGCAACTTGAACGCGTTGAGCTCCGCCTGGGGCGGAATGAAGCATGTGTTGAAAGCTGATGGGTAAGAATTAAGGGGCATGCAAACATGGGTGAAACCGTTGTGGGTGTCTACTACAGACCACCAAACCAGAAAGAGGATGTCGTTGAGGCCTTCTACAGACAGCTGGAAGTAGCCTCAAGGTCACATGCCCTAATGATCATGGGTGACTTCAATCACGCTGGTATTTGTTGGAAAGTTCACACAGTGAGGCATACTCAGTATAGAAGCCTCTTGCAGTACATTGACAATAACTTTCTGATGCAGGTGGTGGAAGAGACAACAAGAAGAGGTGTGCTGCTGGACCTTGTATTAACAAACAAAGGAGGTCTGGTCAGGAATGTGAAAGTTAGGGGCAGCATTGGCAGTAGTGACCATGACATTGCAGAGTTTAGTATCATACAAAGAAGAAGCAGGGCAATAAGTAGGATTGCAACCCTGGACTTCAAGAGGGATAACCATCCTCTTCAAAGACTTAATTGGAGGAATCCCTTGGTCTAAGACTCTAGAAGGTGGGGGGCCCAAGAGAGCTGGTTAAAATTCAAAACATCACTTTCTCCAAGCTCAAGACAGGTACATTCCTTTTAGTAAAAAAAAAAAATCAAGTAGAGAAGGCAGGAGACCAGCATGGATGAGCAAGGAGCTCGTAGAAAAACTCATGTGGAAGAAAGAAGTACGTAGAAAAAGGGACTGGTCTCTTGGGACAGTTATAGGAACATTGCCAGGGTATGTAGGGATTGTCTGTAAAAGAAGTAAAAGAGAAGAACAAGAAGGGCTTCTTCAAATACATCAATAGTAAAAGGAAGAATAGGGAAAATGTGGGCTCACTGCTGAATGAGGTGGGAGCCCTGGTGACAGAGGATGCAGAGAGGGTGGAATTACTGAATGCCTTCTTTGCTTCAGTCTTCACTGCTAAGACCAGCTCTCAGGAATCCCTGATCCTGGAAGTAAGAGTGAAAGTCTGGAGGGAAGAAGACTCTCCACGGGTCAATGAAGGTTGGGTTAGAAATCATTTGGGTAAGCTTAACATACACAAAGCCAGTTCTGGACTCCCCAGTTCAAGAGTGACAGGGAAATACTAGAGAGAGTCCAACAGAGAGCTACAAATATAATTAAGGGACTGGAACTACTCTCTTATGAGGAAAGGCAGAGAGAGATGGGGCTGTTTAGTCTGGAGAAGACTGAGAGGGTGTCTTATTATTGTTTACAAATAACTGAAAGGTGGGTGTTGAGCAGAAGGGACTAGTCTCTTTTCAGTGGTGCCTGTGATAGAACTTCCTGTGTTCCTGTCCTATCTCAACATTAGGAAAAACTTTTTTACTCTTAGGGTGATGGAGCACTGGAACAGGCTGCCCAGGGAGGTTGTGGAGTCTCCTTCTCTAGAGACTTTCAAGACCTCCTGGATACATTCCTGTGTGGCCTGCCCTGTGTGATCCTGCTCTGTCATGATGTCCAGAGATCCCTTCCAACCCCTACCATTCTATGAAACAGAAAAACATGGAATATTTCCAGTTACAAAGGCAAGTTTTGAGTTTCCATTATTTTCCAGCAGATGTGAGCTCAGGAAGATGGTAAAAGTAACTGGAATGTTGTGGCAAATCATGGCACAGAGTCCCAGGTTAATGTGCAGGAGAGACACTTTTATGGTAACGGCAAGCAGCTTATATAGCCAGTTTTGCTTACCAATAAAGCTTGATTAATATTGGCACTTAGCCATGCTCCTTTTAGGAACAATACAGGCAAACAAAGAGGTTCTTCTCAGTTCCTTTTGCAGCTATCATAAAAGTAACAGTTCAACAAGCAGATGGTCACAAGATGTTCACAAGCTGTTCAGGCTGGCTCTCCCACTCTGAACAAGGCTGAAGTTGCTTTATGTTCCAGACTTGGTCTCTTGGATATCCTGAAGGTTATACTCCCATCTCGACACTCCTCATATTCCCACAAGCCTGGCCTTGTCAGAATACTCCACAGAATATAGCTACATGAAATTAAGTTATCAAAATGAAAATTAAAAAAAAGAACAAATGCACCTATATACTGGTTTTCCCACCATCTGAATGTAGTTGTCATGGATATTGTGATGAAAGGTACAGGTTGTTTGCTCAGTTTAATAAATAACACTATGGTTTTGTTCAAGGAAAGCACAGACAAAAAAAAAGCAGCTTTGCTTCTGTCAGACATAACCCCAGGAGCGATGGACATGGCACACTCCCCAGGGGTGCTGTGACTTTTCTGCTGGACCAGGCTTCTCAGAGCACAGGTTCAAGCAGCAGATGTGAGAGACCAAGTACACATGATATCAACAACACAGACAGGGGTTCAAGGCACTCTTAAGAAGTAGAAGAGAACAGATCCACACCTAAAACTCAGATATGGTAAAGACCATCCTGTCCAAGGAGAACACAGGACACCACATACTAGGACAAAGAAAATCACCCATTGTACAAAGATATAGTGAGCAAGATAACTCCAGGATAAATAACATGTATTTTGTTCCATTTTACATAGCAGCTCTGCATTCTCATTTGGAGTACCTTAATAAAATATATATAACAAAAATAAAACTCAACCTTTAAAAGCTGCAAGGACTTTGGCATCATAACTTCAAGGAGAAGATAGAAACAGCTCAATTTCAGCTACCTCTGATCAGCTCAAGAAAATCAGGAATCTCAAACACAACACTTGAAATGGCTTCACATGTCACACACAGCAATTCTCACAAAGGAGACTTGCATTTTTTCCTATCTGTTCCTAGCACAACACAAAAAGCCCCAAGTCCACAAGACATGCAATAGGTGCTCTGATAGAGAATGTGAAGTTATAGGTGAGGTTTACCTGCAAGTATACACAGCAGTAGTTTTCACAAGGCAACAAGCCAGCACAGTCCCAGCACTGGGCTGAAATCTCACAGCTGTATCTGAGATGGCCTCTGGGCTCCAGAATAGACTCCCCAGCACAGAAGTCAGTCTCCTAACATAGCTCTCCACCCCATCAGTCACATACCACTATTGCTCATGAAATCAATACCCTCCACAACCCTGAGGCTCCATTACTCTGCAAAGCTTTAGCTACCTCCTTCTGCTCTCTTATCACCAATAGCTGAGCCCATTTCCTTCAGCTGTACCTTATTCATGAGTTTAACCTCAGCCTTGCTATGGCACGTTTGCAAACCCTGTTGGTGCAATGTGTAAATATTAATTGCTACCCTAACGCTAGCTGAGATTGTTGCATATGTGAGCTGTGGCAATCTTTCAGAGTAGCTAAATAAAAATTATCTTTGACCACTGGAAATCCTTTCTCTAAAATATGCATATTAATTAATATTATTTAATATACATTATTGACTGATTCTGGGTTTTTTTGAAGGTTCTGTTTTGTTCAAAATAGGGAATGGTTCTGGAATTCAAAACAGAAGCTTGGAAACTGTCAATATGATTATAACAATGAAAGTGTCACTTGTGCCTCTTTTTTCTTTCTTTTTGATTGACATCATTGCACTTACTAATATATCTGAGCTATTGCCTACAAAGTCTCCTACAAAGGGTGTATTCATTAAATTTTAAAGCTTGGGTGTGCAGTGAGTGACTGCCTGCAAAATGAAAGCTGTGTTCTAGTGAGATTCAAAGCTGAACACAAGCTCAAAGGAAAATTGCTTCTCTTGTCAAATCCTTCTTAAAACTTTGAGCAGATTTCCACTTAATCATCTTCAAATTCACTTGCCTCCTAAGCTGGAGATGCTTATTTGTAGCAAAGGCAAGACTATTTTGTCTAGGCTATTTACTACTGAAGCTGGGCACCACTTCCAGGTTAATTGTCAATACTGTATACCTTTACCTCAGACAGTGCTGAAAGTGATATGTTTATATGACTTGATAAAAAAATAAAGGTAATTTGCAGGATTCTAGCTATAACACAAGGCTCTTATTTTTCAAGCTCTGGCTACCAATATATGGTTCAAAAGCTTTTTTTTTCACAGGCTTGTTGGTAAAGCATTATGCCAAACAGTTTATCATTAATGTTGTGGGTTGTTTCCTTCTTTGATCTAATTCCCTTTGATCTAATGGCTAGTGTTTAATTAAGACTAATCTTTGCTAATGAAAAGGGGAAAAAATCACAGAAGAGAAAATGAATGGTTATACCATCACACATAAGTCACCCTCTGACAAGGTCTTCAGCTTTTTCAATGTGAATCGGTTTGATGGACTTACTGCCTGCCATTATTGCTCTTGTGCAGTGTCACAGGGGTACAGTCCATCAAAGTAACTGTTCATGAAGTATGTTGTACTGGTGCTCTCTGCCAGGGTAAGAGATATAGTTACACTATTGAGCAGCACTGTCGCTGAATCTTTTTCTTCTTCCTTTATGGTAGAGAGGAAAGCATTGTAACAGGCTGCCAAGTAAGTGGTGGAGTCACCATCCCTGGAGGTACTGAGAAGACCTACAGATGTGGCTCTCAGGGACAGAGCTTAGGGGTGGACTTGACAGTGTTAGGTTTATGGTTGGACTTGATGATCATAAAGGTGCTTTCCAACCTAAATGATTTTATGATTCTTTAAGGAAAAATATTAACAACATTAAGGAATGCTACTGTCCTCACAACTCTGAACGTTAAGGTCTTGCATCCTTTTCTAATTGTAAAGAAGCACTGGAAAAAAAATGTGGGAATAAAAATAATAAAAATAATGCAAGTTCATTTTCTGAGAGGGCTGAACCAGCAAGTGACATCCTGCAGTTACATTGCTCTCTGTAGGGTCACTGAGGTGGACATCATCTATCTACTGCAAAAGTCCTTGCTGAGTCCCTGCAGGGTTCTAATACAAATCTGGATAGCTACTCCATTTGGTAGCCACTTCCCATTCTCACCAGTGCTTCCTGTCCTCGCTCAGGCTTACACACCGTTATCTAGGTCCATCTCAGTGATCAAAGAGCAGCCACTGCTCTTGACCCAGCTGAGATGTGGAGAGCTGCAGGGAAAGAGGGAGCACAATATCACTCAGGGTGCACAGAGCACATCAATTGTGCTCACAGCTCCCATACCTTCTCCATCTGAAGGTCTTCTGGAGGAGCCAGCACCACATGTTCCTCAAGCTCTCTCACTCCATACTTGCAGGGTTTCCTGCTTCTGCAAACAACTCCAAGTGGGTCTTCCCAGAACAAGGAAGCTTGCTCTCCCATGAATCAGAAAGCACAGTAAATTTTTTGTTCTTAGTTAAGTGTTTATCTACTAAACTCCAAGTATTTCACCTTAATTAAATAATGCTAAAAACCTTGCAACATTTCTCATATTGTATCCTACCAACTGCATTGATTATGTAGGTTGGGGTAGGGTGGGCCCTGAAGTTGTCTAAGGGAATAAAAAAACTTTAGCTCTTTCTATGAACTGCAAGAAAACAAAATTAGCACAGTGTCTATCCTAGACAAATACGCAAGTCACAGCTGCAGGTTTTGGTAAGATGTGATATGACCAAGGAAAATGAGAGCTTTTCAATCCCCAAATCTGATCTTTCTAGGTACTACTGATCAGTTGAATCAATAACATACAATAAAGCAGAACATAAAGAAGAACAGAAAAGAGTGAAAGGAAATTAAATCAAATTAATTGAAATAAAATAATAAAATTAAAAGAATAAAAAAATAAATAAAATCAACAAAAGAAACTGAAACGTTCATATTAAATATAAATAACCGCTGAAGTCTAATCAATATATGTTAGAATGGTACCAAATCTTCTAAGCTACATCTAATAAACTGTAAAAGAGTACCACAATTGATAAAATTATCCACCACTTGCAATTACTTATAAATCTTTTGGGGACATATCCATAGTTACAAAATTTGACTGTAAAATAGAATTATTAATTATGTAAGTATTTCAAGGAAATAAGCTGTAAGTTGTAAACAGATTTTGATTATTTATGTGTTTTTAAACGTTTCCCTAAATGCTTGTTGATAACTTTTTTGGTTAGTTAAGCTATACATTTATAAAATGCATATTACTGTAGGGAATGGTCTTCTTTTCTGTATGCTACTTTTGAATAAAAATATTGATTAATTCACAGGGAAACCTGAATAGTGTAAAGGTTCATAAATATAAATTCTAAAGACCTCTGTTTAAAACTCTGTTTTAAATACTGTCTGCATTTGTCATCTTATCAGTACATTTCTAAACTAATTAACTATGTTACTGTTTGGTAGAGACTGATGAGTCGAAGGCCCATTGCCAGGAGTCTTTGCTCTCTGATCTTTTTCCCCTCAGATCACAGTTTGTTTGGCAACTTCTCTACTTTAGCCTGATAAGTGTTCTTCTCCAAGTAACGTAATGAAGCATCATTGATCACTGATTTTTTTTTTTTCCCCCCACATGTCCTTTATGATTTTTTTCACATCTATTTTTATCTGTTTCTATTGTGGTCTCACCCAGTCAGGACTGATGACACACAGTGTACAAGTCCACACAGCTACTGGGGAAACTGCTATGATGCTCCTCTCTTCACCTCAGAGTACCACAGAAATCAGTGCACAAGGGGTGTGAGACCATTTCAAAATACTTGAAAATGTTTCTGACTAGATGCTTACAATAAAGTTCCAAGGTTTTGAAATTTGCTACCCTGATTTCTCTGAAATAGCACAAATATGATGAGCCTTACCTACATTCTGCCATACATCTCACCCTTCCACTTTTCTAGACATTTAAAAGTAATAAGCCAGTTAGACTACAAATAGTTTTTTGAGAGGGGAAGGGTAATGCAATGAATTATTTTGAACTTCCTTTGATAGTTTTCCTAAAGGAGCTATAATTTTTTTAAGTTTTCCATTCATGACAGAAAATTAATTTCAAGTCAAAATGCAGTTTAATGAATACTGACAATGCAATTAAACCTTTTCCTATGATTGGAAATTCCCAAGAAATTTGATGAGAAATAAATAAAGGTAGTTATGAATCACAGCTCCTTTTTCTTTGCAGAATAAAAAGAATGCAAATTAAGAGGCAGTGATAGTCATGAGCAAAACATCACACTACATCATCATCAGAGAAACTTATCTTCATTCTTCAAGTAGATTCATACCTTTTTCCCCCCCCAATACTTTAATGGCTCTCCATGGAGCAGTAGAAATATTATAACTGATTTCTCCTCTTGAAGCACTGAAAAAAGTAGTGAAAAAAGTAGTAGTAAGAAATAATTCTGATAATATCTGTGATTGACAAACCTCTGAAAAATACGGAAGTCTAGTTAAGATAAGGCTCAGTGCTCTCTTGTGTTGAAAATCCCAAGGGTTCTTTAGAAGTAAGGCACTACTCTGCCTGTCAAACAAGTGCAATGACCTTTGGGAAACAGTGGTTGTTTAACAAGACAATATAACAATGCTATGGGATACAGACAAAGTAAGGGTGATGCAGTCAGATCAGTGGGAATACTTACGTGATTAGAAAATAAACACCTGCAAAGTCTATGTTTATTTTTAGTAAACTGCGTTTTGACCTGAAATTCATCTTCCGTCATGAACAGAAAACGTAAAAAATTAATAGCCCCTTTAGGAAAACTATTTGAATTCCTTTAACCAAGAGAACTGATATTTTACAGGCTGAAAAGAGGAAACATATCTGACTTTGTAAACAGCATAAAAATCAATGTAAAAGAAAATACGAGCAAAAAATAATATGAGCAAACATTTATAGAAGCTGAAAGAAAAGTACATGTTGGATAAGCAATGGAAGAAAAAAAAGAAGAACTGTCAAAATGAAATAACCTACTGCTGTCAATATCTTGGCCATAGAGAAAACCCATCTCCTGGCTCACCCTTCTCTTGTTAGCACGGCCTGAGTGTTGCAGCTGGGATCAGATAAGCACAGCAAGAAAACCCAGGAGCCAGGAAATGTCAGTGGTGAGACACAGTGAGCAAACACTTCTTCACCTAATTTTAAATTAATTTTTATTTATGGGTTTGTTAACTCACTGCTCTTAGCAGTGAGCAGTGAGCAGCTCTTAGCAATGAGTACACAATAAGCCTCACCTAACACAAACTCTCTTTCAGATTAACCTCTGTGAACCTGTTTTTCTCAATTCTGGTGTTAGATTCACAGTAGAAAGAAGGAGATGGCAGGCACCAGGTAGCCTCAAAGAGGTTATCCAGTGCAAGAATCCAACTAAAGGAACTGATTGTATCTACATTCTAAAACCCTAGGCAGATAAATTAATTTATCATACCCTCCATTTAACCAAATTCCTAAGTCTAATTAACCATTATGATATCCTAAGTCTAATTAACGATTAGGTTAAACATGTTCTTTTAAATGTAGGCTCATTATAACTGCTCCCTTAGGTATATAACGTCTTTGGATGCCCACTGTACTTTAATTTTAATTTCAATTTGAGTTGGGTTGTTTGGGGGGGGGTGGGGGTGTTTTTGTTCAGTTAGTTGGTTGGTTTTTATTTGATTTTTTTTTTTTTTAATGTAACCCAGCAATTGGAGAAACATGACTGGTTTTAGACACTTTGGTTATAGATTTTGAACTGGTTTTGGCTTTTCTTTCTCCTGATTTACAGCAGATGACAGATGATTAAAGCTCCATGTGTCCAATCACCAAGAAGTTACTTCTCTTTCTGCATTCTCTGATTGACAGGAAAGGTGAGAAATAAAGTTCAAGCAGACTGTAATAAATGAGATAATTTAAATTTACCACTGTGCAGAGAAAACAGCACTTCACATTACCAAACAGAAAAAAAGGCGCTCAACTGTCAAAATTTTGACACTGTCAGAATCTTTATCCAATTTCAGGTTTGATTTTCTTTTCGATAGCAGGAACTAAGACATGATTATGATGTGGACTTAACAAAATGCATTGCATGATTTTTGTGTGTGTGTGTTCTTTGGAGATATAAAGATTTTTTTACTGCTATGCAAAATTCAGACAACCAATGGGGATGGAAGGGGAGGGACTCTTGAGATACTTGTAAAAATAATCCAGATAGAAAATATAGCTGAAATATAGATGAGTTAACAACACTAGAATATGACCAGAAGCAGGTTTTTTCGCTCTTGTAAGTTGTTTGATGAATGCTCAACCAGGAATCTTTGTTTAAATCAAGGGGACCCATTAGACAGGGAGACAGACAGACCCCTTGCAGAAATGAGGGCTGCTGTAGCTGAACAGTGTCTCGTCAATGATCGTATCCAGGAGTTTCACATACACACACTTCTTTAATCCCTACTGGTGTTCCTAGGTTGAGTAATAACTGTGTCTGGATTATGTGAGTCAATTTGCTCCAGTTTGGCAACTAATCACACAAGCACTTGCAGCATGTCTAGATATGGAAAAATATGCGCACAACTATGATGCAAATTTAGGCACCTTTGGAAAGAGTACAGAGAACTCGTATTTCTTGATCATGTCTCTCAGGGGACACTAAGTGAAAAATATCCCTTCTTGATCATAAGGCTGAAATTCTATTTCAGTGTAAACTAAGCTTATTAAGTTTCCTAGGCTTTGCACTGTTGAGTTTATCTAGCAGACAATAGTTTGATTTAAATTTTGACTACTGTTCTGTCTGGCAAATACTTGAACTCAGTATTTTAAATCAGCATTGCCTAATCAAGTAATGTTTGGAATTTACAGTGCACCATGGTTGATATTCTCATCTAGAGGAACCAGGTAGACAGTGTTCTTTGAAGTCTTTAAAATTGTTAGGTTTTCCTGAAAGGATGTTTGCTGTATGCTAACTTCATTAGGCTGTGACTTAACTAACACTAGAACTTCATGCTTTGGCTGTAATATTATATGAATCTAATGTTATTGAAATATTAGTTCTAGTGGTTATCCATGTCTGCAGAAATTCCTATTATTGTCACATCTATACACCAACAATAAAAAAACAAAGATAAAATCCTGATGAGTGAAATACAATAAATTTCATCTGTCTTGGTGTGTTTGAGCCTAAACAACCACACACAGCATCCATTTTTTCAGGAGTCTCCTGAGCAGACAGTCAGGATTCCTTGAGATTATGTTTCCTGCTTCAGTGAGTATTTGGGAATGCACTGACCCATTTCAGCTCATTTGGGAATATTTTAAGTCTGGGAAAAGTAAGTAAAAGAGAAACGTAGCTAGCAGGCTACACCAGAGCTACACAGTGTTATGATTCTCAAACAGGAAACCAGTGGGAAGTGATTAATAATCAGTGTAGTCATGCTTTTTTATTACACATTCTCTGAAAACACTGGGCCTGCTCTCCACTGCCCTGTGCTCACAGTCATACAGAGAACAAATGCAATGCCTGATCACTTACGACAACATGCAGCATAGCCTCAGAAATCCATAGACAATTTATCTAGGGAGCTTGTAATGATTAATGTTGTGTTCAGGCATGATTTTACTCTATGTTTTTAACCCGGGGAATAATCCTTGTCTATGAATTCCACCATGATCTTGGGCTCAGCTGAAAATGCTAAAGTATTTGAATGTTTTTGCTAGCAGAATAAGAACAAATGTTTATACTTTAGAAATTAACAGATTTCTATTTGTTCCATTTTTCTTCCATATTGCAAATGATTCAACTCTTTGTCTTTGAGATAACTGCAATAGGAATAACCCAAAATTTTATCTCAGGTATTTCAATTTCCATGTGCACTGTATTCAGTGCTAGATTTGGTCATGTTCCAGGATCGTAACTGCCTTACAGCAAGGACTGTCTTTGAAATTGCTGTGCAATCTAACCTTGATATACTTCTCTAGTAAGATAGTAATTTTTAATATTTTTCTCAAAGATTAGATACTTGGTCAAGCTTTCTCCTTTTTTTTAATGGCATTTTTACATCTGCAGAGTTCATGGTACTACTGGGTGCACCTCATTTCCCCCATTACCCATTCTGTATGATGGAATTTCAGGACAGTGCATTCTCCTTCTTGTAACAAGTTTGGAAATAGCCTTACATCTCAACATTTAAGTGATTAAGATAAAATTTATTTCTTATTTAAAAATGTTTGCAATTGTGAGGCTACAATTCATACGGGGGTTTGTATGAAATTTCCTTTAATATGACAAAGATTTCTTAGTTCTAGCATTATCCATGAAAGGCAAGAAATATGAAACATAAGCTCTGTCCTCTGTGGGCAGAATGCCTCTGGCAGATAAAACTGAGGGAATGGACTTTGTTACCCTACGTCTCCGAAACAGTAATAGTTGCAAAAGTCATAATACTGCCTTAAGGTTATTTCTTATTATACCAAATGCCTTCAGGGGACAGCCTATTTGGAAAGCTGAGCTTTCTGTCATAGGAAAAGGAGAGAGAGTGGGAAAATGCCTTTAAAGTTAATAGCATACCAGTTTCTGCATAGGATGGCATTAGGAAGAAGCAATGCAGCTGACAGGCAACAGAAGGTTAGCAGATACACTCACACTAATGCCTATGGGCAAGATGGAAATATTCATTAGTATTCTGTACATTAGCTCTGAGAAGAGTGAAAAATCAAACAATGAGGCAGACTGGACAAAAGCAGAGAGTAACTTACCTTCTGAAAAAGGGGAGGAAAAGAGAAGTACAGAGAAAGCTGTTCTGTTAGAAATGTCATCACTTCTCAAGATAAAGTGCACTGATTATTGATCGAGCATGTGACCCAAGAAGGGGGAAGTGGCTAATTTTTGTTTAATTAAGCTAAGCTTCTAATATTGCTATAGCACTCTACAGACCATGGCCTATCCTTGCCATCATATCCTAGAGTGCTTGGGATGTAGCTTTTGAAAATTTCTTCCTAGTGCTTTTTTTCCAGCTTCCTTTTGTGATCTGATTCAACTGAGAAATATCATGTCTTCTGAGATTTAGTTCTAGCTCCCAAAGTGTTTAAGTCCAAGTTCAGAAGGACCTGGGTATAAAGCATCTTCTTTTATAGCAGTGAGAACCTGCCACCTTGACAATCAAGGTATCCTGCTTCTCACTGAACTGGAGGGCTGACAGAAGCTGAGGAGAAACTACCTTTCATAAAGGCTGTATTGTGCCTTTTCAAAAGGCTGCCACTTCCACTGTGTCATGAAATAATCACAGGCATTACTGCCTCCCACAGAAACAATATTCTACATCTAGACAGATGTAGCACTCCAGTCTCCCTGCTACCCTGAGTTCAGACCTCTGTGGGTACGGGGACGCAGGCTTGGGATGAGCCCAGCCTGAGATGAAGCATGGGTCCAAGACACTGCAGATCATCAGGACTTTGCAAGTGGGAGCTGCTCTGGAGCCAATCTGCACTACCTGGAGCCACATCAGAGATCAGGGTTAGTACAGCTCCTGTAAGCACACCAGAAAGAGGCCAGGATTAACCTAGGGGCAGGAAAAAGAAGGCCGTGCCTTTGTTTAGATTTTATAATATCACAGAATATCAGGTTGGAAGGGACCTCACAAGGATCACCTAGTCCAACCTTTTGAGGTAAACTATCTATATATAGTTTAAATGAGATGACCCAGCATCCTATCAAGTTTTAGAACTGTCCAGTGTAGGGGAATCCAACACTTCCCTTGGGAGATTATTCCAATGTCCAATTGTTCTCATGGTGAAACATTACACTCTTCTGGAGTGTAATCGGTTATCTCCCAGGAACAACTTGTAGCCATTATCCGTTGTCTTTTCCATGTGACTCCTTGTAAAAAAGGGAGTCTCCATCTTCTTGGTAGCCACCTTTTATGGTACCTACATGGTAATAAGGTCTCCCCTAAGCCTTCTCTTCTCAAGGCTGAACAAACCCAGTTTGCTCAACCTTTCTTCATATGGCAGGTCTTCCAATGTTTATCCAGATCACAGCAGTATTTACAGTGACTGCCAATATGGAATTCACATTTAAACTAAAAGAGCTAGGATGATCCAATGTATTTCAAGTAATGTCTTAATAAATGCTTTCTTAGAATAAGGAATGCCACCAGCATTTCTATTGTATGTCTGTTGCTACATATAGTTACAGCCTATATGGGTAAACAGGTCCTAATCTTAAAAAAATTATTACTTGTTTGAAGAGGAGCATGAATTAAAACAATCAATGAAATTCCCAGGGGATCACTGTTCCTGCTAATTGGCAATCATCCTAGAAAAGGAAAATATCATAATACAATGAGTTATATAAGCTATACTATACTAATGGTTTAGGGTCTCTATGCTCCTTTTAATCTTTTATTTGACTAATATCTCTTGAACAAAAACCAAAAACAAACAAAACAAACAAACAAAAAAACCCCAAACCAAAACAAAAACCCAACAACCCAACCAACCAAACAAAGAAAAAAACCCCAGTAAAGTTTCACAAAAGAATGCTGTTACTAAGAGCACAGACTTTCTGACAAGTGCCACCTGACAACACCATTGATTCTAGCTGCATACGTAAAATGCAACATCTGGCAAAGAGTGTGATATTCAAATTCTTGTATATATTTTAATCATGTAAAAATATGGTAGGTGACTGTGCAAAAAATAGTTAATTCTATTTAGCTTCATGTATCAGCTTTGTGAATTTTGAGAGACAGTGATTATGTCAATACATGAGTGTCAATACAACCAGCTATGAACTTCAGTTAAGTCTGATTCATTTTTGGTAATGAATATTGAAAGTGAGTAATCCAATGCATCCATTGTGACAATACGAAGAGATTGATTACATATGTACCTAGCATGGGGGCAGGAAATTCTGCTGTGTATCCAATCATATTATCAGTTTGGAGAGGAGGTTTGATGTATATGAACTGTACTGCATATTTAATGACATAAGAAATTCCCTTGGACCAATTCAAATTTTTGTTTACATTTCCATTAGGTAAAGTTGTTTCCCAGTTTGACTTTACTTACCACAACTATGCAGCTGATGCAAACTTGATTGCTTATATGTTTTTCACCAGTTATAACTTTGACATACACAGAGAGATGATCTATATGATAAATTTTTTTAGGCTGATACATATCATTGACTATTAGATCCAAACCCATACTGTTTCTGTCTCCAGAGTTTATGGGTTTTGACATTTTGAATGGAATATATATACTTTATTGACTTACTTTGTTCAGTATTGTCTTAAGTTTAGAAATGGTATATAGGATGTGAAAGGATATATTGATACTTAATTCATCTAGGGAAAATGGGGGACAGGGAAATGGTGGTAGAATGCCACAGAAGGACATAATCTTGCAAAAGAAATTACCTCTAGTGAAGTTACACCAATGAGAAAGTTCATGTGAAATTTTCACTCCACTGCAAATCATTTAAAGTAATGAAGAATCTTCAGGGCCTTTATAACAGGGAGCTGCTGGAAGGAAAGGAGGCAGATAACAAATGGGATGGGATGGACTCAGATACTTCCACTCACACATCTCAAATTGGTAATAAATGCTGAACACGAATGACATCCACATAAAATCATACACAAGGAAAAAATGCTTTTTTCAAGTGTGGGTAACAGTGTCCACTTTACAGTCTTGTTGACCATCGTAGTCTAGACTTTGCTGAAGAGAAAATTAATGTAAAGGGGTATAGGCAAAATAATAGTGTAAGGGGGTTCATTCATTTGTTTTCACGTTAATTGTTTTCAGTCCAGGTGAGTACATTAAGCACTAGTGTTGACTACCACTCTTTGGGAGTAGTACAGTTTATCTTCTCATTTGTTGAAATACTCTATTAATGTCTATATACCAGTCTCACTTATTACTGTTACAATATTTATTAGCATTGCAGAGGTTTAGGTGTGATGAAGGATAAAAAAATCACATCCAGCTTTGAATATGTTGTCCAAAATGAAGCACTATCTTGACAAAAAGCCCCAAATCCCTGGACTTGAATCTGTATTTCAGAAAGCCATAAGGACTGCATCAGCCACTTTCTGTAAATTTCACTATTCCAGTTCAATTAATTTATTTTATTTGACTTCAAAGGCATTTAATGAGGTGCAATTTGAATATTGTAGCTAGATCTTCCAAGAGACAACAGAATATAGAGTTCTACTTTTACTCGGGTCTGCAGCTACTTGCCATGACTCAAATGACAGCAGGATCATATCCTGTAACAGAGAGTTCCCTGGCAGCGGAAGACTAATATTAATTTTTAGTCCATACTGGAATTGATGTGGCTGGTATGGCATTAACTTACTTCATAGAGCCCTGTGCTCTGTCAAGGCTTTCTCTGTTTTTCACTCTGTGCCTCACAACTAGTAGGCTGTGGGTGAGCAAGCGGCTGGGAGGGAACACAGACAGGATGGGTGACCTGAGTTGATGAAAGGGATATTCCATATATATATATATATATATCCCTTATGGGCAGCATACTCATAATAAAAACTGTTGTAGCAGTCTTTCCAAGGTGGCTATTGCCCAGAGACTGATTAGGCATCACTCTGCTTGTGGGAGAAGTGAGTGATTGCCTTTGCATCACTGGGGTTTTTTTTTGTGTGTGTGTCTTTCCTTCACTTATTAAACTGTCTGTATCTTGATCCATGAGTTTTTCTTGCTTTTGCTATCCCAGTTCTTTCCACAATTCTTCTGGTGGCAGCCAGTGAGAGAGTGACTGGGTGGGATCTTAGTTGCCCGATGGAGTCAACCCACCACACTCACTTTGAGCTCTATTCTTCACAAACTCACCAAATTACACTGTATTTAACAAAAAAAAATTTTTTAGTAAATGTAGACCAATATAATGAATGCTACTGGAATCCTAGACTTCCACCATCTAACTTGTTGCTAATATTCAGATTTGGCATAGAGTCAATGTAGCTCAGGGGCAGAAACAGCAGTGAGACACTCTCCTAAACATTTCTAGCTCCTAAAGATAACCAGATAATCATAACACACCCAGCCACACCCTGAGGCAAACGTGCTGAGTATGAAAGCGATGATCTTTTTTTCCAAAACAAATGTAATGAATATTAGAATGAATAATGAAATGCCCACCACGCTTCCCAACATGGATTTTTAATTGCATACTTTTACTTCTTTGTCAGTTACTACATCATTGCTTTTCTGTGTATGGCATGTTAAGGTACTGTACAATGGCAACTAAACAGAGACAACTGTTACTTACAACTTGCACAATCAAGATAGCTTCTCATATTACAAATATCAATGGCAACATCTGGAAAAGTTTATAAGATTTTATTTTTAGAATTTTTTTTTTTTTGAATGAATGAAAATGAAATGAATGAAAAATTGAATGAATGAAAAAAAAAAGAAAAATGAAAAAAAAATCCATTTTCAAATTAGAAACACTTTAGTTGTTCAAAGTGGTGCACATATTTCCCCTAAATTCAGACTCTTTTTTTTTGGCAGCTAAACTTTGTTCATATACAAATGCAGTTAAATTGCTTAACTGAGAAACTGCTTCAGAATATTCATTCTGTATTCTGCATCATAACAATCTTGTTGTTATTATTTGCTTATACTCTACATTATTGTCCCTAACACTTGAAGGGTATAGTGAAAACACCCCAATGTGTACAGGGGTTAGAACTCATCTAATCTTTACCGCTTTATTTTCATGTATTTTACTTTGGGATAGGTTTGAACAAATAAAACAAAGCTACATTCAATAATGTATGCCATATATGTGATATCAGATACTCTTACATTTCTGAATTTTTACAGTATGTTTATACACCTACACATCAATTTCAAAATTACTGTTGAAGCAATGCAACATTTTAAAAGATGTTGTGATAAGGAACCATAGCAGCTCAGGGCATTTCTGTCCAAGCTGTTTTCCATTAAAGGTATTGTTTGATATCATTCATCTTCAACATGTTGTGTTTCCTTTGGGCTTCTATTACTATACCTGCTATGTCAGTCCCATTGTACCAATGACAGTGATTTATCAAGCACATTAAATCTGCAGTATCTCTGGCTAGAAAGCTAGTTTTCAAATATTAAATCTCAGATGTGTCACATTTAACCTGCCCTGAACTCCTGAAGCAACTCTGTGCTGCTTAAAAAAAAAAAAAAAGCAAACAAATTTCATTTTATTGGAAAACTTTTTACCTCAGTGTAGAATAGAACATTATCAGCTGCTGAAGTAAGAAGTGTCATAGAGGCATAAGAGTTACTTACACAAGGAAAGCCAGCTTGTCCCAAAGAGTTTGTCCCTCTTAAACTTCTCCTATCCCTTATGCTCTGATATGTCACTGTCTCCTTCAATTTTCTCTCACCATAAAAATGTCTAGCTGTCTCTTAAGATGATTTCTGCCATTTGCCTCACTGGGCACAGTGTACCAGGCTGAGTGGGTTAGCTTGTGTTACTTTGTCAAGTCAATTTGTGATTTAGAGCTATCTATTAGATCATCTTGAAGTCTTCCCTTTTTCTGTGATCACTAATGTTGACACATCTAAGGGAGCACTGAGAGGAACATAAAAGACTACAAGAAGATGCTAAAAGAAAGATGAAAAGAGCAGAGCACATTTAGCTTTGTCAGATATAAATGAATAGATGTAAGATGATGGATACTCAAAGTATAAGTGTAAGGATTTAGAAGAATTTTTCAGGTCAGTCAGAAGGAAATAATCAACATTCATGGAATAAATGTATATGATGGATGTTTTTATAATGGTATATATAATGGTGTCAAGTGTTTTCTGAACACACTAAGAAAGAAAAGTTTCTGTTCTGAAGAGCTTGAAAACTAAGGTGGCCATTTTCAGAAGCATGGGCAAGAATGAGTCTCCAGAACCTATAGGCATTCTTTTACTATATGTTGTGGGGTGTGTCTGTGCTTGTGAAAGTCTATTCTCTCTCCTAACCCTTTCTACATGCAACAGATTAAGTAAACATGATGAAAAGGAACACAATTAAATGAATAGTGACCAAACTAGATGTCGGGTTTTTTTGGTATAAGACTGCATGTTCAGTAACACAAATCACTTTTTCTCTCACACACTGACAGATAAGTGTAAGAACTCCTCACTAGACTGTTTTTTTAGACTTGATAAGACTTCTTGGGGAGGGGGAGCTGATTCCCTCTTTGAAGCAAAGATATTAAGATTATAACAGCTTATCTATCTTTTAAAATTATTATAATATTTTCCAACAATGGAATCGCTAAACTATTGACAGTAGTATAAAAGCTTTGTGCTGGCTTGATACACATGAATGAGTTTCAGCCCCTAATAATGAAAGATTTCTTTGCTATATCTATGAAGTAGTTTTAAAACCTAAAGTTACTTTATTCTATTCATAAATAATCTCACTCAGAGCCAAATCTTCATTCTATTTGAGTCAATTGCAAAACTCCCTTTATCTGCACTATAATAATAATACAGACCTGATAGATATAGCCTTTAGATAAATTATCATCTATTCCTGTTAGGCATGGCTATTGCTTTCCATGTAAGATTGTATGACAGTGAGCTGAACAACCAGCTGAGAAAGATGAAGAATGTTCTCACCAGTGCCAGAGTTTCAGTCCCTGTCCTTGGGGGTTTTCTGTTATTGATTTATAAAACAAAATATTTCAAACAAAAAAGGCAAGCCACTTGAAACAGGCAGAAAATTTCCAGTTTCATCCCAACTACTTCTGCACTTCAGAAAGGTTGATAAGGTGGAAATCCTGGTTACTACCACCTTGCCTTAATAATTCTGTGACAGGTTCCACATTAACCTCTCTACATCTGGGATATGAGGAAATTCTTTGATTTCCATGGAATACTTTTCATAATGGTGCAATTAATATTAGTTTCATACTATCACATATAATAAGAAATGGAAGATATAGACAAGCTTTGCAGCTTGCTTTATCTTCTGTTGTATTTTTAAATACTGAATTGTTGTTTGTAGTCATCTTGTGCAAACACTGAGAATATTCAGCTACTGGGATGTTTCACTGTACCAGCTCAACAGCTTGGGAACAGTGTCTTGGATATCTATTTGTTTTTCAAATACATTATCTGCAGCTCTTAAATTACCATTGCAGGGTGGTGTTGAAGAACAATATGCTCATTATTAACTCTTCCATAATTATATTTTCCCTTCACTTGGCTATAAGTAGGACCCAGGTTAGAAATGAAGGCAAAAGACCAGGATAGAGAATCATTCTATAGGACCTTACAGGCAAAAGTGGAACCTATTAATGCAGAAAAACTCTCCAGATTAATTATTTTTACACAACACACAAAAACAAATATGAAATGTTATGGAGAGAAAACAAGTAAAATCTTGACTGTTATAGTTAATGAATGAAGTCTTCCCATGAAGGGTGTCTTCTCTGCCATCTTGGAAACGGTTATATAGCAAAACCAATGTAAATTTCATTGCACAGAGTAACTACTAAAATTTTTCTGCTTAAGTGGAAGCAGCAAGGGGGCTTGGCATCAAGAATGCAACAGTCACATACACTTTGTGCTCCCAGAAGTAAAAGTTCCTCAGTTATGTGAGGACTGACATGGGTAGCCTGAAATACAAATGCATTTCCTTCTCTCCTGTGTATCAGTGAGAGGAGCTTTCTGTATAAGAATGGACATTAATTATTCATATTTTAAACTTGGTTTATGCATAGGTTTTAATCCAATGTTATGCTTGTAGACAATAGCAACAAAGTTTTGAACAAGCTCAAATACAGATGGTTTGAATGAATCTTCACCTATACAATTAGGGCCTTTTCCTCAAAGGTATATAAGGGGCTGTTAATCTCCAGATAGCAGTGACAAATGGATAGTAGGACCATCTCCTTCAGACCTAGAATGGAGGGAATTGGTTTGCAATGAAGTCAGCATGAATATGACAAAGTAGCCATTAATAACTTGGAACGGACTCAAGTCCTTTGAATTGAGATAGGCACTATGATTCAACCTCAATACAGAATCTGAGAATTTCTGTGAATATTTGGCATTCTTGATAAGACAGGCGTTCACCAGTTAATATATTTTATGCATTTCACAGAGAATTTTGCCTACTTCTGACTTTTGTGCTGAGTCCCAACTTTTCTAGGCTTCTTTTTAGAATGCTTTCTGTTCCCTTAATAGCCAATCCTTGCACATCTGACAGTTTGAGCAACAGGAAGTAAGAAGAATGTTTGACATGGAATCTTTCCAGGCTCTATAAACTCATACAATTTTTGCCTAAGTCTACTGGACATCTCTTGAGTAACACAGATTTATTTTTGTCCACAGTTGCTTTCAGAGAGTAAATTCCTATATAAGCTGAAGTATGTTTTGTCTCTAAGTGCAGAACTTGCCTTTTTTACGGGTGAATATATCCTATCTGTTTTCTTTACTCTAACCAAGGGTCCCCTTTTTATTTTTGTCTAAGATTGGTCTATTCCTCTTCACGCTGAGTGCATTTACTGATTTTGTAATATCAGTTGATATCAGCCATACCTGTAATTTTTCTGCTAAGGTCCTTAATGGAAGTATTTTAAAACATTGAGTCACAAATTTATTTTATATAAACTCCACTAATAATCTTTTAGACAATAAACTCTTATTGTTGTGTTTAATTGGTTTGGTGAGTTCTTTATTCATCTTCCAATTACTCTGTTCTCCCTTCACCATCATCAATTATTTCCGATAATTCAAACGAGTTTACTTATGGAAAAATAAAAGTTATTTAATTAGTATGGCACAATGTTAATTTGTTAAAACTATGGTACATTGTATTCAGTTTTCTGTTTGTGTCCAGGTTCCACTTTAGTCTTCAAGTCTTTTTAAAAGCCTGTTTTAATCCTTGTGAAGGGATGCATAATGGAAGATTCCCAGGACATTCTACCCTCTTTATTATTATGGGTTCTCGCTACCTTTGCTCTTTTTTATGGTTGTGACTACTCTCAAATGAATAGTCTAGTCTAATCATGAAGCAGACTACAGATATATGTTTATTTATTTATTTACGTATTTTAAAGAAAATATTCTAAGAGACCCCAGTATCTTGTTCTAACTTTTCTGGGATAGGATTATCCAGTTTTCTCAACTAGCATTCACTTTGCAAGAATAAACTCCATCTCCATATTCACTCATCTGTCTATTTTGGTTTTGCTTTCACGGACAGTAGTGTCTTTGTAACTTGAACACTGAAGCTAAATATTAATACAATTTGGGAGCTACATCATCTCACAGATTGTCATTTCTTAGTCACCTCTATTTTCTGTCCCCAAGAGCATGATATCATTGTTTTAATAATTCCTCATACTTCTTGACTTTTAGTTTGATGTACTTGGCTGATCATCCCTCCTTTTTCCCTCTCCTTTCAGTTGTTATATATAGTTCAAATATCTATATCAAGGTGTTCATGCTGGTAAGTATAGTCTTTTTCTCCAAGGATTTCTCTGCCTTTTTCCAAGATGCAGATCCTGAGTATTTATAGCACCTTCAACTGAAATTCTTGGCTTCTGTCACTCTTCTGCCCCTCAGCAGTTTGCTTGATCTTCTCCAACATGTTTAATTTTCTTTTTTTTTTTAAGTCGTCTACCATTTCAAAAGCATGTACCTTAGTTATTCTTAGTTATTTACCATTTAATTACAAACTTCCAACTTTTTAACACCAACTGTATCTTAAGTATTTACCAAAACTAAGATTAAAATAGAATTTCCTCTTTTGTATTATTTTTGATGAAGAAATCTCACAACTACCATCTCCAGGATCCTATGAATATTTGCTTTATTTATTTGTCATTTTACCTGCAGTAGCTCTGAAGTTTCTCATAGATGTATAACTGTTTGTAATATTTATCCCTCTAGAAACTCCACAAAGATGTCTGTCCTTATCTATATATGACTCAAAACCTCCCAGTATCCTACTTGTAATTCATCTTTTATCAGGCTTCCTCACATGGTTTTGACTCCAAAAGACTGTGCTTTATGCATCTCATATCTTAGTTCCTGAAGTTTCTCATATCCTTAAGATACAATCACCTTATGTCTTTATTTCTATCTGTCCTGAACAATGCATATTTTTTCATACTTGTGTTCCTACCACAGCTGCTGTTCTAATATGCTTCTGTTACCTGGAGAATATTATTTATCAGGTCCTGCACCAACAATTCTTATTCCTTGGTTTTGCCACTGAGACTGATGGCATTAATATATAGTATTTCAATTACTTTTTACTGACTAGAAACTAATTTCCTTAGCTGGATTAATCTTTCACTATCAGTTTCAACTAACTGTCTACAACTCTCATCTGTATAAGTACCTGTTGTTTTCTATCCATTCTCCTGACCACTGATAATCTTTTATCCATTGCTGTGCCTTATCTGTGTTATTTCTTTCTCCCTGTATATTAAAACTATGAAAAGATGTGTAGAAAGGTTAATAAAATAGAGTATTAACCCTTAGAAAGCGAAGCAACTGTTTTTCTTTAGTTTAAAAGTCATCACAAAATTGGCTTTTAAGGCCATGCATTGAATCATATTCGAGGGAAAGGAAGAGAGGCTATGTAACCACAAACTTCATTTCTTTAACCCCAAAACATCTACTAGTGCAAAATGATAAATTTTAGAAGCCGTTTTTGATCCTCATCACCCCGTTTCACTCTAGTTTCATTCATCATGAATTGGACCTGACCACAATGACAACTAAAGAAGGCTTCTTTCTTTCCTTCCAAGAATTTCGGAGGGAACTACTGTTGCTTAAAGTCCTTTCTGAAATAAAAGCATACTGGGAAACTGTAGAACATATTAAAGCCAGATATCACTGTGATGCCTAAGAGCATATTTACAGGAGTGCAAATGACTGAGGCATCATCACTTAATGAACTACTTCCTGTGAGTATTTTAGTCAGATTTATTCCTGAGATGCAGTAAATGCATGCAATTAGTCCATTGTAAATGTAAGATAAAATAGATTATTTTTTATAATCTGAAGTTTGGTAAAAAAATAAATATAATTTGAAATTACATTGAAACCCACTTCCTTGAAGTTTCTGTTTAGGATTATGAAGTGATGACTAGCTATAGATTGCTTAGAATAATAAGCCATCAATGTTGCACCCAACTGGCTTACAAGATATTATTATTTTGGTTTTCTAATTAGGTTGTTTAACCCTTAACTGCTTTGATGAAATTTAATGTGGTTTAGTTTTAGTATTTTTAATTCACCCATTTCTTGTTTGCTATAAAATTAAAATTACATTGAGTTGCTCTTGGTTAAATGATCAAAATTGGTCAAAATCTACATTACTCAAAATCATTAAGATTCTCCAAAACATGTTCTTATATTTTCCTGTTGATTTTCACTTTCTAAATCTTCTATTTCACCTTCTAAAACAAATGCAATTCTTACAGGACTGCAAAATTACTGCAAATATTTATCTTGGGGAATCTGCAGATGCTGAAGTTACACAAGCTTTTCCAAATTAAGGTTGAGATTTTGAGTAGAGTTCTTCAGAGAAGAGTACTTCCTCCAAGCCTTCTGTCTTCAAAACACACTGCAACAATTGCACAGAAACTTCTCTATTTTATGGAGCAGATTCAAACCACCCATTGCAAGGCTATGATCATTACAGTGCACTATTTGACCTCTTTCAGCATTCCTTCTTACAGGGGAGAAAGCCTCTGGCACCATGTGTCAGCATTGGCAGCAGGTTTCCACATCTGCAATCTGTTCTCCTCAGTGCACTTGGACATACAGAGTCGCTAGAAGCCTTTTTTCTTTATGGCCCAGTAGAGCATTTTCTTGCTCTGCTGACAACTGTCAGCAATATGGGTCTTTTCTCTCCTCCTTGCAACTTTTCCATCCCAGATATCATGTTGCTTAGTTTTGGCCCAGCACTGGGCTAGCTAGATGCTGTGCATTCATATGGCTGTGGCTTGCTTCTAAATCAGCTGCTCAGTGACTTCAGGTTGTTGCCACCTTTGTATCTTTGAGAGTTGAGGTGGAAGTAAAACCAGTAATTGTGCAAAAATAAGAAAATTTGGGTTAAGGCATCATGTATTCAGTGGTCTCAAACAAAAAGCTGATGAAACAAACTGTAACAGCACCCAATGCTTACCCACAGCCTCGAAAAATCTTCAAGATGTTTTTCACATGGACAGATGGCTAAAGAAATTTCAGCTGATATGACAAATGGTATTGTACCCAAATGCATAGAAAGTAATTACAGTATTTGTTTAACAGACTTTCCCTGTAGTTAGTATTTCATTAGGTCTTGT
This sequence comes from Todiramphus chloris collaris, assembly GCA_025345505.1. Lineage (NCBI taxonomy): Eukaryota > Metazoa > Chordata > Aves > Coraciiformes > Alcedinidae > Todiramphus > Todiramphus chloris. The sequence goes on along the minus strand of JANVCC010000035.1, from coordinate 12,472,355 downwards.
GGTGGTTTTGGTTTTTTACATGTTTGGTTTGATCTTATTTTATGAGGACAGAGATTTTTTTTTAAAGCAAAGAAAACACTGTTCATTCACTTTTAGGTTATGTGAGGGTGAAACCAATGTTGCTTTTTCATTGCATAGATAACAGACTATAGGCATCCCAAATGTAACTCAGTGCATCTTCACAGCAGGAAAATGTGACTCATAAATAGTTGACATACTTCACAGAGAGAACTTTGCTACTGAAAAATAAAGCATATCTTTAAGCATTAAAATTACACTGGTTCTATTTTTAAAGGTTTCATCCTGTCTTTTCCTAACATAGTATCTCTTACATTTTAATATGAGGATTGATAAATAAATAGTCTCTACAAGCAATCCTACAAATGTTGAGCCATCTCTTGGAATTACCTCAAAGCTCCACATTTTCTCAATAGTTGCTAGTTATTGCTACTCTCTACTAAATGACAGAGAATACAACATAGACCCAAAAGCAACAAACACTTTTCATTGGCAATGTTAAAATAAAGCAATTTTCTTTTTTTTTTTCCTCATAAGAATACAAACTGGAATTAACTTAAGGAAGTTCTGTGACCATTCTTATACAGGAGATTAGGTGTCTTGATCACCCTAGCCTCCCAAGGACTTTCAGTCTGCTCATGTCCTTCTTAATATGAAGACAGTGTATTTACAGGCATAGATGTTTGTAGGATTCATGTCCAGAATCTAATCAGAATGAGAAAAATAAAGTATGAACCCAAAATTTATAAAGGTTTGGCTAGAAGATCATATAGTGATTCCCCCTCTTCACTTAACAAAATAAAGGATTAACAGCAGGGTTTGATGGTACAGTTTTCATGGTAATAAACTTTGTATAACAAGAGTGACATCTTTCTGTTTCCATAATATCATTTTGTATCTTTGTATGTTGCCATTGTTTGTCCAGAAAGTAGGATTGCCTTACTTTTTTTTAACTTACCTAAAAATATATTTGTTCATGACTTCACTGATATGATAGAAATGTCTTTCTTTCCAAAATTAGTGTAGTACCTCAGCTGTTATCCTACTGGCGACTAACACAGAAAGAAACTGATATTGCCCAGTTAATGCCTGGTAAAGAAGATGCACCAAGTGTACATGCAGTAACTTCTACATTTGTTTAGTTGTCTGAGAGTAACAGGACATTTGGACACATAAAGAAGATGTGTTCTGAAGACCAGTGCTGAGGACTAGGGCCACAAACTCCTAAGGCAGATTTTAATCTGTTATCTGGTTCTGTATTTAAAAATGTCTATTAATTTGTTATGTTTGCAAAAATGAACAGTGATAAGTAGCATAGACTACTCTTCAAAAAGTGCTGTTTACTGGCAGCCTCATTGACTAAATATGTCTTTGTCAACACACTCGAGGAATTTGAATGCCACATTGTTATTGTTTATTCTAAAATACAGTCCATGAAGCAAAATAATGCCTAGTTCTGCATACTAATGAACATTAATTACTTCCTGAGCAGCAGGTTTTGCTGCTCTTTAGAGTTCAACTAATTTTTTAAGTTATTTGAAAAATAAAGATGAGTAACACCTTGGAAATAAAATAGTTTAGCAAATGCCCTTGATAGTATCTTCCTGTTGAAAAAAGCACATGTTAAAATCATTGAGTGGCAATATATTTGAAAGCCTGTAGGAAGTAGCTGCTTTTGGCATAACTCAAAGCAAGTAAGCATCTCTTTATACCATACCAATGCTCAAGTTTCCCAGGTCTCTCTTTGAGAAGGTTAAACTATTACTCTTCTGTGGCTACAATGGAGATGTAAATGCACAGATAAGTAACTTAATCATAGAAACATAGAATGTTAGGTGTTGGAAGGAACCTCTAGAGATCATTGAGTCCAACCCCTCTGCCAAATACTACTCCAGAACCCACAGCGTTTGTACTACAGAGAGTCTGACAGATCCATTGTGTTATAGATGACATGAAAGGATAGTTTTCAGGACAGGGTGTGGCCCAGAGGGATATTACAAGGCCTAACACATACATGTTAAAAAAAAAAAAAAAAGTGAGAGAAAAACAACCACAAAAAAACCTCATCACTTACTGTTCCTGGAAGTACTTGAGGCATTAAACTAATATTATCAGCTAAATCATAGTGTCAGTGAAGGATTTCATTAAAGATGACCTGCTCAGCCTTCCAAAGAGCAGAAGGGACTCTGTTCTTTTCAAGGATACAATTTATTCTCCAGCATGAAACTCAGGCAAACATCAAAACAAAACAGTTCTTCTGCCTACCACAGGTAAGGAAATTGATGAAACATACTTCCCACTGTTTTCTCTTTAATCCCCCTGCTTCAGGCCTGTTGCAGGATCCTATCTTCCTCCCAACAGCTCTCAGTCAGAGCTGAGCCACTTGCTGGTTTTTATAATCACCAGTTTCCTTCCCAGTAGGTCTTATAATTGAAAGTGTGCAGCTGACTGTAGGCTGAGTGAGACTTAAATGGCCAGGCTTCCCTGTTAAAGGAACCAGTGTCCCTTCAGTAGACTACCCTTGCCATAGTGAAAGGCTGAAAGGGTCGCCTCTTACATCCCTCTCATGGAACACCCGATCAGGATGAGGAAGCTGATGAGGCCTTCTACAGGCAGCTGATACCAGCCTCACAATCACAGGCCCTGGTTCTCATGGGCGATTTTAATTACCCAGATATTTGCTGGAAGGCCTACATGGCCAGCCATTCACAGTCCAGGAGGTTCCTCCAGTGCATCGGTGGATGAGCAAGCTAGGCGATGAGCACTGACAGATCTTATACTCACTTACAAACAGGGTCTGGCTGAAGCGGTGAGGGTTGAGGGCAGCCTTGGCTGCAGTGACCATGAGATGGTGGAGATCAGGATCTTGTGTGGTAGGAACAGAATACCGAGCAGTATCACGACCCTGGACTTCAGCAGGGCAAACTCTGACCTTTTCAAGAGATTGCTAGGGGAAATCCCATGGGAGAGGGTACTAGAAGGTAAAGGGACCCAAGATAGTTGACTTATATTCAAGCACCGCTTTTTCCAGGTTCAAGATCAGAGCATCTCTGCAGGCAGGAAATCAAGAAAGGGAGCCAGGAGACCCACATGGCTAAACAGGGAACTGCTGGGCAAACTCAAGTGGAAGAAGAGTCTTTAGATCATGGAAGGAGGTGATGACCACTTGGGATGAATATAAGGCTGTAGTCAGAGGATGTAAGGAGGCAACTAGGATAGCTAAGGCCTCCTTGGAGTTAAACCTTGCAAGGGAGGTCAAGGACAAAAGAAAGGGCTTCTTCAAATACATTGCAGACAAAACCAACACTAAGGGCAACGTATGCCCACTGTTGAACAAGGTGGGTGCCCTCATAACAGAGGAGACAGAAAAGGCAGAGTTACTGAATGCCTTCTTTGCCTCTGTCTATACTGCTGGAGACCGTCCTCAGGAGCCTGAGACAACTTAGGACCCAGAGGAAGTCAGGATAGAGGAGAAGACTTCCTTGGTTGATGAGGACTGGGTTAGGGATCAACTGAGCAATCTCAATGTACATAACGCCTGAGGACTGGAAGAAAGCAAATGTCACTTCAGTCTTCAAAAAGGACAAGGAGGAGGAGCTGGGTAACTACAGACCAGTCAGCCTCACCTCCATACCAGGAAAAGGTGATGGAACAACTTATCCTTGGTGCTCTCTCTAGGCATATCCACGACAAGGGGGTCATCGGGAACAGTCAACATGGTTTTACCAAGGGAAGTCATGTTTGACCAACCTGATAGCCTTCTATGAAAAAATAACCAAGAGGATAGATGATGGTAGGGCAGTGGACATGGTTTATCTTGATTTCAGTAAAGCATTTGACACCATCTCCCCCAGCATCCTTGCAGCTAAACTGAGAAAGTGTGGTCTGGATGATCAGGTAGTGAGGTGGATTGTAAACTGGTTGAAGAAAAGAAGTCAGAGAGTTGTGGTCAATGGTGCAGAGTCTAGTTGGAGGCCTATATCTAGTGGAGTCCCTCAGGGGTCACTACTGGGGCCAGTACTATTCAATATATTCACCAGTGACCTGGATGAGGGAACAGAGTGTGCTGTCAGCAAGTTTGCTGATGATGCAAAAGTGGGAGTAGTGGCTGACATACCAGCAGTCTGTGCTGTCATTCAGTGAGACCTAGACAGGCTGGACAGTTGGGCAGGGAGAAATCAAATTAAATACAACAAGGGCAAGTGTAGAGTCTTGCATCTGGGAAAGAATAACCCCATGTACCCGTATAGGTTGAGGATTGGCTTCTTAGAGAGTAGCATAGGGGAAAGGGACCCGGGGTTCTGGTGGACAGCAGGATGACCATGAGCCAGCAATGTGCCCTTGTGGCCAAAAAGGCCAATGGCATCCTGGGGTGTATTAGAAGGGGTGTGGTTAGTAGGTCGAGGGAGGTTCTCCTTCCCCTCTACTCTGCCCTAGTGAGACTGCATCTGGAATATTGTGTTCAGTTCTGGGCCCCTCAGTTCAAGAAGGACAAAGAACTGCTTGAAAGAGTCCAGCGCAGCACTACAAAGTTGATTAAGGGAGTAGAGCATCTCACTTATGATGAAAGGCTGAGGGAGCTCAGTCTCTTTAGCTTGGAGAAGAGGAGACTGAGGGGTGACCTCATTAATTTTTATAAATACCTAAAGGGCAAGTGTCAGGAGGATGGAGCCAGGCTCTTCTCTGTTATGTCCAATGATAGGACAAGGGGTAGGATAGGTACAAGCTGGAGCATAAGAGGTTCCACAGAAACATAAGGAAAAACTTTCACTCTGAGGGTGACAGAGCACTGGAACACGCTGCCCAAAGGGGTTGTGGAGTCTCCTTCTCTGGAGACATTTAAAACCCACCTGGACACATTCCTATGTGACCCGCTCTTGGTGGTCCTGCTCTGTCAGGGGGGTTGGACTAGATGATCTTTCGAGGTCCTTTCCAACCCTTACCATTCTGTGATTCTGTGAAAAAGTCACAAAATTAATGTGATTAGGCACTACAGACTGCTAAGCTTGCTTCCAATGGGCAATGTATGCCAAACAGGAAAGGTAATGTTCAAATAGGAAAAACTATTCAATATTCCATCTCTCTGTGACATCTGCACCTGAACTACTGATACCAGCTCAGAGAAGACAAATCTTTTATTTTGCCTGACCAATCATCATAAGAGATCACATAGCATATTATCTTACAAATAAACTAAACCACAACATAAAATTGAAAACTTTTATTTTTATAGAACACTAACAACAAATAATGATTTGTTGCTTTCTAGCCACGTTCCTTTCATGTATCTCATTTAGATGAGTACAAGAAATAAACATATTTTTCAATCAGTATATAAATGAAACTGTAGATCTCAGTCATGTTTCTATATTAAAACAAATCAGTTTGCAAATGAGGTAAAGTGAATACTCATTTTAGAGACACAGAAGTTCATGAATTATCCACTAAATAAATGGTAGAGTACCCCTCATGTTCAGTTACATGGAAATGGGTAAAAATGAATTCTAACATAAATTAGAAACACTATAAAGCAGCTGATTTTCAATTTTCTTAAAATAAGGTACCATTTGAAATGTCATTCAATCCAATCATATCTACGTATTTTCAGGGCAATGAATTGTTCTTTTCTGCGATTTTAAGAAAATGACTGTCTGAAATTGTTATTGGTTTGTTTAGATGCAGCAAGTCTAAGGCTAAAAAAAAAAAAAGCCAAGGCAAGTAAATAAGAGGAATCTGTAAAGCTATCTTGCTGAGATGATAATTGTATTTTGACTATGGTTCCTTGTTTCTGCAGTACTAACACATAGGAAACTGTATTACATTAAATAATAATTGTTTTTCTAAAGCGATAATGTTCATTTCATGCTGCAGTACGTTAACTTAATACAGTAGCACACTCCTGCATTAATACATTTAACTCAATTTTATAGAATGCTTTTATTGCAGAGCTCTATGAAGCAGCATGGTTTGGCTTTGCTAGGCTTTGTAGGAACCTCTTCATTAGTTTCAATTTACATGGATATACGTCTCTTGAGGTGCACTTTAATTTGTGAATTTAAAGCCTCAAATGGTATCCGTGTTCCCATCAAAATATAAATTACATGTACAAAATTAGATCCAAAAGGATTGTAGACAAGAACACAGTCAAACTCCTCAAAACCAGACTCTGTTTAACCCTGGAGGTACTTGAAAATTCCAGGCACATCAGGTACTGAGACTAATTTTCCCTAGGTCTCTAAAAATCAGCTTCAGGATAAGCCCTAAAGCCCTGACAGATGGATAGTGCTGAACAGCTGGATGTGTGGCTCACACTCAAACTCTGCCCAATGCCCCCAGTAAAGGTATTTCTCTTTCTCAGAGGTCGTGCTTTGGTAAGCTTGATCAGGTCTACACGGAGAGAGTAGCTTCAGCTCTGCCACACAGGACCATGGCCAGGACCACCATCGAGGCTGGGGAAGGTGAAGGAAACTCAATAGGAGGGCAAATGTGCAGGGGAACAGATTGTCAAAACAAAAATGTTAACACCAAGCATAAAGCTTCAGCTTACCTCTGATTTCCTCATTAGCCTCTGTTTACTCCTATTTGCTGACTCACTATCAAAAGAATAAAATTTTCTCTAATTCCAAGAACTTTTTCTAATTCTGGTTCCAAAGGACCACCTTGTTTTCTGGATTACTGGTTTAGACCAAAAAATGCTTGACTGTTTTAGAAATGTTTGAGCAGGTGCTTGTGGGCGTTTGGGAGAGGAGAGAAAGAAGAGGGAAAGGAAAATTACGTCTTCTGTCTGTTTTTTCATCCAGACTGTGAATCAGAAATACCAGGTCTTTCCTTTAGGAATACACAATGCAGTCTTCCAATACCTGGCTGCTGGACCAGTGTGTGTGAAAGTCCTCCTCAACAGTTAATCGTGGAAATCAGTGAAGCTTCATTTCTATCCTGGCACTCTATGGGATGAGTTCAGTTATTTGTCTGGAACAGGGTTTTTAAAGAACTACTCTCACTGGTGTGAGAGAGAGGCAGAGAGAGATACACATGCACTCTTGAGATTTTCAGTGCCTGAGGGCCTTTTCTATTTCTTGTAGGAATGAACTTATCTGTGCTCCTTCAGAGGAGCAAAAAACAAGATGAAATAGCTCCTACTTTATCACTAGCCTCTGAATGTTTCTGTGCTACCCTTTCCTGTCACCTAGCAAGGGCTGCGTTCTCCTTCCCAGTCCCAGATGATTAAACACTATGATTTCTCTTAGAATGTGAGAGAGCTGCTTTTGGGTTAGGAGTATTAACAGCTAATCACAAGTTACAGTCCTACATGAGAATTCTTAAGCACTTTCCTGTCCTCATTATCAGCAGGATAATCAACTGAGTTATAGAATCAGCTTTTTTTGCAGACAATAAGCTTTCTGAAGAAAACAAAGCAGGGCAAGGGCTGTTCACTTTCCTCAGTGATACCTCTGGGTCACCTGAAACGAAACATTAGTAGTCCTAATTTTCCAAGAAGTCATCACTTTGTCAAATAAATTGAATGACGTGGTCGTAATTTTCAGAAGTGAACACCATCTTGCATTTCCAGCTGTGCAGGGTGAGTGTTCTAACCCTGATCAAGAGAAGCCAGGCAGAGTACTCATCTAGGTCACATAGAAAGCATGCATTTAGTGCATGTATATTCATATATCTTTCTAAGCTGTTAACTGCTGTAACATTCCATCTCTGCCTGTAACTCTTCGAAACAGGTTAATATTATTCAACACTATTCTACAAATAGGTTCTTTAAAATCTTGCCATCCTCATTCCCTGGTGACTCATTTCCCTTAGCAATTTCAGAGACCATGTCTCACATCTGCAAGAGACTCGTGTGCATTTAGGACACTAATTCTCACTGAAAATGAGTGGGATTTTGGCATCCGAATTCCTTAGGAGCTTTTGCAAAAATGTATCCTAAATAACTTGCTGAAGGTCACAGAGGGATTATTTAGTTAGTGTCGCTTTGATTTCCGGAGGTCCTACTTGGTATTTTTAACACCTCCACAACCTGTCTAACATTCCTCAGAAAGCTGTATTTCTGTTAATACATTGGTACAAAACACATCAGTTTCTTGATATGGCTGTCTTTTTAGCACAGACCAAGAACCTCTTTTGCAGACAAACCATCCTTTGATGAAAGGTTTGTCAACAGAGAAATTTTTTTTAAAGACTGCAATGTTTGGAAGAGTGGAGTGGTGCACAGCAGAGAGATGACTTGTTTTGCTGACTTATTTTTAGCAGGTGCATAATGCTCTCTGGATATGTATTTGTGTGCCCTCACAAAACTGACAATTCTCTCCATGCACTTCAGTATATCCTATTTATTTTACCCTGTGATATGCTGGCTATTTATGAAATTATTTAGGATATGTAGAGCGTGTAATAACAGTATGTTTTGAAATAATAGTATTTGTATTATTCTCAGGCCACATGAGCCCAAAGAGCTTTACAAATTTACAGCTTTTGGAGAGGTGAGGGAAGTTACATATATAGCCACCAGCTCCCAGGAAAGCTGGAAAGGATCTTTTGAACTTTTGACATACTTCAGTGAACTTAAGAAGAGTCACTCAGAATTCTAGACAAGCTTTAATACTGATGAGATTGGCTTCTCTGACCTCACAGGTAAAAGAAACAAATCTTAGGTAAAACTATAGAATAGAAAAGATCATTTGGATTATAAATGAGCGTATTAGGGAGCATCCTGGAGAGGATAACTTGGAAAAACTGAAAATAGGAAATATTTGCCCTGTAGCTCAATTCTTCATACAATTTAACCTAGCTCCTCAGAGAGTCTCTATGTAAGTTATAGATGAATATTTTTCGTAAGATTTAATATAATAACTTTTTTGCTTGCCAGCTGAAGAATGAAGATTCAAAATGTAGAAAGGATTTTCAAAAGATGTAGAGGTTTGTTTTTTTCAATGGTGTTGCATGTATGCATATAATTCATACCTAAAAAATCTATACATGTATATAGATGCAAATAGTTATATACTACATAATACTGTCTCTTTAAATTACAAAATTGACAAATTCAATGTGTTTCTTAAAAGAGACAACTATTACTCTGCAAGTAGACAGAACTGGAAGTCACACTTACTTATAAAAAACACAAGCAACAAAACTTGAGAGTAAAATATTACATACTACAGTAACTAGAAATTATTTCTCCCATGTTCAGATAATCCAGGTTCTTACTACCAGCTCTTCTTTTTATTTATGCAGGGAAAAGATTGGTTTCTACAACTACTGAAGCCAATTGTAAAACTCCTCTTATTTTAAAATGAGAATGATTCAGCTGAGATCTTATTGATTAAACCTATTGGTTAAACATTGAATTCCTGCCAGGATCTAAACATAAATTTGTCAATAGCTAATTGCATCTACTTGATTATTAAAATGGACTTGATATTGCAAAACTAGCTGTACTTCAAAATGTTATTTATCTAGCCTCCTCTTTAGATTATATGAAGTATTTTTCTTGGGATGCTTAAAAGTGACAGATTTTACATTTCAAAAGAAATTATTAAGTGATGGATAAAGTTTCTGCACGTTAAAAAAAAAAAATTAAAAAAATCAAAAACTCCATTTCCAGTTACATTTAAGTAACACCTTCAGTTCTTCCCTTCCTAGAATTTCACCTTTCTCTAGTGCAGGACATACACACACAGGTAAATAGCCCTTAGGGTTCACTTATTGATAACCATGATGAAGACATGCCTAATGCTCTTACAGAAGTTCCAGACTACATGGTAATTGAGTGATCAGGCAACCAAGCAGCCAGTAGCATCCCCAGGGTCTGAGCCTTAATACATGTCTGATGTGCAATTCTTTCTGTGAGGCTATGGTATGCCAATGCCACTTACAAGGCAACACACCAACACTTGGTTTCTTTGTCCTTCAGAAACCCAGCACACCGGATAACCTGATATCAGTTGCATGCAGGGGAGTACATGTCTTGAGTCCTTACAATCCTGTTGAAGTGAGGGGGAGAGTGTTCTGCTTGAAAGATAACGAAGCAAGTTGAGCAGCCATTGTTATCCCGGGGCCTCCTGAGATAAACAGGAGACAGGATGTTGAGGCCTTGAGGCTTGACAAGCTTTATGGGTCTTAGCTCAACTTGCATGGCTTGTAGATAAGGGAAACTAACTCCAAGACAGGGAGGAATAAAGAAGAGACTCCCACCAGTCCTGTGATCTCTGACTCATTGCAACTCTGCATTCTGAGACAAAAGGTGAAAAGCACACTGTGAGGAAGACTGAGAGCCTTCCTCCCAAAGACCCCTGAAGACCTTGGCCCATGGGAGGAGGTCTATGATAATGAGTTCCCGGAACTGATTACAATAATCCAACCCCCTGTAATGAATATGTAACTAACTCTGTTAAATATGCATGCTTTGGTATAATAAATACCTGCTCGATGGACACTTCAGTGTGCAAGTTAGGAGGAACAATCCCCCTCCTTGCACCCGGCGCCGTAATAAACATACCGGCTTTATAACCTTTTACGGGTTGTAGAGTTTGTTTTCCGCACGTCACTGTTTGTGCTCCTTGGTTTCCACGTGCTTAGTTAATCAGGAGAAACCAAATTGCACTGTAAGTAGGAATATTCCCTGGTTCACTGAATATAAAGGCAGATTCTATGTGCTTGGCTCAGTTAAAGACAGCTTGCTTTTTAAATACACTTTATCCTCCTCTGCATATAGAACTTCTGCTATATCTCCTAGAAGCTAAGTTTATCCATAGTGCATTTTAATTAGCTGTCTTATTTCATAGTAAATGATGAGACCTCTCTTGGTTCAATGCTAGAATTTAATTTCTGATTCCGTTTTTTGGGTTCCCTAACCAGATATATCATCTGAAGATGAAATGAATGTAATGAAAAAAACCCAGCCAGGTTTTTAACAGAATAAAATTCTGCTTTCCTGAACTAGCTGTCTTGGTTTGAAAGACAGGTGTCTGCTAAGGAAGGCAGGAGCCCCCCTTGGAATGGAAATGCAACCCCCTCCCCTCCGAATGCTTATAATTTTGAAATTAAGGGGCTTTCAGGCAAAGATGAGGAATAGGAATAACCACTCTTTACTAAATATATATAAAACAAGGCAAACAAACAACAGTACCTATGGCTGTAACAGCAAACAGCGCCAGGAACCCAGTACCAGCCTCTTGGGGGCTCCCGGGGAGCAGGGAGGGCGCGATGGTCTCCCCGCTGCTCCGGAGCCAGCTCAGGCCTCACGGGCAATGGCCGACGGAAAGCCCGCGTCACGAACCCCCCTGGGGCAGCCGATCCCGGTGCCCAGCAAGATCCTCTGGAGGCAGCAGGGGCAGAAGAAGCAGGAAACGCTGTGGGGACTTCTCTGCACCACGAGGGCAGCTTCTCCTCACCTCGAACAGAGGGAGCAAAACAAGAGCCTTAAATGCTAATTAAATAATTAATTCATTGGGGTCTTTCGTGATACCTGAGAAAGAACAGGCTCAACTTTCTATTTTAGGAGCTGAAAAGAGATGAGAGATGAAGACAGTCCTGTTCAAGTCACGATCAGATTCTTCTACCCTCTCAACAAAGCCCGCACTGGGACGGGAATTCACGGCAACAGGGACCAGCAAGGAGCTCTTTCGGCGGGCTTTCTGAAAGCAAGGCGGCGGCTGGCGGGCGGGCTGCTAGGGCGGTGTGGGCGGAGGGCGGAGCCCAGAGCCCCGGCGCCTGATTTGAACGAGCGGGGAACACACCCGCGGTGCCCACGCCCCTCCCCTCCCCAACAAGCGGGGTGGGCTGCGGGGACAGCGTGGGCGGAACCAGCACCACCCACCCCTGATGGGGCGATAAGAGCCCTCTGGGAGGGCAGCGGCTGGCCCCAGGGTGAGCAGACAGTGCTCCCTTGTGCGCCCCGGGGGTGCCGCAGCTGTGGGCAGCTCGTGGGGCAGGGCGCTGAGCCCCTGCCAGGGCACAAGGCGGATTCCATCTCTCTGAGGTTGTGGAGTCTCCTTCTCTGGAGACATTCAAAACCTGCCTGGATGCGTTCCTGTGTGACCTGATCTAGGTGATCCTGCTCTAGGAGGGGGGTTGGAGTAGATGATCTTTCAAGCGCCCTTCCAGTCCCTAACATTTTGTGATTCTGTGATACCACATTTGGTTTCCCTGGCAAGATAAACTAGTTCCTCATGGACTGATATCCTGGCCACCCCCAACCTCCCTCCTGTGCTATCCATAGTTTGATTCTTTGTTTGCCCTAACACCATGTGCATTAAACTCATTTGGTCTCCAAGTTCACCAAAAGCCTGGCATCTTGCTGAAATGTGAAGAAAGCAACAAGAAAAAGTTCAGGCTCAGCAAGAATATATTACAGAACGAAAACACTAATAGGGGCTCAGCTATCTTTCATATGTAAGAGCTCTTTGAAGAGTGGGAGGAGAGGTTGTTCCTAGCAGGGCAGCCTGAAATTTCTGAATCTCCTGGAGTGCTCTTGATGTTCGCACTTGTGTACATATGTAAGAGGTGTACCCTCACCCACACTCAGGCACTTAGGTTTCTAAGCCCTGCTGATTAGTAAGTGGTAGAATTTCATGGGAGATCTGGTTGGTGATAAACTAGAAAGCTCTCTTTTTTTTCCACTGCATAGAAGTCGGGTACCAGTTTTCCTTCACTGAAAATCAACCAGCAGTGAAAAATAACTTTCAGTTATTTTAAAATAGGACTAGATGATGAATGCAGGGTGAAAATGATTGTTGAAAACAGTTCTTTTGACTCAGAGAATATAAATAAGTCTGTTTGACCACCAGTATCTCATCTGATTTATGAAAGCCCAGAAGTCACAACTCCAGAGGGCAGTTAAAATATTTTATGTAGCTGATAATGACCACACAGTCACCTCCTGGGGTAGAAATGTCTCCTTTCTATTCATTAGATCAGAAGTGACTCTCATACAGTGTTGTCCTTTCACCACTGTACTCTTTATATCCTAAAGGAAAAGGATTTTGGGTTTTTTTTTGTTTTTTTTTTTTAAACAAAAAGTTTTTATGTTTAGAAACAAGCTAACCCATACAAGAAAACAACTGAGATCTGACTATGGTCAGAGAAAACTGCAATAATAATGAAATGCAATAACTGAAATGAGTCAGTTATAAGAACCATGAGTTCTTTCACAAAAGACACACACACACCCCCCCCCCACCCCCCCCGACCCCCCCCCCCCCCCCACCAAAAACACACCCCCCCCCCCCCCCCACCCCCCCCCGGCCCCCCCCCCCCTCCCCAACAGAACAGGCTGACCTAGGTACACAGTTCCTGTCTGGCATCCTTTTCTGTAACTTTAAGATACATAAAGTTCTTCTGAGTTGAAGGTGTAAGGGAAGATTGGTGTCTGCAGTTGGATTTCACTCTTCCTATCACTGCTATCTATTTTTTTTTTTTTTTAACTGTTATAAAACAATATTATGGAGTAAATTTTGTCCGTAGTTTACCAATTTTAAGCTCTATGGTTTTTGTACCAAAATCCAATAGAAATAATTTTCCTAAATAATTTTGAAGCTTTCAAAAATTGTGCACTATCAAACAGTTAAACCTATAAGGGATTGGATCCATATCATGTACACAACATTTATGCAGCATTCCTGAAATGAAAAGCTACACGTTTTGACACCTCTGCAGTAAAATTAAAATGCTGTAAAGTACGAGGAATAGAGGTTATGGAAAAACTCCCAGATGTTTGAACTTGGTTGCTAACTGCTTTGCCTAATTCTACTGGAAGGTGAAAGAGAAAATAATCCTTTTATATGTAAACCATGTGATAGGACCCAATCAAAACTAACAAACATCCAGAAATTATGAGTTCACATGTAGGGCAAACCTCTAGTAAACAGCAGTCACACACAGTTTATGGATTACTGCTAAAGTGAACTGTAAACCTCAGGTCCTTTTTCACAACAACTACCATATGAAATAAAGCCCCAAATCCATCACCTAATGAAAGGAACATATGGTGCTCTGTGCCATCAAAGGCATGATCATGACCTTGACTGCTTCAGCTCAGGATATTCTAAAGTCAGAATAATAAGGATTAGGAAGGTGTAAGAATCTAACACATTCAGATTTCTAGTGAGCATAAAGGCTGTTTTTATACAAAAGTTGCATTATGCAATAGCAGTTTGTTAAAAATAAAATAAAGAAATAAAAACCCACAGCCTTTTAACTCCTGTAAAGTGGTTGGAAATTCCCTGAACTTAATGTCATTCAGGAACTAGGAATAGCTTTCTATTTTAAAAAGTGTTATGATAATACTTTATAATAATATGAGTAGATTTGTATTACTTTATTCTTTCTTATTCTTAGAATTCTTACTTTACCAACTGTTCTGATCTAACCTCTGCTGGCAGCTAAACTCCACACAGCCACTCACCCACTGCTTGTATCATATACTGAATCAGTATATGATACAAAAGCTAAAAATAACCAAATCCAGGTGCAATTCACATAAACTTCTTCGCTATGACAATTTTTCTGACTGAAACCTATGGGAAGTTTTGTATATATAAGGTGGAAGAATAAGAGAAGACAAAAGAGTTAGACTTCCCCAACTCTGAAATATTATGTTACAGGCTGTGTTTTAGAAGTCCTTGAAATATTTTAGATCAAGTCTTTTCATTAAAAAAGACAATTTTATCTTTATATATGTTTTATTATCTGTTAGTATTTGGTGACTGGTATCTGGTGACCTTAGTTCTGTGAGAACACAACAGAGCACTTGCATTTTCTGCTAGTGTAATTTTGGTATGAATTACAGAAGAGAGAACTGGCACTCAAAACCACTGTCTACAGCATTTCTTTCATATTCCATCCTTTTCCATCAGATGCAGAAGAATGCTTTGCAATTAGCTATGGCTAAGTCTCAGATAAAAAGATTAAAGTCTACAAATAGCACAGTCAAAAATCCCTAAACAGTATGCTTTCATCTGCCTACACAGGCATGGGTTGCTTGGCTTGAGATACATTGGCTTCTCTGCCATGTATAATATGTGTCTCATATACCTTGGTATACCACAGGAACCCTGACTCTGTGCTGCCTCAGCAGGACACAGAAAGGCTTTCCCTGATATGGCTCAGTATGCTATAGATAGGGTTCCTCCTTGGTGCCTTATTTCATAATAAAATTGTTTCCCCCACATTGACACCCCATCCCAGAAAGTCTTCCTCCATGATGATTCATCTGTCTTTAGCAGTCCAGAGGAGCTCCCAGGCATGGACCTATGACAAACACTGACAAAAAAGATCTCAGATTTAACACTGGTGGAGGCTGGGGCTGCTAACCAGGACTTAACTGTTTCCAGGAGAGACCATCACACTCTTGTGGAGGATTGGATGAATTCCCAGAGAACTACCAAGCATGGGCCTTCCTCCAACATACACAATGTTCATTGAGTAGTTACATTGGAATAGTCTGGGGCTGCTACCAGGGCATTCATCTATCCACAGAAGAAACCAGAATGCTTTGGGAGATGTTTGGGAGGAGACACAGCATGATGCAGAGCCACTGACTTGCCTTCAACATACACAAGACCCCTTGGGTGGTGTCCCTAGAAGACTTGGGTTGCTACCTGAGACTTCAACTATATCCAGGGAAGGCCAAAACACTCCAATACTGCCTGGGAGAACTCCCAGCGAGGTACAGAACATGGACCTATCTCCAAAACTGATAAAACTCTTTGGATGAAGTCCTTGGAGGAGTCTGGGGCTGCTACCTGCAAAATTCCATGGTCTCCAGGGGATGCCAAAGCATTCTGGAGCTGTCTCAGAAGAGTCCCAGGGAGCTACTGGGCTTGCACCTATGTCCAACATGTAAAAAAAAAAAACATTTTGGGTAGCTAACTAGGATGAAGCTAGGCTGTTACCTAGGACTAGAGGGAACTTATCCTTAATACAGAGACAGATATCCTGATGACAGATTTCTTACATGGATAGATAATACTGGTATAAAGAGAATTAGAAAGACTTCAGAAAGGGTGAAGGCATCCTAGAGGAGAGGAGAAACCAATCCCAGAGGGGACCAGTCATCCCAGGGGTGGGTGGATAAACCTCACTAACTCCAAAGGTGAGCCCAAAGGTGGAACAAATAAAGTAACGGGGTCTTACTTCAGAGATGATCCACATCACAGAGTCTGGAGTCAACCAGGCATCCCCAGTTAGAATCCAAGATCCCATAGAAAGTTTGTGGAGAGTTATACTTGCATCAGTTTGTCTGTCTCGTATATACTTCACCAATCAATGACTCCTTAACATTTCCACTTAAAATCTGACTTTTGTTGTCTCCTCACTGAGTTTATTGCTACAGTGCTTGCTAACACAATGACAAACAAATTTTTTTGCAAACTTCTCTGGAGTTCCTCAAAATATCCAAATATCTCAGAGCACATCCTGTATCAGCCTGCAGGTTCTCCTTCACTCCTGTTTTTATAAGGCACTACAAAATTCCACATTTTTTTCCCTCATATTCCCTCATTTCCTACAACATTCAATCACCCTTGCTGCACTGCCTTCTGCATTAATGCCAGTCACACTGAAAATTCTGTGTTGTTGCCCCTCAAAAGCCTGTTTCTGCAAAATGGTCCTGGGACTGTGGAATCACTCTTAGTTTCTGAAACTATATGCTGCATTTGAGTCATATTTCCAATCTCTTACTTGAAATTATTATGCCTGGAAATTTACCTTCTTGATGACGGTCGTGATCCCCATGATGATCGTGATCCCCAGGACTGCAGGTATGAGTGTTCTAAGAAAATACTGTGAGTTGGCATCATTATTTCTGTGGCCACAGTTGCCTGCGATGAGATTGCCAGGTGGAATTGAAGAACACATAGCCACTTGACTGTCAAATCTGAAAGTGACTACATGCAGGGTAAGTTCATACTTCATTCTCTTTCATTCAGCAGGAGGACTACAGAGATTCTTCTTTTAATATGTGTGCAATATACAGCTTACTGACATAACTGTCCAAAACTTGCCCAAAAAAAAGCACCCTTTAGAAACACAGCTTAAACCATTTACCAAATTTGAGAGCAGCTTTTGTCTGAAAAAAAAAAAAAAGGTCAAGGGATAGTGAAACCCTCAAAATGCTAGATTCTATCAAAGTTTTAATTTCTTCTTTCAAGAGGAATTCCATTCCACAGTTTCTTTTGATTTAATTAAAACACAGGGACAGAAAACAGAAAGTTTCATATTTAGTCAAATAACATATTATTGGGGGAGATTTGTAGTGTGCTATTCAATTTAATAGCAATATAAAAGCATTAACTTTACGTTGTCTCAGAAAAATATCTTCCAACATTCATGTTCATACAAAAACAATGAAAAGAGTTTCTATGTTAAACCACATTTTAGCTCCCAGGACATTGATTTGGACTGTAGCTTGGACTGTGCATTTGCTCAACACATATTTAGTTTCATGTCACTCATCTAACAAGTTGGATACTTCCTGTAAACCCCTCGACAGTATTACACAAACTGTTGAGATTTTATCATCATTGTTGAACTTCCATTATAATAGCAAATAAAAATCAAGTGCTGGGCTAGAACAGTCACTTCTGAATTTAGTAAGGTTTTAAAGCAATCCACTATTGTATAATCATCCTGCTCCCACCTCAGACTCTGCCCACTTGTTGCAAAGATGATCCAGGTGGCTAATCCTGAGTTGCTGAGCTGCTGAAGGAGTCCATAACCGTTCCTCTCTGCATAACCTGGACACATCCTGGATGCGTTCCCCCAGAAAAATTCCTCCAGAGTCAGTGTATCATTAGTAACATGGGATGTGACAGGTTGGTATAATATTAAGAAATAGAATTAGTTAACTGGAGGAAAAAGAAAAAAAAAAAAAATAGAAAGCTCTGTGCTCATATTACGCAGCCTTAGCCCATCTTTTCTGAGCCTATTATGAGCAGAACAGATCCTTACTAAGATCCAGTTTTCTCTAATTCTCAGTGTCAGACTGGGTAGCAGAGGCTAAATTGTGAACTCAGAGATAACAATGCAGTCAGACAAATAAAGGCAGCTCGTACCTTTCAGCAGCCTGCCTACAAGCACACGCTTGCTATGGTTTTGCCACATTCTGTTCACACCGGATAGTTATATTATTTTCTTCAGATATGAGGTAATTTCCCACAGTTCTTTTGTTCAGAAGTTAATTGTATGTTATGATAAGACTAGTACAAAACACATATAGGTAATTGATCAAATTAGTTTTGCCAGTTTTATTGCCAAAGTTAGTGATGCTGAGAATTGACCTAACCATTTGCATTTATGGTAAAGCATGTAGTCTCTTCGGGTGAGTGGAAGTCTCGGGAACTGAAACCAGTCTTTTAAAGAAGAGTCTCAAGGAAGGTCAGAAAACAGACAGAATTCCACAGAATTCGTACTTTTAAAATAAATACATCTAATATGAATGCAAATCAAAGAAATGCCATTGTAAATAAGAGCACGTCTACTTAAAAAACAGAAACAGAATGAACAATAAGACCAACCAAGCATATAGTGTGAATTTTTTAATATATAGTTAAAATGTTCCTCCTTCTTTCTGCCTAGTCCAAGACTGGTGCTTAAAGGACACTTCAAATAGTAATGTCTCTTGCAGAATGAATTTTTAAAACATAAAAAAGTTATTAATCAGACAGAGGCATCAACACAATGAACCTTTTTTAATATAACTTCCTTTGAATTCATTCAAAATGGATCAATAAGTGTTTCATTTATTTTTCTGGTATTC
The DNA here is from genome assembly GCA_025345505.1 of Todiramphus chloris collaris. Classification (NCBI taxonomy): domain Eukaryota; kingdom Metazoa; phylum Chordata; class Aves; order Coraciiformes; family Alcedinidae; genus Todiramphus; species Todiramphus chloris. The sequence goes on along the minus strand of JANVCC010000035.1, from coordinate 12,453,568 downwards.
TGTGCAATCAGGATTTTGTTAATACATTGTCTTGGTTGACAAAAAACACATCCAGTAATATTGAATAATTTCATTGATACACTGCTATTTTCTAAACTCAGGGAAAAGGTCACACAAGTTTACATTCGCTTTTCTAAATCCCTTGAAAAAGTAAATCTATACTAGAAGCTATTAATTTTCAAATATGAAGTCCTTATTAAGAGGAAATGGAGTTAGAAGTAAAAGTCTAGGCATTGTTCTCATATCTACTAAAAAGAGTTATATCTTCAAAAATATTTTAACCCTTCCAATACCTTGTAATTTTGATGACCTTTTTCAGTATTTCATTGTATTTATCTGATCTGTAAAACTGTCAGAACATCATAAATTAACCTTTAATTAAGTACAATGAAAATATGAATCAATGCATCATATTTTGAGGAATAATAAAGCAAAAGAAATTCCAAAGAACAACAGTTTGGTTTTGTTTTGCTTTTAATTTATTGCACTATTTCAAACATCATTGCAAAGCAAGGCTGTCAAGGGTGATCTATTGTTCTTCACCATTCAAACTGTAACCATAGCAATACATACACTCCAAAACTTCCTTCTTTAAACAAATAAACAGTAATAATCCTGAGATTGTGATTGATCATTTCTAAAATAAATGTTAGATATATAAAAATATATTCTGTGTTTGCCTACATAAAAAAAAGGTGATCTGAATAGAATATTTAATAACACAACCCTCTTCAAAAAACTTTGAACATCAATTAAGAGCTATAGGGGTAGAGAACTAGAACTGTATCCTCTATTCTGGAACATTACTGAAATAGTGTAATTAGGCTCTAGACCTATAAAATCGTATCATATTTTTGCCACACCAAGCAGAGATAAGGTTAACTGAAGAAAGCCTGTTCACCTATGGAAGAAATTAGACAATTATTTTAGCAATGTAATAGTAGTGGTTTATGACTACAGATATTTTTACTCTTCACTTAATTCTGTCTTTAATACAAAGATTAATCTAGATTATTACTAGTAATATAGCTATCCTGAGTTCACATTTTTCTCCAGCATCCTTCTGCATATGAGTTCTTATCCAGGAGATTCATACTTTGCACTCTGTTATGACCCTGTAAAAAGCGTGTTTGGAGTCTGGTGGCTGGCTGAGAATGCGTATCTGAACTTCTAGTTCATCAGAGAGTGACAATTTTTGTAATAATTCTTAAAACTTTTTTTTTATAAGATATTACAACAGAAGACATAAAGTTGGGATGATGTTGAATCTGTCTATAAATACTGTTAATACATCTATAAAGAGGGCCACCATCCTTTCAAAGAGGCTGAGATGGCTGGGATGTCTGGGACAGTTGACGGACTCTATGCCTAATTATTTCCCTCTAGTTCCTTTGTAAAATATTGGGATTTAAGTTCAGAATTTTAGAGCACTAGAAATTCCTCATGAGCATGAAAAATTACCTAATACTCTTTAAAAATGCCAGACTTTTAAAGCTGTGGAATAAGAGGGTTTGTGGACAGGGCAGCAAGATGGTACAGTCCAATTTTAAAGAAAGTTATAAATAACCATGACATGGGAGTATGCTGAAGAGACAAAAAAAAATGGAAAATGCTGGTACTAGTCACACCAAGGAAGACTTAAGTTTTGAAATTAAGAAAGATGGTGAATGTATAGCTACAGTGAGTTTTCCTTACAACTTCTTATCTGTAATTGCAATCCAGAGGTAAATTCTCCCTACAGAGGCAGTGCTGTCATGAGGTGCAAATAGCTATTCCTTCTTCAAAGTCAACCTTCCCTCTCTGAAAGACCCATATAACTAGCTTATGTAATACCAATAATATATGAAGCAGGACTGAGGCTTTACCATTTAGCATTTTAAGATGCTAAAATTATAGTATTGCTAATTGAATATTCCAATACTTCTACATGGATGTTGATAATATCAGAAATTAAAATACACTCTATTAAATAATTTTAGATGTGTGAAAACTCTCACTAGACCTGTACTAACACATCTAAACATTATTTAATTGTCTTAACACCTACACTGTTAGGTATCAGCCTGTTATGTAATATCTTTTTATTTACTGACAAAACAATCGATTGATTTATCCCATTAGGCACAATTCCCACATCAGTTCTTCCAGCAAATATAACAATATACGTAGCATTTACCTGGTGTAAAGGAAATAAATCCCCTAAATGTATGAACTCTATCCATATAATTTTTTTCTGATGTTTATTATTACAGTACATTTCTATTGCTTGAGAAAAACTTGTGTGGTGGGTTGACCCTGGCACGGCACCAGGTGCCCACCAAGCCCTTCTATCATTCCCCCCCAACCCCCTTCATCACAGCACGCAGGGAGAGAATAAGACACAAAGCAAAGGGCCGTGGGTTATGATAGGTAAGATGTTATTTTCTACTTCCCGTCCACAGGCGATGTCGGGCCGAGTCCAGGAAGCAGGGCTCTAGGAACACGTAGCAGCTGCTTGGAGGACAAAGCAGAATGCCCCCCCATCCTCCTCCTGCCCTCTCCCTTTATAGTTGAGTTGACGTCATATGGTATGGAATAGCCCACTGGTCAGCTCAGGTCAGCTGTGTCCTCTCCCCCATCTTGCCCCCCCAGCCTCTGGTGCCATGTGAGCACTGGCAGTCATAACATGGATTTGTTATCAACACCCTCCAGCTCCCAGTACTGCAGCATGAGGGCTGGATGGGGAAAAGCAGCTCAGCCAGACCCACTACAACTTGGCAGGAAAAAAGATTTTCACATTATAGAATGAAGCACAGATGAGAAACTTAGCATGATAATTTATGAAGCTACATTGCTTAAATATTGAAATGCTGATTTGACAACAGCTAAACTAGACTAACACAGTAAGTCAGAAAATGTAATTTTTTTTAGAAAGCTTACTCTCAGAATGGGGAGCACTAAGATATTCTCTCAGGAGAGTTTCCAGTTATATGACATTGAAATTTGGTTTGACACAGCACTCAGTAAAACACTGGTATATTTGGAATACCACTACCCATAAATTCCCTACTGTACTATTAAAAAAAAAAGAAAAAACAAAAAAAAACCCCACAACAAATAAACCCCAAAAACAAACTAACCAAAATAAAAAAAAACCCTATAAATTTAAAACACCTAGGATTCAAATACAAGGTACATGCAGTCATCAGTGAGAATTCAAATATGCTACCCTATATTAGCATTCAGACAGGTTATTAATCCCCCTGACCATGCTTGTCACATACTGGAAGGAACCATCTCTAGCTGGGGTTGGCAGCACACTACAATGTGTAGGAAGATCACACAAATAAAGTATTGAGTACACCTGGAAACATTTTAGAGAGAGGCTGATGAGGAACTGCTACAGTGACATCTTGTACTTTTTGCCTATTGCACCATATAGTTCAGGCAGTAAAATGAACTGAATTAATTTTGGAGAGATTATCTAGTGATTCACACAGCCTTTTCACATCATTTTTTTCTGTTTCATATTGACCAAATATTTTAATATTTGTCCACAGTCAGTCACATTTTAAAACTTTTCCTCATGCTATGTGATAAGCAGAAATGATCTGGCCTCTCTTGAATTTCAAGCAAATTCAAAAGTTACTGTAAAAAGTGTTATCTCCAGTGTGCCTATTTTTACTCCTTAATGAGCTACAGATAGGTTTCTTAATTCAAGCAGAAAGGAAATAAGAAGGTGAAAGGAAAGGAAATAAAATGAGAAAAGTCAATGAAATGCTGAAAAGTTTGGTTTAGGAACATGACTTTAAAGACATAGATCCTCTGGAGTGATATTTCAGATGGTGGAGATAGATTATTCATGACAGATCTGGAGCAGGTGTATTACTGCAGTAGGCATACTATCTTTCATAATTGTTAGAAAGTCATCCTGTGGCCCAACTTAATAGAAATTGAACAGAAAGGCTGAACTCTTGACTCAGCTTCCTTTCACAGAAGGCATTCTCCAGGGTTCAGTATGGCTTCAGAGCAGGGATGCTGAGTTGAAAAAGGAAATTTGGAGTTCCAGGATCAGCCGTTCAGTAGAATTAAAACTGCTCTGCACCAGATTACTTACTGATACTAAATGCCTTCATTTGTGTGAAAGCCCAGCCTGAGATTTTGGGCTTGTTTATAGATATTCTGTGGTTTTGCTGCTTCAGTTATCACCCAGAGCTGAAACAGGTGCCCTGCTCCTTGGAAAATCAAGACTGCAAAGTATCAACTGCCAGGAATTGATCAGGCCAAATTAATTGGCACTTCTGAAAAAGAGCCCATTAATTTTTCTTGATGTGATTAACATTTGGTCTTTGTTGGAAAAGAAAAATGGAACCCTGACATAAATATTGAAGCAGAGGAAATAGGAATGTAGTAAGATTGACAGAAAAAAAAAAAAAAAACAGAGAAGAAAACAGTAACTTTTCATTTAGTCTATATAAGGATAGAGGGTTTCTGCATTTGTCAGTAGGGATTGTTGTCAATGCTTAAAATTCACAAGATTTACCTAGCTATGTTTTAGGGAAGGTTTCTAATAAACAAAGAAGCTAACAGAATTAACAGAAAAACTATTTTAAAACAGCCTATATTAATAAGTAAACTAATCTAAGGGGGCTTTTTTCACTATAATTTGATATGACTGGGAATACTGTATAAGCAATTCAGTGAATCAGATACTTCCGAAGAAAAATAACATCACAAGTACAATTGCTTTTGATCTCTCAGAAAGGGGTTCTTTGATAGTTGGGGTTGTCTCAGCTCATGCCAGAGGGACAGTTCCTATAGCTAGCAACCTTGACAGTCCAAGCCATAGAGCTATAGAAGTGTGAATGGACACTTGAAAGAAGGAATCCTTTTCAAATTTTCCTACATACACAGTTAGTATGCAGTCTGACCCTAACTGCTTTTTGAAAGGATTCCCATTTATCATGGGAAAGAGATAGCTCAAAACCCTTGACAAAGGAGAAAAATTAAGCACATCTTAAAAAAACAAATAAATTTAAGATCAAGGTCTTTATCAAATCTGGTGTTGGAGGAGAAAAATTAGCTTTGGTCCAGTTCTACGGCAATAAATTTAAAAAGTTATCAGCTTCTTTATAGCACCTCAATCATAATTAAAATACCACTAGGGCAAAATAAATGTATACACAGCTAGAAGAACAAATAGGCTTCATCTGACACAACTCTTAAAGTGTTATTGAAAAAAAAAAAAATTCTGCAACTTTTTAAAAAACCCTGTCCTCTGTTATTAATGATCTCTACCCTTAGTCTAGAAATCCTACTCTGATTCTTTGGGGGAAAAAGAAAAGTTATGTAGGCTTACATATATGCAAATAACTAGACATGGTCTTCTAATTTCAGGATCTCTCTGATCATGATTTCAGGATAGTATTCTAAACTTCCAGCAGAGTGGTGGACTGTTTGCAAAGCATTTGAGGAACAGAGGAAGTGGATATTTGAACAGTTTACATATATTGTACATACATATAAATGTGGAACACAGCCTATCTATAAAAGATTAAAATGAACGAGTATTTTCCTTTTCTGTATATTACTCTATTTGCAGTGAGATTTTGTTTCATTTTGGCACACAGGTAGATGTCATTCTCCATACTATTAAGATGAGAATCAGTTTATGTAATCAGAATTTCTCATGGTATAAAGTTGAAAAGAAATCAGAGATGGAAAATCTGTGTCTTTAAGGCAATTGTTTATATTTTGTGTGTTACCTCTTCCAGCACTTGGTTTTAGCTTTCCAACAGTTTCTCCTAGCCCAACAGAACAGATCATCTCAAAATGGACATTTCACAGAATGGAAGAGGTTAGAAAAGATCTCTGGAGATCATCTAGTCCAACCTTCCTGCCAAAGCAGGTTTTCGCAGATCAGGTGGCACAGGAATGCATCCAGGCAGGTTTTGAAAGTCTCCAGAGAAGGCTTTACATCTAGCTTGTGCCGTTTAGGTATTGATAAGAATTGATAAGATTCCCTCTCAGTCTTCTGCTTTCCAGGCCAAATAGACTTAGGGCTCTCAGCCTTTCCTCACAAGAGAGATGTTCTAGTCCCCTAATAAAATTTGTAGCCTACAGTTGGACTCTCTCCAGTAGTTCCTTGTCTTTCTCTTGAACTGGGGAGCCCAGAAGTGGACACAGTACTCCAGATGTGACCTCACTGGGGCAGAGTAGAGGGGAAGGACAACCTCCCTCGACCTGCTGGTCATGCTCTTCTTAAAGCATTTGAAGATATCATAGGCCTTCTTGGCTACAAGGGCACACTGCTGCTTCATGGTTAACTTGTTTGTCAGGACTCCCAGATCCTTCTTTGTGGAGCTGCTTTCCAGCAGGTCAACCCCTAACCTGTGCTGGTGCATGTGGTTATTCCTCCCCAGGTGCCGGACTCTACACCTCCCCTTGTTGAACTTCATTAGGGTTACAAATTTCAGAGCTACTGATGATTGTGTTTTCTAGAATGTCTTATTTAAGTCCATTATACAACTAAAACTTTTGTTTGCAATGATGTGCTCTCTTTTTTCCAGGATATCCTCAATATATTTGATAGTTATTTTTTTCCTTCCTACCTCAGTTTTGAATTCTGCAGAGGTCCTTTTGTACTAACATATAACCAAGTGCCTATCAGCTCACTACTGTCTTTGATAGTTATAGGCTTGAAACCTATACTGGCTATCGAGGTAACAGACAGATCTTTCTTTTAGGAATTTCGTGAACATTATACACATTATACACTCAAGGTCTCTGAGCTCTACTGTCAACCCTTGCTAAAACCATTAATAAGAGGTTGGAGGTGACTGCCAAGGACATACAGGAGTGGGCTCCTGCACAAAGGTAATGCACTGGAAGGAGCAGGCGAGGTTGAGGCAAAAGCAATTTCCCTCAGTAGGACTTAGCCCCCAGTGTCCAGCCAAGGTGAGAAGAGCAGGTCTGATTATAGGAACCAGGCTAAGCCATGGCCATCACTAAGCAACAGGCCAGGACATGGAGTCAGGAGAGTCAGGGTGAGGTCCTGCAGGGCTGGGACCTCTTGAGCCTCCACACAGCTCCCAAGCCCAGAGTTGGACACTCGAGACAGAATTTCTTGCAGCTCTTCCTTGCTATCTCTTTCACATGGCTAAGCTGCTTACAGTATATCTAGTGGTGGTAGACACAGGGAATATATATACACTTTATGAAAGTATCCTTATTTTTATTCATCAGAAAAAAAGCTAATAATGTAAAAAATAAAATAAAATAAAATAATACCTGTCTTAAAGCAGCTTCCTCTTCAAACATAAATCCTGTTCCACTGTCAAGAGCTGCACCTAGATTCTGCTTAAAGAAAGGTGATAGAAACACATATACAGTATTATTGTGAAAATGTCAGCTCTCCACATAACTGATACAGAAGTGGATGAAAAACTGCACTCTGTGCAGAAGCTTGTTATTTACTTTTTTTTTTTTTTTTGACATGCATTGACATTACTATTCAACTTTATTATAAAGCACTCAAGTCTTCCAATATTAAGATTCATCTCTCTGTCTCACCTGCTGTGGAAATGTCTCCATTCAAAATAACTTTGGGCATGTCTGACAAGGTGTTAGAAAGCTGAAATGCTTGTGTTTATTCATTGACATACTTTTTGAGGTATAAGTGTTGTAGTCTACCTTCATCCTTAATCTGTTGTGCTAATCAAGGGGTTTTTTTGTTTTTTTTTTCTGGGACTAAAAAGACTCATCCATAGAATTTTACTGGTATGGAGAAGATATATATTTGACTCAGTTTGTGATGAAGGTGAGATAATAGTGACCTAAAGTAAAGGTAAATCTACAGTACAGCTACAGAAAGATATCTCTGAGTATAGCTCATGTTCTTCGGCTAGTTCAGAACTCTGAAAAGTTCTTCTTTCCCAGCAAAGTCATTCTGTGTCTGCATGAAAACAAAACCATTTCCTATACTGGCCCTAAGTTGGACTTGGGAGAATGTAGGAAAGTGCCCAAGTAATCGTGAAAGGCTTTGATTTAAAGTTTTAACTCCTGCCACTCATCCCACAGGTCACCAACAGATGATAGTTTATCTTAGAAGTTTGAAGAGCAGCCATGGGAAGCTGAGTCACCCTCTTATAATGGATCTGGAAAGATATTTTGCCTTTCTGAACTCACCTCCTCCTTCATGTTAGCTAGGCAAGGTCTGGTTACACATACTCTCTTGAAAGTGATATCAGGCATCCTTTAAAGGAATAGTGAGCAGACAGATTTCAAATATCATCTCTTATGGCTCTTCAAGTGCTGCTGTTTCAGAAAGATGTTATGAGAAACAGGTGAGTTTTATTTGTTCAAAATAAACCAGCAGTGTGCTAACTGGAAAGCTAGAATGAGAATCCCTAATGGATGATGCAGCACATGCTGATACTGGTGGGGCTACTAGTTATGCAAAGGTGCTGGAACATGCCCAGAGAAGGGCCACGAGGACGATCAGAGGGCTGGAGCACCTCTCCTATGAGGACAGACTGAGAGAGTTGGGGTTGTTCAGTCTGGAAAAGAGAAGGCTCCAGGGAGACCTTATTGTGGCCTTCCAGTATCTGAAGGGGGCCTACAAGAAAGCTGGGGAGGGACTTTTTAGGCTGTCAGGCAGTGATAGGACTAGAGGGAATGGATTAAAACTAGAGATAGGTTGATTCAGGTTAGACATTAGGAACAATTTCTTCACCATAAGGGTGGTGAGACACTGGAACAGGTTGCCCAGAGAGGTGGTGGAAGCCCCATCCTTGGAAGTTTTCAAGACCAGGCTGGAACGGGCTCTGAGCAACCTGACCTAGTGGGAGATGTCCCTGCCCATGCCAGGGGGGTTGGAACTAGATGATCTTTAAGGTCCCTTCCAACCCTGACAATTCCATGATTCTATGACTATTTTAAAAGGAGCGTACAACTCTGTGACTCTTTAATGACACTGCCAAAACTGTTTGAAAGTGAGAGCAAGCACTTTTTTTTTTCCTGAAAAATGTTACCTCTGAAAATGAGACCACTGAAACCATACTTGCATCAGTATTGTTTCAGTATCTGTTCCTCTACTTCCTAAGGCAGAAAGGCTCAGCTTCTGTAAAATGTAACCCACATAACAACACCTTCTAAATAAAGTATTTTATTAGCTGAAATATCTTACTGAATGTGACTTAGATGGTGATATGAGGCAGTGGATGTTACTGAAACTTTATTACCTACTGGTATTTAAAACTAAATTGGTCCAATAGATAAAAGCTTATTGTACGTGATGGAATGGAGTAATATCCTGTATCTATCCTAGTTGTGTGCTCTTCTAAGGACACTGTAAATACTGGAAAAGACATTCTGAATTTGAAAATACTAAAGAAATTACATGAAAAAAAAAAAAACCAACCCTACTACTTTTTTCATAATGGCTTTGAACAAATTATACAGGCAAGAAAAAAGAGATCTCATTCCTTCCAGTTCCTGGATCAGAAACCTGAAAATGTCTATGACTTCTAGCTGGCAGTTTTGGTTGTTGGCTTGTTAGTTTTGGGGTTTTTTTAATCGAAATTGAGTCTGCGCATAACAGAATGTTCTGTATGCAGAATATGCCGTTAATTGCTGTTATTCACCAAGAATAACACAGATGGATCTGCCGATTTAAGTTATGAAACATATGGCTTTAGCAAGGAAGAAATGACAGCTGAGCTAAATATCTTTGACAGAGTAACTCTAGAAAAAGAATAAAAAGTTAGTTGCTTTGAAAATTGCCTTGCTTTCTTCAAAGCCCACACTCTTCACTTCACCCTCTGTCATCTTAATATCCATGAGTTCTGTTTCATGTAAGAAGTTTTTCATGTCTTTGTACCTTTCAAAATTATATGAGATACATGGCCAGAAGCAACTGCCAGGATTAGAATTACTGAGCACAGAACATGTTATTCCTTTCAAGTCAGAGAAACCAATTGCTTTTATTACATTAAAAACTGACCATGGATTATATCTCTTCTTCCATTACATTTAGCCTTTCTTTTAAAACTATTAGTAGTGTATAATTTCATTAAGGTCCAACTTGTCTCCTTAATAGAATGCTTTCAACTGCTTCTGATTTGAAAAAAAATTAAAAAGGCCTAGCTAGGACTAATTATACTTAGTTTTACCAGTCACTGAAGCTATAGTTTTAGGGAAATATTTCTGACATATAAATATATAACTTTTTAAATTCCTAGATAGTTTTGATAGTTCTCTTTGCATGAAAATTAAGAAGAGGTGCCAACCTATCTTAATTCTTTTCATGCCAAAAAGAGATCAGAAATTTTATGCAAATTATTTTCATTTAGGTTAATTGATACAGAGCACAAACTGAAGTTTTTCCTGTTTCCACAGAGACCGACATATGTTCTGTTTCAATGCTACACTCAGTTAGGTAGTCATGGTTCACACTGTTGTTTATACAATAGTAGTAATCAAGGTTGCAAACCATAAAAATAGGAAAGAGCTGTGCTATTGGATATCAGCTATATATGAAGCTTTAAAATGAAATGATGATTTTCGAACATCAGTGTTCCAATCTGAATGTTTTCTAATGGGAGAAAATGTATGAGGACTTCAGAGAAAATTCAGAGGCTAAAATAACACAAACATCTAGTTCTGTTTTCACACTCTCTTTTGTACAAACTCTTTACAGAAATCCTGCACTTCTAATATGTTGTATGTGCTCCAGGTATAAGATGGATTCTGCTGTAATGTGTGGGATAAAAAAGCCTTGTTATTCTAAGTAATATTACAAAACTCAAGAACTCTGTGGAATTAATTTTGCCTAATCCAGTACATCTATGGATTTCAAATACAGCTATCATCTAGATGTCTATGTCTAAATATAGTAGATATTAGAAATATTATTATAACCTGATTACAAATGAAGGACAACTAACAGTTTATTTTTTATTGGATCAGTCTTTTACACCAGATATTGGGTAGGAGACAGACATGTATCTTAGCAACCTTTTTTAAAGAGGAGGCATTTATTTTTAAGGTTCATAAAAATCTTGTACTCAAGCCACAGAACTTTGAGTCTCAGCCAGCTATTAATTTGATGGAACTATTCTTCTAGAAAGTCATTACAGTTTTGCACTGGCTTCCCTAGATAAAGGGTTGCTCATGGTATTCACAGTGAATTATGGATGTCCTGGAGGTATTTCAGCTCTAAATAAAATCTTTCAAGACAAGGAACAGAGAAAGGCACTTGGTGAAACTTCTGTGTCTAGTTTAGAAGTGTGAAAATTGCTGCTTCTCATTTGGTACTAAAATTTGGACAAGAACCTAGATTGAAGCATCATCTTTTTCTCAAACAAAGATTTTCCTACTAACAGCAGGGGTTTTGGCTTATCTCAAAGGTAAGCAATGCGAGTTCTTTAAAGCTGATCTTGAGGAAAAAAATGTGTGGTCTGTTTGGATGATCCTTTATCCCTGCTTCATTCCAGTTTCTTCTTCATGAAGGAAAAATGACTTTAAACTTCCCAAGAGTTTCTATTTGAACATCAAATGAATGAGCAGTATTGAAAAATCTACCTATTTTGTGTTGGTCACTAATGGCAATAACTGCCATGACAACGGTTGCATTAATAAAGCTGTATTTCAATGAAAGAAAAATGCTTCAGTTCAGTTTTCAATATTCTTGCAAAGAAGTACTGTGGTATATCATACTAACAGCTCATGTCCGGTGTTGCCCACTGTAATAAAATTCTAGCATCAGATGACCTAATGTTTGGAAGGAGGGAACATAATACACCAGAATTGTTCTCTATTTCCTTTAGACTTTTAGATTTTTTTTTTTACTCTCAACTAAATTATTAATAATATTTTTTTTCTTTCTTGTCCATATGTCAGGGGTTTTTGCAGTTATGATTTTCATATAACACGTTGGACTGTTGCCATATAATTGTCATTGATATAAATAAAATTTATTACATCTTTAGAGTAACAATTTAAGGCATTAACTGTTATTGATGCAAATAATCTGTTTCCAGAAAAAAATAGATTGTTTCATACATAGTATTATAGTTCTCATTGTTACACTGAGTGAATGCATTAGGTGAAATGCGATGCAGTGAAATGAACAGAACATTTTTTTTTTTTTCTGAAGATTTAGTTCATTACAGCATTTTCAGTCTTAACTGGTGGTTAGTTAGTGAGGTGTCTACATACAGACTGCTATAAATTTTAGATACTATAAATATTCTATGCAGATTTTTGAGAAAAGTTAAAATAATAAAAGTGGACTTATTTCAGAAACTACTGGAATTCACTGGCCATTTCCAGAGCTTTAAAAGCAAACCTGTTTGATATACAATATAAGCCTATTTGTTTAGCACTTGTGGGAAGAACAGTGCTTCTTGGTATAGCAAAATATATTGTACACTAGGAACAAACAGTTTTGCTAATTTGTACATAGTTGTCTGTGTGTACAAATATATTGCACTTTTTTCACTTAGCTGTATCACATGATTTTAATAAGTTATTAGAAATACTTACATGACTTAAAAATAGTTTAATATATCTAACAAAATTAAAAAGTCAAGACTGTAGAACTAATACAGCTAAAACTTATAAAATCATAGAAACACAAACAACAGTAACAGCTAAATAGAATAATTAAATGACAATAGACTAGCCATACAATATTCAGTACATACAATTCAAACTAAAAGAAAGGAGTGAAACTGGACTTTAACAATAAAAAGAACAAATTGAAAACTTGGAAATTTGGCAGACAAGAAACAGTATTCATGGTCATTGTATGGAGTCCAATCTGCATCATCTAAAACCAGATCCAAAACACAGCTCCAGAGAGAACAGTCAAAAATAGGTAGAGAGAGAGAGCATCAACTGGTAAAAGCAGAAACGAAGGAAGACATTTTGGATCCTGACACATGCCACACTCTTTTTCTTATGCCTTGTCCAGATTTTCCTATATTCATTTCTCCCCATTGCTGTGAACATGGCAATTTCTAATCCAAAATCACTGCAGATGGTGGGAATTAGTCCTATATTTTGCTGCTTCCTATCCTTCTCACATAAAATCATTACATCTTTGTTTCAAGATTTTGTGGAATGTTGGAAATATTTAAGAATATTTAAGAATCTCTCAGATTCACAACATTTAAGGTCACAGTCATCTCCAGAAAATAGTTTACATTGTGTAAATAAAGCATAAAAGCCCTCATTAATTTTTAGCCTTAAACTTGCTCAGGTCTTCTGAAACATACACTTCCCTTAAATCTGTAACAGATAGATAGTTGCGCTCAATGTATAGTTAATATTGCAGATGTGGCTGTCTCTACAAACACTCTTTGAAATATATGTCTTCTAGCAGCTTTTATTTGACAGTCAGTAAAAGTGAATGTCCCACAAAGGACAAATAATCAGGTTGTACAGACCATCTAATAGAGTTAATGTTAGAAGGAAAAACACATAATGTAGCACTTGGGCACAAAACTGTAGACTCTTGAGAGCTTGATTATATGTTTAGTGACACCACAAAAATGGATTTCTTCATTATTGTAATGTTCCTGAACACATGTCATTTGAGACCTACAATAAGTATTTCATGTATTTGTGAAAATTGAGCTGTAAATCTGAGGAAACAGCTGCCATTAAAACCAAGATGGCTGTATTGTAAGCCACCAAGACTTAAAAGGATTACATTTAGAAGGTTAAATTCAATGTCATTCTTTTTTCAGTCATGAATTGTAAAATCCATTCTGTTGGCTAGAAACCAGAAGCAAGTCAAAGCTAGAATGAAATATGTATTAAAGGGGGAGGGAGGGAGGATGACAATTAATTTTGGAAACAAGAAAGTAATTTCTGATTGCAGAAATAAAGATCCATGAAAGCTGTCCTTGGCTATTAAATAAAGCCAACAGTTCTGCATTGTTATCACAGTACCACTGCATTTCTGAGATACCACCTATTCTGAAAAATTGCAGTTCTCTGCTAACTCTCAGAGACTGTGAATGTAAGGAACAACTTGAGTATTTCTGAAATCTGCTTCTATGGTTTATGAATTTTTCTGGTGGGGCTCATAAAGAGGCAATATTGAGAAATATTTGCTTCTGGGTTGAGTAATAAATGGAGCACATCTTTTAACAGGGAAGGCTAAAATAGCATGGCTCGTTTTAGTCAAGCACATGCAGGCTATCTGTCTATAAATAAATCAAAAAGAAAACAATAGGGAGGGGAGGAAAAAAAGCCCTCAAGCTAAAGGACAAGAGTTGACACAGGAAGTGTGTATAAAGTGGTTATGAACACATGTAGATTATAAATTGGAAAATTCCTAATGAGACTAACAGGAGCATAACCTAATTGCTTTTAAAATGGGTCACTTCATGAAGAAGTCATATGGGAACAGCAAGGGGGCTATTCTGAATGCCCAGCAGGTTGTTTGAATGATTTCCACACCCTCACCCCCTGGTCCCATTTTTCTGCATTTCTACTGATCTCAGTAGTTTTTGTGTTATGTCCATTTTCTAAGGATTTAAAAAAAAAAAAAAAAAAAAAAAGTACAGAGTACTCTAAATCTTAAACATTCCTAAAACATAAAACTTATAATTCATGCTTAAAACTTTAAACTCATGCAGGTATCTAAGCACATTACTAAGATGGAATTAATTGTGTTTAATCAATTCTATTCCCCTCTTTAGATAAAATAAATTGCTCTTGTGAAAAAAAGGTCTTCAGTGTATCTAACTTTTATCTACATATACTTCATCTTGTTTCTATTTCACAGTAAAATATTTCTGGTTTCATGATGTATTCTCTGCCTCTCTACTAAATGCTTGCTGTTTGCTACAATAACACCTGATTTTTGAAGGAGGCACGAGACATGACATACAGAGACTTGTCTGGTCACAATTACTCACATAGTGATACAGTTTACATTAAACTTCTATAGGACTAAAACCTTAAGAATCCTGAAAGCGAGGAGTAGAGTCCAGGACAGTCCAGTCACAACAGAGTGCTCTCATCCTTACTATCAGGGATTCAGTAGGCACATATATTCCTGGCTGTAGATGTGAGGAAAGGCTCAGACACGCAAGGATTGAAGTCCCAACCCTCCTAAAAGGTTGCAGCCATCATGCCTGTAGTGTCCTGCTCCATCACTCAGAGCAACTTACTCTGACACCTAGTTTCACAACTACCCCTCACTGCTACCCTTGGTTAAACACAGCCCCAGGAAGGACTGTGATTTCCATCTCTCTATAATTTCCTAGAATATGATTTAAGCATTCTTCTCTCAATTCTGTGATCATCCTGAATACAATTCTTTGGATCTGGTTGAAATTTTTTATCTGCATTTTAGGCAACCTGAAAATGGCTCTTACAGTCTGGGCTGCAGTGTCCGCTTGGTTATATTCAGATGAAAACCGATGTTTTGCATAGTTTCTTTTCCATTTAGTGAACTGGTTCAAAATCTGGTGAGAAATTCCCCCAAATATTTTTCCAAATATTTCACAAAGCAAGACATTGTGTTTCAACACCATGAACAAAAGATGCTATTTGGTTATGAATAGAGTTTAAGACATAAGTAGGAATCCTTTTAAATGCCTTAGCTCTGTAAGCAAATAAAGGAATACATGGAAAGTGTCCACAATGATCTGAACAACTAATAAAAAGACAAGCCAGGAGCTAGAGAAAAGGTCATATTCTTCTTTTTCATTCATATATATTTCAGGAATTATAGTTGTGTTAAATCAGTGTTAAAGGTGACACCTAGAAGGCTGATGATTCTGAAAAAAAATGTCATGGTATTGGACTGATATGAACAACCTGAATTTTGAATGAGTCTTGAACTCATGGCATCACATGAAAAAGTTATACCTTCATAGGATAGACAACAAAACTGAAGACTTTAATAACATCTGTATCTCATTTCAAGCCATAGAAGTGAAGAAGAAAAGTCAGGTATCTGATTTAGTTGTATGTGTTTAGCATAAGCAAAGAAATGATATATACTTGGGTTATTATATTTCAGGCAGAGGGACTTGAGAAGTGCAGAATGTACCAATATATTAAATAGTTATATTTCTCTTGGATTGTAAATGGCATTGGTTGTTTCACAAATATAATTTTGGAAAAGGCTTATATCACATTTTCTTTTGTTTTTGTCACTAGGGTATAAAAATGTGACAGTATGTAAGCTCAGGCAGCGATGGTTTTATGAGCATACTAGCATACATTAAAAATGCTAATGTATACAATATTACCTCAGGTTACAGTGTCAACAGAATATAGATTTATTCCAGGATTTATTTCAGACAAGCTTGCTTATATATCTAGCAATCTTGTAAATTAGTCTAGTGCTCATGAAAAAATACCAAACTAGAATAGAAGAAGGCTGAAGCTATTTTTTAATTCCAAGTTGTTCTAGTTTGAGAACAGAACTAATACTGTTCAGTGATTTTAATTTTCAGCTCAGTTCTTCTAACTAACTGCACTGTCTGAAGTTAGCAGCCTGTTCTCACAGACAGTGTCTGCTTCTGGCAGTGATAACACCCCATGTTTAGCATTAGTACCAAGGATTGGTGTTTCAGACCAAGGCCACTACTGGATCTTTTGTACCTCATTGGGGGGTGTAGAAAGTAAGGCAGCACCTGCAGGGAGGAGCGGACAGGACAGGTGACCCTAAACTGACCAGGGAGGGATTCCATCCCATATATGTCATATTCAGTATAAAGCTGAGGGATCACTAAGGTCAAACTCATTAAAAATAAAATAAATTTAAAAAAAAAAAGAATTAAAATAAAACAAAATCAATAATAGAGCTTCCTTGCTTCTTCAATGGCCAGCATCCAAGGAAGACTCTGTCCTTTGATCCTGATCTGTGTGTTCCTTAATCCAGAATCCAGCTCCTGAATAAAGTTCCCATCTGCTGCTGGGACAAGTCTGGGACTTTACCAGTGCCTGCTCCACAGTATCAGTAGTGACAGTGATGTAATTGCCATCAGGGTGATTGGGTTCGATACTGGTTTTGTATATATTTGTATATATTCCATTTATTATCATTTTAATTAAATCTGGTTTAGTATTCTAATCACTAAGTCTCTCTCTCTTACTCCCTTTGGGGAGGGAGGGCAGTTAACGGAGCGTGTCTGTTATAGGTCTAGAGGGTTGCCCTGACATTAAACCCTGACACAAGTACAGCATGGACAGTAGTGCAGCTTCCTCCAGACTGGCCTACCAACAAGGTTTGCTTGTGGCTGAGTAGCCCAAATTGTACCAGAAAGAAATAGCAGGCAATGCTAGCAGGACATCAAAGCTGCTTTTGTTGCAGGTATGTTATATTGCACCCTAAGTCCCAGTTCTTCTTTGAAGCACAGATCAAAGCTCATTTATCTTCCAAGTCTTTTCAGAAAGTACTGTGCAGAGTGACACTTAAACCTGTTGTTTTTACAATAAGAACTTTAAGGGTTTTACATACCATTATCTCACTGAATGCTGTCTACATTCCTTCTCTGAAGTGACATATCCAACAATTAAGTAGTTAATATTTAAACATAATTTCCATATGCTTCATAGTGCCTTTACAAAAATCTCCCTTCTAACTACTCCTCTAAACACATAAAACACAGTCATAAAGCACACATGAGATTGACAAAGTTTTCTCTAGCAGATAATGGCCAGATTTCTTATGCTTGTAATCTGAAGTAACACTGGTATAAAAGCTCTTTAACACTCTCTTGTTGGTGGTTCTTTTTGTATTAGTACTAATTTTCTGCTGTTTGGATGTGTGTTAGTAAGGGCTGATTAAACCTTTACACAATCTAATTTTCTTCATGTACTGCTCAATGCATTTCCACAGTTCTCTAAACTCATTCTTGTTCTCAGATATTGTATTTTCTCTCAGATCCATGTGGATCCAGAAAAGGTATAAGAAGTGATGCCATCAGAAGAGATTGGGACAGTGTTAGAATATGGTTCACAGAGCAGACACACAATTTCTATCATCATGTTCATTTTGGTCTTGCCCCTTCTTTCACCTTTCATTCCATTAAATGCTAAATTATTATCAGTGAAGGCAAGGAATAAAGAAAAATAAAAGGTACAAAAGATGGCCAGCACTACAACAGGCAAACAGCTTCTGTACTGATACCACTTACAATATGATCATATATACTGCCTGCTTTCTGCAGGAAGACATTAAAATCAAAGACTATTTTTCAGAACATTATTAGGAAAAAAAGTAAGCTCTTTCTAGTATTTCCTAGAATAGATACAACAGAACAACCAGCAACCTTTGCTACCTTTGTGATCATGACATTCTTCAGTGAAAATAAAGTGATACAATAAAAAGCCTTCCTTATATAAAGAAGACTGTAGTAGGGTTGAGGTAGGGTTGGCAAAAGTGGGGCTAGAAAAAACTCTGCAGCCTAACATATTTGTCTTTGCTTAAAGATTTATACTAATTAAGCCTAAATGTCATTTTAAATATTATGCATTTGTTTCTTTAATTTACCGTGCTGAAAAAAATGGGTAGAGATTATTAGATCAAATTATTCTTAAAGCTCTGTTTTAAAGGCACCTTGGCATAATAGTAATGACAAAAGTCTCAGAAGCACAGTTACTATGTTGCAGCATGAGAAGAAAAGTATTTTTAAGTGTTAATGCGGAGGGGTACTGAAGCTTAATATAATATTTTTCTCTGAAAGGAGATATTTTGCCTTTATTTTTAAAGTAGAAAAATGGTATAGTATTATAATCATAATCTTAGCAATTTAGTACTCTTTCAGTAAAAATTAAAATCTGAAATATTAAAAAAAAACCCACATAAGAATCAGCTAAAGCTCTGAGGGGGAGAAAGTTGGAGAGCTGCCAGTGTTGTGATCATAGGAATATTCAACAAAAACCTTAAATTCAGCGCATTAACAATGACAAGGTAATTTTAAAGCCTGAGCGTTCAGTGATGTATTTTTTAATTTTATTTACTATGATTACTAGACTGTGCTTTGCATTTGGGATGTAAAAATGGAAAAAAATGCGAAAAGAATAGTGGGTGGATCAAAGATATTTTAGGAATGAGACAAAATTTTTCATATGTTTTACAGATACCTTGAAGAACATTAATAGAAAGAGCTAGCAGTGGTAATAAGCCATGGTTTAAACTCATCTTTTTACCTTTTGGTTTCCATGGGAAGTAATAAGTATTTACTAATATAATGTATTTCTAGTTTCCAACTATTTCTATGTTCACGTTTACTTCCATTCATGAACACATGGCCTAGAAAAGCTTCATGTATTTCAGGTCAGAATACTGCATGGGATATTCCAAACTACAAAAGGATGGCATTTCTGAGGTATCTCTAGGTGGCATGCACGCTACTCATACATGCTGGGAATGGCAAAACTGCTACTTATTTTGAGAGAGTGGCAGCTCATAAGCAGCTTTCATCGGACACATCTGGAAAAGCAATGCTTGAGTTTTCTGGGAGAAAGTGTAAAAACATCCCACTGTGCAGAATTTAGGTAACATCCTATTTTCTAGTCAGACTTTTGGTTGAGTTACTTTTGTAATTTACCAGTGGAAAAAAAAGAAGCAGATCCATGTTCTAGGAACAGCGGCTAACAGCAGTAACCTTACTGGAAATTTCCCCTTCTATCTATTTTAATGGATTGTACATGTGAAATATATTAGCCTAATAACTTGAAATCTGATATCAAAGGCCAACACCAAAGAAATGTTACTGTTTTTTCTTTCAGTTGGACTGCACTCTACATTCCAGGGACTGTATTTAGATACAGGTGTTCCAGCCCTCTGATTATCTTCATGGCCCTCCTCTGGACCCTCTCCATGACGTCCATGTCCTTCCTGTGTTGAGGGCTCCAGAGCTGGACACAATACTCCAGGTGAGGTCTCACCAGAGCAGAGGGGCAGAATCACCTCTGTCACTCTGCTGGCCACGCTTCTTTTGATGCAGCCCAGGATGTAACTGGACTTCTGGACTGCAAACGTTCATTGTTGGCATTTGTGTGCTTGCATTGGTGCAAATTCAATCCCTTACATGCTGAACTCATTGTTCTAATTAAGTTAGTTAGCAACTGAATTAATTAATTCATCATCTATTAAATGTTTATGCCTGAAATGTTTGGTTTGTAATGGTTGTTTCTTTATAATGTAACATGCTGTTTTAATGTAAGGAACAAATAAAGTCTAGGTAAGAAAGATTTTATATGACATGGTGCTGGATGATAACAGCATGGCATTAAAGTTTGACATCACTTTGGGAAGGCCATGCAGCTCACTGAAGAGGAGAAAAGGAGCAAGTTCTTACCCTGTAACTGCTTCTGTGACAAATGTCTGCCACTGGATCATCATATGTGATGTCCACCTAGCAGTTACACAGTGTGATAAATAGTAATATAGGATTACAGTAGTGAATTTGATAATAAAGGTGAAGACAGAAGCCAAAAGTAAACTTGCCATATGAAAAAAACAAACCCCCCAAACTAGCACCTGTGGTCAGCACAGCTGCCTGAGAAGCTGAGCAGCAGATCTCATCAGACAAGCAGAGAAGCAGATGCTGTCCCTCCATCCTGGACTTCTGATCTTCTGTCTAACCCATAAATTCAGCTATAACCCTATGCCCTTGAAAAAAGCAAATATTGCTATTTTGCTACATATAAAAAGAATAGTTCAGATAAACACTTAAAGTGAAGTAGTAGTCTTCAGCTGTGCAAGGTGTCATGCAATTTGTACTGCACTACTGATTACAGTCATAATGATAAAAAGTGGAATACTGGCCTATTTAGACCACTTTCTTAACTAAGAAGTTGACCATTGGGAACTTTTAATTAAGCACAGTGAATATCACATTAACCTTATTATATGCTGCTGTAAAGTTCAAATAAATATTCTGAAACTAGGATTCACCTGGACAGACTTTGCTGTTCTTATGCAACAATCATTTGTTGGGGTGCTATGGATGCTATGTTTCATATTTGCTGCTAATCCAACCTTAACTGTGCATGAATTCAAAGTCAATTTTCTAATTAAGAAATTACTTTGAGGCTTTCTTCAGCTCTTACTTGGAAACTTTTGTATTCCACATCACTAATGAATTATGTTCTTTATTTTTACATTTCTTGAACAATCAGAGTTTTTAGTTCATGAATCACATCATTATTGTTTTACTATTATTTTATTTTTATATGATACACTGTAATTCTGAATTACAGGTAGACTTCATTTTCATTCTGTTGCCTATCAAAAAGAATGCACTGCATTTTTTCCCCATTGACACAACTGCAAACCCTTAGAGTAGTATGTGGAAGAGTTTGCTTTCCCCAGGAAAAAAAAAAAAAAAGTATTAATACATAGTAAAGCCTCAAATATTTCCTACAAAAAAGTAGTTTGTTTCCATATTTATGTGTAGAAGTTTGCAGGATATAGACTGGCACACTGCCATTTAATTTCATAGAACTATGGAAAGCTAAATATATTTAAACCTGCTGAGATTACAGCGTTTTGTACTTCCTGCAACAAATCAAAATTATTAAAAACTAGCTGCAAAGTTTTCATAACTAGCGAGTTGTTTAATATACTGTAAACCAGAAGGAAACGCAGGTAAGAGATCTAAAGTTAAAACTTGATCAGTGGAGATTGATAGAAACAACATCACAAGACTGAGTGACTAAAGTTGAAATTTAGAGGGAACAATCTGATTTCAAAAGACCATAATGGCTAATGTAATGGGACATATCTTTTATCTTAAAAAATATAACAAAACTTAAGTAAAATTTTAGAACAACAAAGCTATTAGTATGACTGATGGCAAGTAACAGAGTTTTCTTAGAACGATCACCTTATCTGAGAATATAAACAGCATAAAATGCTATGTATCAGAAGAACTGTAAAAGCATATGCACTTAAGTAGTTCTATTGTCGTGGAATTTTTACCTTTTTGCTTAAGTACAAGTTACTAGTTGGGTTTTTCTTCCCAGTTCATTAACATATCTTCTAATTTTAGCACGGAAATACACATTAACCTGGAAGTAGTAGAAAAAGATACTATTAATTGTCTAGCAAAGTGATTTTACTTTTTTTTTATTATTGTTGTAGCCTGTTTAATATCTGCCTTATTTCATATGATGCCTATCAGTTAAGGGACTAGTAATATTTCTTATTCCTCTTTACCTGAGCAGTTGACAAAAAATTAAAAAAGGTGAGGGAGCTCTTGGCCTCAACACGACATCAGCTATTTCAGAAAAAAAATTCCAAATGATAACTTACATAGATTTATTTTCATGACAAGAGAAGAAAACAAAACAGAAGCTATGAAGGACAGTGATTCTGCTGAGTATTTGTGGACTTTACACTGAATGAGGTGGGCTTTTTCAGCAGTCACTCACATCTAACCCTCCCATCCCTCTTTACCAGTGGCTACTCATTCTTTCCTGCTTTGTATCTTGTTCAGTCTTGGAAGAGTGCAAAGGTCCTACATGGCACATGAATTACCTCACATATTAGAATGGCATTATGTATCTACCTTGTATACACTTTGTGCTCAGAAAAAGACTAGGCAAGGTGCAAAACAACACAGGATCAGACCTCTGATATTTGAGATAATAGAAGTGATTCTTGTCCTTGATTGCTTATGATTTATACTTCATCTATTCTGTCCAGTTAATTTATTCTGCAAAGCAGTAGCTGGCTTTGACAAATGTTTGCACATTAAATAGCTTGAAAGAAATTTGTCCATAACAAGTCTCACTTTGCCTTACTTCTCTGTTTCCTTACTTTACCCTATTATAGCATTTCTGTCATTTTTTTCCTATACTTTCTTTATTGACAGACAGAAGATTTAGTATATTCAAGTCACTGACACCTAAATACGTATTTTCTGTTAGAATATTATCACAAATTAAATGTCTTGTTCTGAATCCTCAATCGCAATATAGGCAAACTGTAAATTCATTAATTCTATAAGTTCTATAGCACTTCTTAATATTATCTTATCAGGCAACATACCCTTGCCCTTTGACTTCATGTCCACACTTTATTCCAAATCCTTTTGATACCACCTAGAGCAAACATACAGGCCAGGAAAGAAAGAGGATTAACCCTTCAGTCCCAAAGGTAAAGAGACTGTCTGGATTAGCAGAGACAAACATTCATAGGGAGGGAAACAGAGGACACCATCATTTGAGTAAAGGAGATGAACTAAGCACACAAGACTAATGCTGCGTCAACACCGTACATTTACTGGTAGATAGGTAGTAGAACATATACATTCTTTTGCATAATAGTCTGTAATTTATATTAAGAATCTACATGCCTGCAAATTCACTAATACATTAGGAGTACTGACAGTAAAAGAAATACAGAAGGACCTAGCATCTAGCATGGCTTGTCTGGAGGACAGAAGAGGTTAGAGAAGTGTGTTTCTCTGCTTTATAATCTGATATAACTATGGGAACTGGCAGGAAAATTAAGTCATCTGAGAAGATTACTCTGCTTGGATGACATTTAGCACCTTCAATTTTTCTGTGTGGATAAGCCCTCAAGATAGGTATGTATTATTTGTCTAGTATCTAGTATTTGTATATAGTATAGTCTTTCTGCAACAATCCAGGTCTATCTCTTTGGACATGACAAAAGGCAATTTATTGTGAAGGATAAATTAAGAAGGGGGGGGGGGGGGGGGGGGGGGGGGGGTTGACTGTTGGCCAATCTCTTAATCAGTGACACAGGTTCTCTGCAAGAAAGGTTGGATACCACACATGAACTTGAGTGTTAATTCCAAAACACATGGGGTCACTGGATATGAGGGTTACAACAGAACAATTTTTGTTTATTGGATTAGGGGATAAATATTATCTTAGCAGCAGTAATGACCTATTAATAAGGTTACATTGAGAAAACATTCTATGAAGTACCATCAAAACCAGTCATCAGTCACACTTGCTGGTGACTGACAAAATTTCAAGATGCTAAGATGTGGGTAGAATTTGCAAACTGATGCTGTAAATATCAAAAGCATAGTTACAAATGGACCAAGTCGACCATCCTCTTGAATATACAAGCACACAGTGGAAGCTCAAGGAATGTAGATTGTGTGGGGGCAGGGGATAGCCATCTCATACAAGAAGTTAGTGATAATTCCTATATTGTAGCCTTTTTCATTTCAGAGACTTGAAGCTTCATTACAATATTACAGATAAGTATAGTAGTATTTGGAAGAGTTAAACAATTAAAAAAAAAAGCCTCGATTTTCTGTGAAAATCCAAAAGCAATTGAACACACTCAGGCATAAAATGGTGTGGGAGGTAGTATAATTTCTTTCAATGCTTCTATGATTAGAACTGGTTTATAGTCCTGTAATGCCAAAAGAGTAACTACAAATTTAGCTAGACGTTGTTCAGTCATGGAATAGTGGATGGTATGTCCACACAAAAAAAGGTCAACAGAGACATTTGGCTGGGAATAAGGAGCAAAATATAAGAATAAATGAAAATAAGAATGGAAATAGTAGTGGTAGCAAACAGCATGTAACTCCCACAGTTTTTAAGGTGAGATAAATGGAAGGAAAAATGAAAGGAGATGAGACAGAGAGACAGAAAAAAAAGGAGATAAAGGAAGACATGGAGTTGTAATGAAGCTGAGAAGAAAAGAAATTAAATCAGAGCCCTTAAAGTCCCAATATTTCTACAATCTCTTCTGCCACCTGAAACACATTTTCCTTTACAGCCTAGTGGAATTGAACTCCTTGCTGTGAGTCTCTCCATTATAATTCTGGTTTGAGAGAGGAGGTGAGCCCAGTTCACCTTCTTTCACAGTGGGACAGTAACGAGCTATTCTAGATATTCCATTATCTGGATTTTTTAGCCTACACCTCTCTTTCTTTATACATTCAAAAATTTTAAAAGTCTTCTATAATAATCCAATTTAAGTTTTTGGACTTCACAGTAGGCTTCCATAGACAGTCTCCTTTAATTCTGAGCTAGGTACTTTTTTCCATATGTATAATGGTTCATTTGGCTATACTAAAGTGCATACTGTTTGCTCATACTCTGTGACCTATCATACCCATTTTTTATCATTCTGTCAATCTTTACGTCATCTGCCAACTTTGTCAGTACTGATTTTATAGGTTGCAAAATAGGTTTCCCAATACCTAAAATGCTAAACAGAGTAAGACCAAGAATCAGCCTTTGTGAAACCCAAACTGGAATGGACACCCTCACTGACAATTCCTGTTATGTTTTGACTCCTGGTTTGTCAGCTTTGGCCTAGACAATTCCTGTTATATTTTGACTCCTGATTTGTCAGCTTTGGTCTAGTCGATGCATGTCATATTAACTTTGTATCATCCTACTTTCTTAATCAAAATGTCATGCAGAAACAAGACAAATGCCTTACTGATAATTACTTTCTACCAATTGGCTTATAATCTTATGGGGGGAAAAAAAAAAAAAAAAAAAAAAAGAAATATTAGATTAGCCTGAGCATTTATTTTCCAAAAATCCATTTCATTATCATTAAAGTACATTACCTGCCTCCAATTTTCTGTTAGTCAAATACTATATCAGCTCTTGTATTACTTGCTCAAGATTGACACCCAGGCTGTACACTGAATAATTACATTGGCCAGTCTGTTTACTTTTTCAGATATTGAAACAAGACTAGCCTTAACCATTATTTGAGAATATAATTTTGAATAAATTTTTGGTATGTTTCTTTACCTAATTTCTAGCTTTATTGTATCAGTGGAAACATCGCTTAGCACTATTCCTTCCTCTGCAACTAAGTTCTATTTACAGAGACTTCTTGACAGAAGAAAAAACGACTTTCATTTTTAACAAATAATAGGTTATTGTATGTTGCTTAAAAAAATGAGTGTCCATACCCACATCCATATCCACTGTTCATTTAAAATAGTTTATATGGATTAGGAGGAGTCCAACCATTTATTATGTATTATGTAAATTAATATTATTATGTAAATTAATATTATTATGTAAATTAATAACGTAATAAGATAAGCAAGCCAATATTTTGCAGGGGACACTAGCTCCTTACAAAAGATGGACATTAGAAGTATACTTACTGTCTAGGGGAAGTCGGTGCCAATTTGGAATAACACATAAAATGTTCCTGCTTTTGCTTTGGCAGAAGACATGGAGTATTCCCCTCCTCTCAACCACAGCGTGGAAGTTTTAAAATATAGTTGTATTATTAAATATTCAGCTTTGTGCTTAGTGATGTCTTTTTTTTAGAAAGTCTGGCCATAAAGTATACTGATTTCCAATGCCTTGACTTCCATTTGCCACTGTGTGCTCCTAAAAACACACAAAATTCATATATCAGTTTTCTAAAATCTATGGGAGTTTCAAAAATACATATTCAGCTCCTAAAATACAAGCACACATTTGAAAAATGTACCTAAGAAAACTTCTTCAAAAAGTGCAGTGAGAGACATTGGGTATAGTAGGATGCCAAAAATGTTAACCATTCAAATTTTTACAGAGAGAATAGTTACACCACATCTTTTAGGCTCCCTGTTATCAGATTTCAAAATCTTTATTTTAGGAGTAACTAAAAGAACTGTCCTATAAAGCACAGACATTTTGATAACACAATCACAAGTGGAATACAATGTTTTTTTATTCTTTTACTAATTCTTTCTATAGTAAACAATGGAATAAATTAAAGAAAGATAAAAACAAGTAATGCTTTTATACTTACATTTTCTGTGACAAATTTTTCAATGGAAATTCCAGTTTACTTATCTTACAGATTCTCATTCAACATTCGAATACCTGTAACAATAGAAGAGAAAAGAAATCAAACTCCATTTCTCACAAAATAGTTTCTATATTGTTTGTATAGTCTGTGAATTAACTAATTAATATATTATTTCAATTAATTTACTCTTGGCCCTTTCTATCCAAATTCCTTTAAAAACTACAGGTCAGAATTGTCCTCAGAAGGCCGTTACATGTCTAATCTAGATCCAGACTCAAACCTTAACTTGTTTGAGTTCAGCAGATTTACATCTGAAATGAATCTATTTTTCTCTGCAAAGTCCACAGTCTAAAATAATTCTAGGAATGAAAGGAGAGGCCTTGCTGAGATAAAAGATACTGATAGATTCTCCATGAATGATTAATTTTAGATTTTCATTTAGTGCTTCTTCCTATGCCATATAATATTTGGCTATATAATCTATGTGGAGTCCTGAAAAAAGTTTGTGGTGCTACACTGCAAACAAACAGCTATCATTTCACTTCTCAAAGCTTTGATTCAGCAAAAGCCCTAGAATATATTTGGCTCTGATTATATGGTTAAAATCACTTAATCCAAATTATGTGCTCAAGTTCAAGGGTGAAAATGACATAAGTTAAGTTTAAGTATTCAAAAATTATATGCTGTCTACACCAGACATCTAGTCTTTATAGTAGTTAGGCCATAATATGCCTCCACAGACTAATTAATTCCCTCGAAAGATGGAACCTAATACAGGTGGTGTTAACTGTCCTCCAGAGATGCTTACTTTTCTCCATTAATTATTGAGGGAGCCTAGACAGACAACAAGATAAGGCAAGGAAATTAAAATGCCTTTCAGGAAGAAAGTAGGCCCAAATGTCCTCAGTGGGTTTTAAACTATAATTCTAGCCTGCTCTCCTTAACAGCAGTGGCAACATTTCTACAGGTTTACACAGAAGATGAAGAAAGATAATCACAATTTTCTGACTCAGGAGTATTTCTGTAGTGCTGTTTTTAACATAAATATAGTTTATTTGACCAATTTTGGTATAATATTGGTACAATATCCCAACCCAAAGTGTTCTTATCTAAAGTAAAAAGCTTTTTCTGTACTCTCTTGTTCCAGAGACTGAAGTTGATACTATTTTCAGGGATCATAAAGTATTCTGAGCTAATATAATTTTCAGTTTTTACCATTTGTTTTAATTAATACCTTGTCCTGACAGCACTTGAGCTTTCTTTTAATTTACAGTGACACTATCAACAGAAACCAATAATCTTTACAACCTGCTTTATGCATTCTTTTTTTTTTGTTCTTTTTGTCCATTATGCCTCTACTGGGCCTCTTTCACCACATCTTTTCTTTACAGAAATGCTATTATTACTCTCTGCTTTGTTCCAAGCTATCACCATGGACATTTGTTGCTGGGCATATAATTTTATGCTTGAGGCTCCACCTATCAAAAACTGCTGCGTCAACATCTTGTCCTCTGATCATAACATAATTATCACTTTCAGAGATAATGAACCTCATCAAGGTCTCGTCTTCTCATTTTCATTTATGAACAAGTTTGGCTACTGCCAGGAGTTAATGAAACTAAAAAGAGAAAGAGAGGAGGCAACACTTTCAGACTGATATAGCATTGCTGAGAGAGTGACAGGATGATTTTTAAAAGAAGATCATTGATACGAGTTGCCTACCAAATATTCATCTGAACCTTGAATGGGATCAGGTGCCCTGCTTTACGATTACCATATTTTTATGGGATATTTAAAAGCATGTTATATATTATAATTAATGATTAAAAACTTTTCTGAGTTCAGAAAAAAATCAGTTTGCCCATTGAAAAATTCAAGTAAAATGGATATTTTCAAATATTTCATGACTGATTTAATGAGAACATAATCATTGCTACATCTAACAAAATCTACCAATTCATGCATTTCACTATTTTCTTTTTGACAATAGTTGACACCAAGTGCTGTATAGAAAGATGGAAGGAACATTGTAGTGAATAATTGTATCAAGAATTTCACCGAAATCCATCATCAGCTTATACAATGATGCAGGTGGATCTTTAATAATTTCAAATTTTTTTCCTAAAACCCAAAGTAAGCAAATAATATTTTCTTTAATGTAATTAAGATTAACTTAATTCCTCAATCGTTCATTTTCACATTAATATTCTTTCTATATGGAATGAAAGAAGATTAATACATGATATAACATAATAATATGTGTAATCAATAATATATGTCTTTCAATATATATGAATGTATGGTTATCTAATTTCTACAGTAATAAATGACCTTGCAACTTCTGACCTTTAGATCAAAGCATATATTTTTATTTAGTATATTTTAAACCACATGTACATTACCACTTTTATAAAATAACTTTTTAGTACAATAGTTAGCTTTTGTAGAGTTTTTACTTAATATTGTTCTCTCTGTTGGTGAACGTGAAGAATTAGACTACTTCATGCTATTTTGATGTTATGAATTAGCTTTTTTACAGTAGAAATGGACCAATACAGTATTTCTTTATACTGTGTTATGTGCTTCTGTGATATGAGACACAATCATTTCAAGAAAAATTATGACCTTTCTGGTTATGTGGTTCCTATTACCTAATGGATCAATTCTGGAAGCAAGAACTTAGTGAACTACTTAGAATTAATGGAGAGACAGAGAAAGACCAACACTGAGAACTTGATACTTAGTGAAATTAATAGAACAGGCACCTAAGTTCATTTCAGAATCCTAGCTGATATCCTATTATTGTCAATTTATTATCTTAGTTAAACAAATAAACAAGGAAAACTGGTTCACAGTAAGATTATTTTTATGAGCTTCACTGACCTTGGGCCTTTTTCATGCAACTGTAATTCTGACATCTCGTAAGACTACTTTACAATTTATATTCCTTATATCCAAGCTGTAATATAAAATGTAAGAGAAAGCAGTATCAAACAAAACCAAAACCCCAAAGGAACAATAAGTACTCAAGGAAAGGCAAAACCACAGAAATATAAAAAGAAGACTCATGTTTATTTAATGAGTGCTTCTGATGGGGAAGAGAGCCAAAATAACCACTGACATTTTTGTGATTTTGACTTTTTAATTGCTTGTTTGTTCCTTTGAGAAGCCTGCTCAGGCATCCATTAGCTTTTTGCTAGCTAAATAAAGTGGTAGTTCATGTACTTCAGACTGCATTTGTAACTACCTTCTTTTCTTACTTTTTGAATTCACATTGAGCTGCATTCTGATTTCAGCTATAATGCAATGTCTCAAAAATTGAAGTAATTGTACATTAGAATGTGCATATCCAGTTAGACTACACAGAAACATAGAAACCTCCATGGCAGAGAAAAGATCTTGACAAGATTTTGAGAAATGGAGGATGATAGGCTGAAATTCAGGATGCAACTAGTACTTGTTATGTGAAAGAAACTATCCAATTAATAATAATAGATGTTGGTCAGAAAAATTAGGAGAACATCCAGGTGTGGGGAATTGTAAAAGAAGTAAGGATAAAGAGTAAAAGAGACAGCAAGGACAGAGAGGATCCAGTTACAGCAAACTCTCCAGATAAGAAAAAAATTCTGATTTAAACAATTTCAAACCCAGACTTTTCCTGAAGTCATAAAAAGTGATAGAGTTGGTGCTCTACTGTGGGCTGAGAAAAGCTAGTGGAATTAAAATCAAAATCTGGAGATTCAAATAACTCCCCTTTACTAGTAATGAATTGGACTATTGGAGAAGAGTGTTTAAACTCTAAGAGTGAAAGAGGAGATACCTTGGAGGCTTAGTGCATAGCTATCCAGCAGGCATCCATGTATTGAGCTCTTATTTTATATAGTAGCAAGCATAATGTATTAGAGACACATGAACTTCTAAATATTGAATTCAATATGATCTAACCAAAATCTTTCTAATTAAACAATATTTTGGTGATTTGGACAGTTTGAAAGAACCTTTTTTAGTACTCTAGAGTCTAACAGTTTGATTCCTCAGTTGTGCAATATTAATGCCAAATATATTAGAAATGAAGCTAGAACACTGTTATCAGGCTTTTCTTTTTTCTTTTTCTTTTTTTTTCCCCTTAGGGTGTGATTGTGTCACCCCTTGTAGCCTGCTGAATTAGAAACAGATTGTAGAACTCTCTTACAGAAAATACAATTTATTTATTTTTTAATCACTGCTTTTAATTGTTCAATAATGTTGTACAACACAGCCTGAAGGGTTTTGAGCTAGTCACTTTTACTTAAAAGCAGAAGACTGTCATCATAATATGACTATTATCATCAGAAGGCTAAGAAGTTTGAGCATAATTATTTGGCAGGTTGTTGTCCAGGGACGGTGGAGAGGACAAGCAATTTTGTTCCTTTTTAAAAGAAGCTGGGTCTTGGAGTAAGATGTCAGCTAGATTTTTGCTGCAGCTTTCACAATATACAGTGTAAAATTATTCTAGTACCTACTTTATCTGAAATTCAAAGAATAGAAGCAATTTCTAGCTAGAACTCCTGAAAAAAACAAATACCCGTTTACTAGTAACTCATGTAAATGTAAAAAACATTGAAGGTTGTGTGTTTGTTTTTTTCAATGAGATATATTAGACGTTTTACCTACTCTTGTTGAAATGATGAAGACTGAACAATTTTAACCTGATAATCTCTTTATAGTTTCTCCTGAATTTTCTAAATAATCTCATTATTATCTACTCTTGTAAGTCTGCAAGCATAAATACTTACTTATTTATGAAATCTTAGCCTTCATGGAAGCTAACTTGTATATATGAGCCTTAAGGACATTGAAGAAGGAATTGGTATTGTGTCCAAGCGGAGCTCTGCAGTCAACCGAATATTTGCTAAAGATTTTATCACAAATGGTACTGTGGAGTCCTTTTCTCATGTCTTTGTAATTGTAAGTAATATAGTAAAATATAACAAAAATAACAACTCTACCTATATGCATTATATAACCATTACCAAGAGGAAAAAAAACCAAACTAGTAACTATTGATACTGGTTTCTACAGAGTTTGACTCATTTACTTTGGGGGTTTTTAACAGTTTGTCAAATATTAGCTGGTACTGGATCTAATAACATGAACTTGATGTAACCTATCAATTACATTAGTGGAAAGAGTCACTCTGGACAGGCGAGGGTTATAAACATCTCCCTTATTAAATACTAACAAGCTGGGTTTTATAACCCTTCTGATTTCATTATGTTCCCTACATTTTTCTCTGCTCGTTAACTATAATTCTTGTAATCACATATCCGCTGATAGCAGCTTGTCTTTCTTAATTCACCTATCACACTTTCCTCTGCTATCTGCATATTTCCTTAGTTTGTCAAACTCGTCAGCCCAATGTAAAGCAAAGAATTAATAGTGATGAGAGAAAGAAGCAGTGTTCCAGAGAGAAAACTAAACAATATTAAGCAGGCAGCAATGAGTTCTGAATTTAAATTGGTAAATTTAGGATTCCACAAATTTCCAGGATTGCTCAAAAATTCTGACTGAAGAATTGTGCATGAAATGGACAATGAAAAGAAATTAGACTGAGCATGAAGTATTTTAAATATATTTGAAAATACCAAAGTATTTGAAAAGTTCAAAAGAAAATATATGGGAACTGTACTAAATAAAGACTGAGGGAATTAATGCAAGAGGTGAGGAGTGACTAAAGTTACTTTCTTCAAAAAAAAAATAAAATTGAAAGGATCCAAGTACAAATGAATGTCATCACCCTAAAAGTATGGTTACTCACCCTATTTGTCTATTTAAATGTTTTCTTTCTAAATATAAATGCACCTAAAGAATTATAATTAAAGTTATGGTAAGAGGTTAAAAGGAAAAGTACAACATATTCCACACAATAAACTAGCTAATGAACCTCTCAAAGTCCAATAGCAGATAAATGGAAAAGTAACTTGAAGAAATGGAAACTTTGAGGTGTATTACAGGGAGGAGAAAAACCCTAGAGAAGCCCTGATCTTAATAATGAGCTGCAGATACAGTGCATTTGCCAAAAAAAAACAAGTGATAGACTGCAGCTGATCAGCAACAGTAGTCAAAAGAGAAACTAAAAAAATGGAAAAACCAAGTTGAGTGTCAGGGCAAAGAAGGGCTCTGCTTTGAAAGGATAAAGACATATAATCTGTACTGCAAATAAAGCAACTGGTTGTCGTGGTGCCTTCTGATTATTTGAATAGATAGTTTCTGGATTTCCTTGGTGGTACATGAAATCCAGCCAATAGATGATAGTCCTCAGAGGAGCAGGTAAGAGTGAAATTAGCTTTTCTTGAGGAGACTGGTGAAATCTCTTAGACCTGTTAAACTCTAAACAGAAATGTGAAAAGTACAGAAGCATTACTGAAGATTATACATCATCTGTCCCCTAGTGCACAGAAGAGAGGGCTTGGGATTGTTTGTGATAGCAAAGGATTAGAGAAATTTGAATTAGATGACCTCCAAACCAGAAAAGAAATATTTTTATGTAGTTTTGAAGTCCAATAAACAGGCATCAAATACACTTTAAGCTAGTTGGGGAAAGGAAAGGGGGGGAAAGGAGGGAGAGAACTTCTTAATTAATGCATGTGGTGCAATATTCTAATGCATGACAATGAGCTGATGTGAAATATAAGCCTTAAGCCTTAGTATATTAATACATTTGCATAAATACGATAAAAAAATAGATATAAAATGTCAAAGATCATTCCCCAGTGATTCTGGTAGAATTCTTAAAACCTGCTCTTGCACGAAGTAAAAAGCTTAGTAGACTTTGAGTGTGATAAAAGTCTGATGTCTACAGTATCAGCATTTAGAGCATTATCACATACTTTTTTATTAGATGGGAAGACAATAGCCAATATTCTGTAAGTAACAGCACAAAATACTAAAAAAATTATATTTGGGGATGTCTTGTAGTCTCCCCATGTTAGGAGAAGAATTGAAACAAATATTTCTAGCAGTATCCCATAATATAGTCTAAATCAACAAATATTGCAGTTAACTCTCCAAGTTTTCTCTGTAGTAAAAAATTGGTCTAAAATAACTTAAGAAAGATGTTTTGATGTTCTAATTTTAAGATAAACACTGTAAACTAAAAGTTACTTGATTTATTTCTATTTTGTAATATGACATGTCATATAAAAAGCCACGACAGCTTTGTTGCATTTTCCACCTACTTGCAATTTCCACCTGTTCAAAGGTCCAGACAGTAACTAAGTTCACAGGCCTTCCTCCCTCCCACCCACATGCAGCAGCTAACTGAACAGTTGCAATAGCTAAGTGAAAATTTCTTCTGAAAGTGAAAACTTTACCTTGTAAGAAGTGTCATTTGGAGGTATTTAAAAGAACATGTTGGATGCCCACTCAAACACAACTCTATGAATTCACAATGAACAACAAGAAAACAGTGAACATACCAGTTCCTCCTAAAGCCTATATCAGACCACTATTCTAAGGGCTGAATAGAGTCTGAGGATCAGATTACAGAGGAACTCCACCTTCCTGCTTTGGGAAGCACTGACTAAAATGTCTTTGAAAGCCCTTTATCTGTTACTGTAATGACTAATTACAGTACTTAACAGCAAAGTCAAAATTTTTCCTTTAAAACTGATTATCTTGCATTCTTTTTTGTCTTCTGATTCGTTTTATCATGGACTACATTTTTTTTGTGAGAAGCAGCTCTTTTATTTATTTTTTCACAGCTTACACATTATGATTCTTTCTCAGGATGCATCTGGGAAGCAAGGCAGCTTCAGCTTGTCATGTCATGGTTGCCACATGACTTGTCAATCATAGAATCATAGAATACCAGGTTGGAAGGGACTTCAAGGATCATCTCATCCACTCCTCCTTGGTAAAAGCACAGTCTAGACAAGATGGCCCAGCACCCTATCCAGACAAATCTTTGAAGTGTCCAGTATTAGGAAATCCACCACTTCTCTGGGGTGATGATTCCAATGGCTGATTGTTCTCATTGTGAGAAGTTTTCCCTTTCTGTCCAGTCAGAATATCTCAAGGAGTAACTTTTACCTATTACCTCTTGTCTTTTCTATGTGACAGCTTGTAAAAAGGGAGTCTCCATCTTCTTTGTAGCCACCCTTTAAATACTGGGACATGGAGATGAGGTGTCCCCTAAGCCTTTTCTCAAGGATGAACAAACCCAGTTTTCTCAGTTTTTCCTCAGATGGCAGCTTCCCAGCCCTTTGATCATCTTTGTGGCCCTTCTCTGGACCCTCTCCAGCCTGTCCACATCTTTTTTGTATAGTGGGCATCAAAACTGAACACAGTATTCCAGGTGTGTCCTGACAAGCACCGAGTGGGATAATGAATTCTTTATCTCTGCTGGTGATTCTCTTGTTGATGAAACCCAGCATCCTGTTGGCTTTCTTTGCCACTGCAGCACACTGTTCACTCATATTGAACTTGTTGTCCTCCAGAATCTGCAGGTACCTTTCCAATGAGCTGCTCTCCAGCCAGGTACATGCCAGTCTGTGCTGCACTCCCAGATTATGTTTTCCC
Organism: Todiramphus chloris collaris; assembly: GCA_025345505.1. NCBI lineage: Eukaryota > Metazoa > Chordata > Aves > Coraciiformes > Alcedinidae > Todiramphus > Todiramphus chloris. The sequence continues at coordinate 12,418,278 of JANVCC010000035.1, read as the reverse complement.
AGGTGCAAGACCTTACATCTGTCCTTGTTGAACTTTGTCATGTTCTTGTTAGCCCGCTCTTCCAATCTATGCAGGTCTTCCTGCAGGGTGGCTCTCCCATCTGAAGTGTCCACGTCCCCACCCAGTTTGGTATCATCAGCAAACTTTATCGGGGTACATTTGATCCCTTGATCCAGATCACTTACAAAGATATTAAACAGCGTTGGGCCCAATACTGATCCCTGAGGAACCCCACCTGTGACAGGTTGTCAGTTTGAAAAAGAGCTGTTTACCATTACCCTCTGGGTGTGGCCTGTCAGCCAGTTCCCCACCCACTGCACAAACCACTGGTCTAGACTGTAACACATCAGTTTCTCTAGGAGGAGACTGTGGGTAATCATATCAAAATCACATTGTGTCAAACACAACTTTCTAGAAAAAGAGAAATCAACTTCTTTGTGTGAACAAATGGAAATATTCAGGAGATAGTGTTTCAGAGTGCAAGTCAAGGTAGGCAGACATGCCTCTGAAGAATGTCTGAGCTTGGAGACTGCCGAGCACAGAGTAAATCCAAAGTTACCCCTCCAGGGTGACAGAAAGACTGAGGATTTGCTACAGCCCAGGAAAGCAGTGAAGGCTGCTGGATGAAAACAAGCCTAAATGAAAGCAGGAGTTTCCTGCTTCTCAGGAACATGACTTATAAAGGTAGTTAGATTTGTTTCCAAGTGGTTATTCATTTGCTAGTTAACATTAAAAAAAAAAGTTATCATTCTTCATTAAGTACATTAATGTGTTAAACTTCTTATCTCTGTATCTTACTTTGAGCTCTATTACTCACTTGGAGCAGAACCATCCTGGGGGGATGCCAGGTACAGTTTCCAAGATGTCAATAGCTAGAGGCACCATACCCATGGCACCATATCCATGGCAAGTGAGTTCTCTCTCTCCATTTTCCCTGAAATATCCATTAGATGCAATTATTCCATTGGATGCCTCTGTTTGTGCAAAGGGAGAGACTTAAGTGTGGGCCAACCAAATTCTAACACATGCAAGCTAAAATCCTTTCTGGACAAGTTGCAGTGCTGTCAATGTGTACATGATTTCCTTTTTTTCTCCTCAGGTATTTCAGACTCCATAGGATGGAAGTCAGATGATTTGCAATGAAAGAGCATTAGCCAAAGCTTGCGTGAGTGGACTAGGGACAGTGGTCTCCCACAAATACCCTCCATAAAGATAGTACCTGCATTTGTTCCTTTCCCATCCTCCACCAGTTACTGCATATGCTGACAGCAATAGCTTTTGTTAGATTCAGTAATTTGTTGAGATGAGCATTGAAAGTGCTTCTGTCTAGTCTTCAACATTCCTCCCTTACTGTGATTGATGAGGCAGAAAACAGTGTGTATTTGGAATGCAGGTTAGAATTTAAATGACCTAATATTATCCTGGAATTCAACTAGATATAATGTAATTTTCTGTGTTGCAGAGTCTGAATAATATTTTTTTAATTAAATGTATCTTGGATTTATTTTCATACTCCATGCACAAATATGTCCAATAAATCTTGTGCTATAGCTACTATACATGGGCAAGTATTACGTTTTGTTTACATTTTATAGTAAATTTTGGCAACAAGTAAACAATGCAATGGATGGAATTAATGGAGAGGAAATACTTATTGTTCCATATTTTTTCTGTAGAAGTTTTTTTCTATGAGACTGCTGTATTTAAGAGCTGATTTAATTAATACAGTATTTTTACCAGCCATCTGCTGGTAGTGGACGTACATACCGCAGCAATAACTGTAAACTGTTTAAGTATATTTTGCAAAAAGTTATAAATTGTGCCTCTTAAATGGTCCGAGAATTATGACTAACAAATTATTCACACTAATTCAGAAAATAAAAAAGAATAATGAAAACAATAAAAAGCTGACAACAGCAAAACCGGCAAAGTTTCAAAACATTCAAGGAATGTATTTTTCACTACCTACCACTTATATTTTTCAGACAAAAAGGAATTAAAGAGAGCTAATCCTGTAATGTTTAACTATTTTAATAACTAAGTTTCTCATAATTATGTGTACCTATGTTTTTTTAAAAAGTTAATTTTATAATCAATAAGTTTTTTTATTTCTTTTTCATTAAACATTTGAGTTCCTTAATATGAATGAATCTGCTTGAGTTGAAATATCAATATTTTCCTTAGTATGTCTTGAAAATGTAAAGTTAAGAATATTAAACTATCCATATGGGGATTAAATGCATTCAAGCGAAAGGTAGTTTGAAAAGTTTTGTCTAGGTATTTAGAAGTTTGGGATAGTCTCTCTGTGAAGCAGAAAAGCTGAGATGCCTGCTGTAGCCTGACGAGGTGTTTGATGAAGCACAGAGTAAGTCCCAGATGGAGTGTTACTGCCTTATATATGCAAAGTTTTGGTGTACCTTCTCCATCTGTTACATCCCTAACTCATATGCTGTAGTCAGCAGACACATCCTCTGACCAGATGAAATAAAATATATTGTCAAAAAGTTCACTGGCAAAGGTTTCACAGTAATAAGGAACTAGACTTGCTTGACTCTAAGTTTCCAACCATTGAAACTTTTCTTAATTAATAGTTTTGAAGCCTTGTACATTGTACTCACTGTACTCACAGACTGACAATTTTTAAGTGCAGTCACAGCTACAGCATCTTACCCTTACCTGACCTATATAAATCCTTTTTCCATTTTACCTCTCTTCTTCAAAATCAAAAGATGCAAGTAGACTGTAGCCAAGTGCAAATTTTTTTCTCAAACCAAATACACATTATTTAGTGCCTTCATTCTTTTTCAGAGAGTTCTATAAGCATAACTAGGAAACTCTCCAATAAGTGAAGAGACTTAGTCAGGGAGCGATGTCTATGGATTTCAATGTCATGAAGACACTTCAGGCTCCATATAGTCAAAGTATCAGCACCCTCCAAACTGAAAAATAATTCTGCTTTCCAGTGTCCTGAAAAATATTACAACCAGGAAAGTGGAAAGCATACATACGCATGGAAGTCTGAAATATCATCAGATGAACTTACCTGCCCTGCCAGGCTCAGGCCATTTCTTTTAGAAAAATCATCTAGAAGGGATACCCCTCCTCATGTACCCCCTCTCCCTCATTTTAAAGGGATTGAAATGAAAGAAACTAACTGAAAATGCAGTATGTTCAAGGATAATGGGTGAATGGATTCAACTTTGTTATAGTGGCAAGCACTGTAGTCAGCGATTACACTTCTATCAATATAACTGGAGCAATAAAAAGTACTTTTGGGGTATCGTCTCTGCTTCAGAACTGACAGAAGAACTCTTCTTTAAGAAGCAGCTTATCACAGTGTATGGCAGTGCAAATTCAAAAAGCATGAATACTTCATCTAAACTTCATAGGCTGGGAGACTTGGGGGGCTCCAGGAACAATCTGGTTACATACTTGGATCATTTCCCATAGGTCATTATATTTCACCAAAATGACCCTAAACTGAGCTCAGTATCTTGCATTTCGGCTAAAGCCTATCTTCCAGAGTAGAATCCAATTTTTAACTGAAAAGAAGGAAACTTTAATAAAAAAAAAAAAAAGATGAGAACATGGTAGAGTAACAATTTGAAGTTTTTCTATCAGTAATGTATTGCTAGCCACCAGTGGGTCAGTGACCTGTATGAAATACAATAATGATCTCAAGACATATCACAAAATCTTTCTTAACTCCAACTAATTGGCATCCCTGTTGGCACTTTCAGAAGAAATTAGAGGAACTGAATATGAGCTGCTCTCCTACAAGGCAGTCTTTTCAGCCTAAAGTAAATGGTGTTTTAGAAGACATATATAAAAATGTGCAGTACTAGTGCCTCTGCAGTATCTGTTCTCTTGGGAAATAAAGAGCTTTTGTTTACACATTTTTTGGTGAAACAATTGTTTGAGCCTCCTAGTTATATGTATTAATAAAAGCGAAAAATCCAGAAAGTAGGGAATAAACCAGTTCATTATATAAACATACAGGAACCGCTTTGTTATACCTCCATGGCTGGACATTAGAGATGGTAGAACAGTTTTTCCTTCTTCATGTCTTCATTTAGATGCTGTGTATTTAAAAGAAATTCTTCACCTACTGTTCTCAGTGCTTTAGGGAATACTAAACAGGAATGCCAGTCTTTTTACTGATTGTTGTCAACTCTACTTAGTACTTTGTTATATTAGTATACATTAATTTGTGATTTTATTATCACTGCAGGGCATATACACATCATTATGTTTCAGGGCAGTGGCTCATCATTATGGTGATTATTCAAGAACGATGTGTTGATGGCTTTAATGGGCCAATAATCCAGTAATGAAGGCTCTGTAATGGCATTCAGTACTGTTGTAAAATTATTCAGTACTCCATTGTGATATGATTTGCAGAGCTGTAAAGCTTTGCAAGTAGAATAATCTGTTAATATATCTTTTTGCAGATTTTCAGGGCTGTTATCTATGTGTTTGTTTAGGAGTGCTGGCTTTCACATGATATTTCCTTGAGCCACTGGGAAATTTTGATAGTGTGGCAATTTGTGTATTATTTTACCGTGTGTCTGCAAACACATTTATAGAAAACTTGTTTTATAGAATAGTCATGAAACTAGAAAAATTATAGGAAGAAAATAATTTGTCGTGCTTTTCAAGTGAACTTACGAAATGGGCAGTCCTTGTATCTATGAAAGTGAGAACAAGTATAATGGAAGGATAAAAAATTACTATATCTTTTGTTACTTTAAATGTTTTGTAAATGTAAGACATCAGGTGAGTGTGAACCTTATAACAGCAAGTTATTTCAGTCATATTTTCCTCATTTGTATAGATGTGGTTTTGAGGGTATAAAATAAATATTTCACTTAATCTGAAAATTATCTCACAGTAAAGATCATTTTATATATGTGGATATAGATGTACATGTGCGTATATTTATGTAGCTTACATGCATGTATATATTTTGGTATTGGTCTCCAATTATATATAAAAAAAAAAGTTTACTTTCTTTGTTCATTTGTAACATGGTTTTCTGTGAGCCATGCAAAATAAAGTTTCTTCCTCCACATCTCACTTTCAGAAAAAAAGAATCCAGTTGGAAATACTATTGTAATTTTAACCATAAGCTCCTGAGAGTCTTGTAAGGTAGGAGGAAAGAAATTGGAGGACAAGAGCATCTCTCTGATGAGAACAGGCTGAGAGAACTGTGGCTGTTTAGCCTGGAGAAGACTGAGAGAGGATCTTATCAATGCTTATAAATATAAATATCTAAAGGGCAGATGTCAAGAGGATGGGGCCAGACTAGTTTCAGTGGTGCCCAGTGACAGGACACAACCAGGAAAACATGAAGTTCCATATGAAAATGAGGAAAATTCCAATGTGAATATGATGGAGAACAGGAGCAGGCTGCCCAGAGAGGATGTGGAATCTCCTTCTCTGGAGATATTCAAAACCCCCCTAGATGCTTTCCTGTGCAATCTGCCCTAGGTAAACCTGCTTTGGCAGAGGGACTGGACTAGATGGTCTTCAGAGGTCCCTTCCAACCTCCCTTTCAACATTCTGTGATTCAGTGAAGTTTCTAGAGTGGATGATTTTTATTAAGAAATCATTGGCATCACAAACTTGAAATAAAGCAATGTAAATCTATTTGTGACCACAAGTCTAATAAAAAACAACTATTTTAGTGATAATCTGTCGTGATACACAAGGATGAATTCTACAGGAATATAACAACTTGGACCAGTTAAATACATATAAAATGTTTGTCCAATGAACTGTATAAAAAATTGCTGCTGACAAGGAAATGGAAAGACAGTTACCACAACATCTTTACTGCCTTTACACAGCTCTCATTACTTTCTTTACACTCAGCTGCACAAGACTGTAGGCATTCACAGGCTGATCTCACTGTGTAATATTTCTCATATTCATGTCCATTCTCTGACTTTGAAAATATATTCTTGATGCTAACCCTGATCTGTGGGTATAAATGCAAACTAATACTTCTTTTGAAATCAAGCATGTCCTGGATACAGTGTATCTAAGTTGTCACAGCTAGAGAGGCCTCTTTAAATTACTATATAAAAATAACACCCCAATTCTTTACTGCATGACAAGACTATACAGATTTTTTTTTGCTATAATTCTGGAGTATGCAAACCTGAGAAAACCTGAGATAATCTAGTGCCTATATGAGCTTTAATTTTTAATTTTTTTTTTTTTTCAAGATTCATTCACTGTTTTGGAACTTACTTTGTTCAGCAAAGAAATTTACTGTTATTGGTTAGAGGATACAAGTCTGATGCATCATCTGTAATGATATTTAACTAAGAACTTAGCAGTTGATTCTAAATCATATATGATTCAGGTTGTACTGCCTTCAATGAGTGCTACATTTCAAAACCTTGATTTAATATTTTAGAAAGCTGAGATAAAACCTGAATACAAGGTGATAACAAGTGATGGTCTTGATATTATCTTAGTGCAGTAAATTGAAGACATTCCAGAATCAATCTGATAACATAGGAAACAATTTGAGATTACAAAGTACTAGCTTGGCAGCACCAGGAAAATTTTGTGTGAGGTGATCTGAAAGAACAGTACAAAAATAATCACAGAATTATTAGTTTGAAAAAAAGTGGCAAGTTTGTTTTGATGGTACTCATGACCCATTTTAATTCACAATGCTAAGGTAGTGCAATTAAAGTTAGATGGCTCCAGATACACCAGAACACTATGCAATATGTACATCATACCAAACTGAACAGTGAGTACAAGTGATTACAAGGCTGGAAGAAGCACATCTGCAATGTTTTAAGGGTTTTTTCAGGTAGAACTGAGATAGGATTGAAAAAGAGAAAAGCTCTACACCAAGGTCATATAATACTTTTTACTTCATGGAGGTGGATGACTATAACAAAAGAGAAGCATATAATTCATTCAAGTAGACTGGCAGAGATATGATCAGGTCACTAGTATCCATAGCATTTAGGATGAATAATGTAAAACTTATATGTACTCAGAAAAAGGACCTTGATTTTGTGGTACACTGTGAGTATACCATATATCACTGATTAAAAAGAAGAAAAAAAAAAAAAAAAAGATGGTATAAATATAATAACATTCAAAATGTTCCAGAAACAGGAACATACAGGACAGAGAAAGACAGCAACTGTATTCCTGTGTGAATGAACACTGTCTGTATTAAAGGAAGTGGAAGAGCCCTCAGGTCTCTAGGAATATGGGTTTCCTTGTTTTTTCTTCATGTGCATTAAATACAAATGTCTCTGCTGAGGCAGAGCCTGCATCCAGTTAGCTTTGTACAAGGCAAACTTGGTCAGTGTGATTGTTCAGATTCTAGCAGAAGGTACATCTCCTGAATTTAATTCCAAAGACAACCAGCATGAGAGATTTAGGAAGCTCTGTGGTTGGTAGAATGTAGGGTATCTTCAGGATCCACCTTTAGAAACAGTCATGGAACATTGATTAAACAAGGTTTTACCTTCACATACTACTATATACTGAATTATCTTGCATAGCACTACTGATTTGAAAGGGATTATCTGTAAAAGTTTCTTTCCTTCTTTTTTTTTCTTGCTGTTTTTAGTGAACATGTGGTTGACTTGTGTTTTTATCGATTAAAAACTAAAATAAACAATGTTTACAAGAAATGGTAAGCAATCTATGGGCAGAAGACAAGCTTTTACTGAATAAACAGACATTTCTATAGTAAAAGGCCAGGAAGAAATGGTCTGAGTTACTGCTTGTTTAATCTATAATTCCTTTTGATGAAGCATCATATCAGAATACTCTGACTTGGTCTCTTGGAACCTGTAAGGAAATTTCTCTACATAAGTGATACAAAGAGATCAATCACTAATCTCTGTTGCTCAGTCTGTCAGAACAAAAAGGAATCCTAAACATCTTCAATATGTTGTGTTCATCCAACACTGAAAGTGTACTTGGTGTTCACAGAATAACTTATCTGTGTGAATATTTCTAAAATCAATTTAAGCTTTTATTTCTGTCAATTTAACTTCTCCATATACTTGCACTTACAGAAGAATGATACAGATACTGGACTAGGAAACAGAACAATTTGTTTGGATTTTTGTTTTGTTGGTTTTTTTTTTCCCCTTCAAGTGCTGGTCCACACTGTTGCGTGAAAGGGTAAAGTAATTTGGCAGAAAATAAACCCCTTTGTGTTCCAGCTGGTCCTCAGATCTCAGAGGGGCTGGGGGCAGCAGGCTTAGATTCTGAGTGATGTCCAATTTGACACTATTAGTCTGGTCGCATTTAGTGCATCTGAACTATCACAGCTCTGGATTCACTACTAGCCCCCTGCACTCCAATCTAGTTGCACTCCACGGTCTCACACAGACAGTAAGAAGCTGACGGCACCCAATGAGAGAACTTCTGTGACTAGCAGCATGAAAAGGGCAGTTTATTGAGAGCAACAGAAATACAAGTTCTTATAGATTGCTGGTGATAAATACACTGTCTGCAACAAATATATATAAAGGTGTACCAAACACATTAAATCAAAGAGCATCTCAAGAAGATTTCTAAGTTTAAGAGTCCAGATCTTACCCAAAGGCATCCCTATGGGGGGGAAGTGAGGCTCAGCCCGTTGACTGATCCCAGGAGTCAGAGATGGTCAGCAATAGTATCCATCCTGACTTGTCCACACTGATGTCTTCCCTGACATCCCTTCTTACTTAAACCATTTTTATAATAATTTTTACCTTCAAGGTGGAGCTTGAATGACTCTAGTCATAAATACCTTTATTATGATTGGTGTAAATTTCTCTCGCTTCACTTTTAAAGATACAGCTGAAGAAAATTGACTGCGCAAGCTCAGTGAGGGGTGGTCGCACTTTGGAGGCAGGTGGCCTTTGGGATGGAGGTGTGTTTTGGTATTATAATGAGCAAAGTTCTCACAAAGGACAGTACTTTATCAAAAACTGACAGACTGTTGGCATAGGGTCACAAACAGGCAGCTTATCAGTCCTGTAGTACCATCAAGTTTCCATCTCTGTTGTAATTTCACAGGGCATGGCCGTGGAATCCTCACTCCACTCCACACCCTGTGCTGCTTGCGAGCAGGGTTGCCTAGGGAACTGTTGTGAAATGGATTCCTGGCATACCAGTTGTGCTCTACCCTGAAAGTTTCTCTGATGATATACTTTTCCTTAATGTGTGAACAATGCTGCAACTTTAGTATGATTTTAATTTTTAAATCACCTCCAGCCATTATTCCACACACCGGTGTACAAAATTTACAAACTAAAAATCCTAAAAATACACCCTAAAATCTCTGTCAATAAATACACATCAGCTGGTGTGACATCCATAGCTAATAAAGCTAATTCTGAAATCTGGCCCAAAATGGCTACCAGTAGGCTTACATGTCCCAAGGTGTTTTGTGGAACCAAAACCAGCATCTTGGATAGCCTGAGAAACAGCCAGGTAGCGCTGTTGAAGACTTGCAACCACAGATTACACCTCAACATTAGGATGGTATATCAATCATATAATCATAGGATCATAGAATTATCTATGTTGGAAAAGACCTTTAAGACCATCAGATCCAACCATTAACCTTACTCTACCAAGTCTACCACTAAGCCATATCCCCAGGCAATATCAATAGCATCAACATCCTGTAGCTGTCATTATGTTTTTATACTAGGTGGTTAGTTAACTTTTATTCTTGTCCCACCATCAGGACTGAATTCTATGTCAAGATTGTAAGCCCTTAGCATACCTTAGCTGCATATGCAAATTTTTCCCCTGGAGTATCCCTTGTTGTCAAGTATTCAGCCATTGCCTTAAGATTTTCAGCAGCATGATTCCTGTTATTCCTGGGTTTGGTGCTGCATAAGGTTGTCCTTCCCCTTCTGACTGATGGTGTATTTTGGCCAATTTCACCTTCACAGAAAGAGTACTCATGATTCTGGGTGGCAAGTGAGCTTCCTTTTCATAGGTTTGCCACATTCTTCCTAAAAAAGATAGCAAAATATTCACCTGCTTCATTGTCTATTTGGGTGTTGGAGAAAAGCAGACCTGCCAAAAGTGCCTGTTAATGTATTCTCTAAAACAGTGAAAAGACCTCATGATTAAAATAGGTAGAAAATACTTCCAACCTTGAAAGAAACATAAATAGTGCTAGTGTGCAACATAGTCTGGCTCTACATTGTGCAAAAGGCTCAAATAATATGCCAAGATGTGAGTACTGGTACAGTGTAGTAAGGGGGAGAGGGAGAGGCTGTTGGAAAGGACAGCCTCATTCAGATGCAGCTCACGCTGTGTTGTGTAAGAATGCATCAGACTCTTTATGACTTCCTGGGGTAGTAAATTTTCATCCTGCTGACAACAGGAGTAATTGCTGTGTGCAGAATAAAATCACCTGTTTAAAAGTTTAAGTTCTATTTTTATGAGCTATGCTTCCTTATTTCTTAGTTTAACTAATCAAAGGTCATCATTACTGCTATTACTACTCATGATAGCTATATTTGTGAACAAAGCATAGAAAATTTTGCAAATTAATATTTTACTATGGAGGACAGAGAAGTAATATAATTTCAGTGGTACTAAATGTTTCATATTCCACGTTACCCTTTGTATTGATTGTTGATGATTTAAAGCTCTTTTGGCATTTTGGAGGTGTCTACGCTGAAATTTCTGCAAAGGGATTTAAAATTCTCTCATGAAAAGATGTTACACTAGCTCTCCAATTAAGTAAAAGTACATGAATGTACTTTCATTCAAAAAAATTAAAATGCCTTCATTAATAAACAAAGTCTCTATAGATGATTATCTTGTTAGATAGAGCTGCCTCTGCTTGTGCTAAAATTGTGGTTGAAAAATAATATCATACACAAATTGTGTGAGAAAAATATTAAAAAGTGAGAAAATGTTAATATACTCTAGATGGTGTTTCACAAAAAAACCCAAACCAAACCCAACCCAACCAAAATACAAAAAGCAAACAAAACAAAAACAAACAAACAACAAAAACAAACAAACAAACAAACATGCAGAATTGTTTTCCATAAGCAGTGGCTCAGGAAGGGCTGTCAAAAGCCATTTTTCTCCTACAGAGCCACTGAAAATAAGCTCAAACTTTCCTTGAATTTAATAATTCACTTTAAGTCTCAATTTTTAAAACTCTGCTTTCCATGGACAGGAAAAGAATCATCAGTTATGGTAGATCTCACATAACTTATCACTAATGAATATGCTACTCACCTCTCCTATGTACTTAAAAGCACATTAAAAAAAAGTCCAACAGGTTAAATACTATGCCAAAAATTCATAAAAATCTATCAAGTTCTCTTAGGGAGATCCCTATTATTAGTAGGAAAGAAGCATTTTACTATTTGCAATAAGGAATATGATGGCTTCCTGTAAGTTTCATCCACTGCAAAGACATTAAGACTATCAATGGAATTGTTAATATCTCTCAAATTGTAAAAATACTAATGATGTGATGCTGTGTCTTTTTCACACAGAATATTGAATACAAATCCTCACACATAGTTTAATGAAAAGTTACAGTTCTCAAATAATATTCTGGGGAACTTTTTTTTTTTTCAATAAATCATATGTCTTTTTAGAAGAATCATCTGAAAATAATGGTACTTCTTTAGAAAATTCTCCAAATTATCTAGAGTATACAAGTGTATCCTTTTGAAAATTTAAAGATCAGAAATGCTTCATTTGACTTACATCTCTCTTGCACTTGTGCTGTTTCCTTCTTTCACATTTACCAGTTTTCAGATGGGCTTAGTCCTCTCCCACACTCCACATGATATTTCCTGCTTTAAAAGAAACAGAACCATGGTCAGTTCTTTCACATATTGACAGGGTTTATACTTCTGGTTTGGATAAAATCTATTGTACCCCATGCAAAGAAAGATGTATGTCTCTGTCTCTTTCTCAGTGTTCATTCCAAAACTGAACAGCTTTTTTCTGTCTACTGCTGCTTGAAATTGGTTAAAAATCCATTTCTGCAGGCAATTAATCTATACAATTCGTAAAAAAATAAAATCACTACAGTACCTACTTGAACATTATGAATGTTTCATTTTCCTCTGATAAAATGAAAACTGTGCAGAGGCTGGTTTTATATTTCTTGTGTCTAGTTATGAATATGCAGAAAAATATAATAATACAATCCTGTTTTTCTACATTATTCATACTTTTGTTTCTATATACTTTAGGGTACATATTTTATGTGAAACAGAGGTCATTTTCAAAATGCTTCCTTTTCTTAGCTTGGGTATACACACATTACCATTTGGAATCTATAAAATAATGTCATATGAGTATTTCAAGCAGTTACAAATAATACATTAATTGGTTCTAAATATATCATCAATTGCCTGTGAGGAGGCAAAATCTTGAATTGACATTCTTTGCACCTCTGAGTTATCATCAAAGAAAACTTAATGTTTGCACAAAGGTATGCCATAATCAGTAAAACCAGGTAATAGAGTCAGAAGTGAGTTTTAATTTGGATTTTCCTTTGGCTTCCTTTCTAACAATAGTCAAATAAATTACCTGTTTCAGGTAAAAAGATGTTGTATAATACCCTTTTCAGATCAAAAACACTGTTCAATTTGATATTAGGAGTTGGAATGCTGAGACCCTTGATGAAATATGAAAAATGCTATTACCAGATATTATTACCACAAAATTTTAGAAAGAAATTTTAAAGTTATGTTTTGTCAGCATAAAGTACACATAATAAATAGATTTTTATTATTTGTTAGTCTGTATGTTTCGTTTATGCTTTGGACACTTGTTCTGTTCCAAAACTTAAATTATTTAGTTGCTTAAGACACAGTCTTTGCGGTTTAAGACACTGAAGAAAAAAATAACCTAAATCTGAAGTCTGGAAATGAAAATTTATTCCATTTACATTGTGTTCCATTTCCAAACTAGGTAGTCATCTCCTATGGGTACAGGGTTTTCCATGTCATTACATATTAAACAAGACCACAAGTTTTAAAACTAGTGAGGAAAGCTTTTGCCACATACTGATGAAAGTGTAAGAGATCTTCCTATGACACATGTAAGGATTGAAACACTTAAATTGTGTCCTTTCATCTCCCTCAGTTTCTTCTGTAAAGGAAAATTCAGTCTCTCCACTTGGATTACTGGACCAAAGAGTTTTACCTTCTATAAAATGAAGGAAAAATACAAAGGTTAACTTCAGAGAGAATGGATATGTGTTTCTTTGTCCACCCTGTGCCCAGCTGTATTTCCCAGAAAAATGAGAAGTGGGAGCAAGAAGGAAAAGTCTGTTGCACAGCTTTGGACAGCCAGTGCACAGCATTCACCCTCCTGTAGGGCACAGATGTGACTGGATGTACTCAGACCCAAGACCTACCTCAAAGTGTTGGAACCATTTTGTATAGAGCTAATATATAAATGATATTGTTAAATTCAGAGATATGTAAGCACAACACCATGGAAAAACATGTGCACTTTGTGTGCAACATGCAGAGTATCTTGGCAAACAAGCCGATAAAAACACTTATTTGAGTAGACACCTAGCAGCTTTCTTGTTAAGGTTAATTTACATATTCAAATCTTTGTATTTCTGGGGAAAAAAAAAAAAAATCCAAGGCTCAACCAAGCTAAACTTACATTAATAACAAGATTTATACTGATTTTGGTACCTTTTAGTTCAAGTCATTGTTAAAGACATTTGTTTCACTCTTGGATAAATTATTGGCAAACTTTTCTCGAGAACAGCACAGAAGGATTCAGATTGTTTGCTGATCTATGCTCATTTTTATTATAAAGTGAAAATGTTATGCTTAGGTTATGCTTATGTTTTTTACTGCTTCTACAAAACACAAACTTCAGAAGTGTTGTTACCAGAAAGGCTGTACTCAGCAGTATGTTCTTAAATAATTGCTGAAAAGTCTTTACGCTGCTTTATTCAAGTCAGATGAATTTTCCAGAAGCAGAACCACTGAAAGTTTTACTTGCAGCAGATAGAGAAAGGAGGTAGAAAAAGGAGATATTGTGTATTGTAGCTTATAATTTTTGTTGTTGTTGTTTGGTGGCTTAACTTACTCCAGAAAGAAAAAGATTTTGTGTATTATACAATCGATACATGTTTACTCTACTATCTCAGAAAAATCACCTTTAGCTAGAAAAACTCAAAAAACTGTGATCTTCCATTCCTGCTGCTGCTGATAACATCAGTTATTATTTTGTCTTGTCCTTTCCTCCATGTATCTGTCAGATAGATTGCCATAACATATCTCAAAAGGGCACGTGTGAAACATATGACACGATTCATTTCATCAAAGGTCAAAATGAGATGGAGCTTTGTCTGACCCTACAAGAACAAGTCACCCACCACAATTGAAACATTTGCAACTGAGAAAACAAGACAGCTAACAGATACTGAAGGAGTATGTGGAGGTAATCCAAAGTGTGACTGTCTCATCCATGCAATGTTATGTAAGGGTGGGACAATAGATGGGGGGGGGAAACATGAATACATTTCTGTGAGGCTACCACACAACCCTGGGAGCAGATGCAAGGGGAATCAGATTTGTCTGCCTTCCCTCAGCAGCTGCATACAACGTCTGTTTTAAGCAGCAAAGTCACCCTTCACATAAATTCCCTTTGAAGCTCCAAGCAAAATGTGTGTTTTCCCATTACGACATTCACAGTTAGGTGATTAAGATTGTGTGCTAATAACTGACTAAATTCTCACACCTTCATAATTTCATAGAACTTCAATGTTTTCCCACTCTTACTTCTCCCTGCTTCATTATTTCTATACTGACAATGGACTTCCTGGAAAGTTATTCTTCCAGTGTTAAGCTCCTAAGTACACATAGATCTCTAGGAAGATGTCTCTGTGGACTGAGAGCATTTTCTGCCACATTTTTCTGCTTTCCAATTAGCATTTAGGATAAACAATTTCTTCTGCGAGGCAGCATGCACCATTACGACCCCAATCTTCTCTTCAAACTAAAGTAAAATGGGTAGAAGAAAACTGGTCAGCAAGCAAAACCAAAACAAGTATTGGCTGGCCCAATAGCATCGCAGACTGCTGTTTGAATGGGATGGTCTGAATGGCAAGGAGAAAATAGGTTTGTCATGGACTAGGAAGGCAAATAAAAATACCTGAATCATGAATCTTGCGCATTCCTGCAGAAACAAGAAAACCAACCCTCTCTCTTTTTTTCTCATCCTCCTCTAGCAGAACTGGAACAAACTAGAAGTTTTTAAGTTTCACCTCTAAAAAAGAAAACTTCGTATCTACTTGACAGTTTGCACAAACACTCCATCCTAAAACTCACTTCAAATTTTGATAAGGAGAAGTGTGGGTACTTTGCTGAGTAAACAGTTCACCTGAAGAATAATGAAAGGAACTAACAAGTCATAGAGCATTACCTATGTAAATACTTGGTTCACATGGAATCAGTGTGAATCACAGAAAACAATGACCCCATGTTTCTCTGATGGATAGCTATACAGTGCCTTGTCATATTACAGCTCTCAGTGCTATGTCTGCATTATAATAGATCTCATTAAAAAGGCATCAACTTGGGATTAATGTTGAAAGCTTGAGTTCTACTCAGATTCGGTGTATTGCTTGTATTCCTTGGTAACCACGTCAGAAAAAGGTATGTGTCTTAGAGCATTTTGTATTTTCCAGCTACGTCAGTTATCTAATAAATATTCTCTTTAGTGTCACTCATATTCTTAGAAAATCTCACTTATATTAATACAACTACACCAGAACTGTACTGCTATAGTCAGGAGTTAGTATTTCCTGATCATTTTGCTTTTTGCTGTCCTGAATTTGGACTTTAGTATGTATTTGGTCTAATTTCTTCTGTCTTAGGCAAGGAAGCATGATGATGCCTATAGCATGATGTATTTATCTTCAAGCTAAGAATTAATCCATTCCTCATTTTGTAAGCATTAACTTTACTTATATAGATTACAGTGTTGAATGGGACAGGATATTTGTCAGGCATGTGCAGCAATCAACTTATCTTTTGTCACAGGGAATTCCAGGGAGTAAAAGCAAATAGATACTGCTAACAGAAGCTTAATATTACTCTTGCTATACAGGCTACTTTTTCCTGCACTTATCTAAAATACATTAACTCTTAAATATATCCATATTTAGCTGTATCCTTTTAACTAAAAAAATCATTGTAAGGTTTATGCTCTGGTTAGATGTACTCGATACAATGCAAAGATGCCATTTGAAGTTATATTACTCACTGGAATGATATGAATGTTCTTTTCTTGCCTTATAAAGGTCTTGATGTGTTTTTTGCATTTGAAATCAGCTTCAGAGTTTTTGAAAACTATTGTCCTTTACTGGTCTTTTGAGCTAAGAGGAGTGACATTGTCATTCTTTTATACTGCATGAAAGCTTTTAACTTGCAAACACAGCCTCTCTCACTCACATAATATCTGATTTATGTACTCTGAAAAAAAAAAAAAAAAGAAGAATAAATGGCAGCAACATTTGCTTTTTAATAACATACAGAAAAAATACTTCAAAGTCACCCATGCATGAAGGAAACACACAGGAAAGGACCTTAAATACAAGCTGCTGACAGATCATGAACCAAAACTGCCTTTTATGTACCTTGAAGAGAAAACTTTGTAATCATCTATGCCATCAGTAGTGACAGTATATTCACTGAAATCATTACACCAGTGTTGTAAGGCTTGGGATAATCTGAAAGAGTAGGCAATGTTCATTTATTAATGAACTAGAACTGAAAAGCTTCTGTGTAGTGTTGGGCCTTTTTTTAATTAGAAAGTCAGGGATGTAAGGCATTAGTTAAACTTTGTCTGAATAGTAAGTTAATTATTTAAAAGAACAGAAGAAAGCAGAATATTTCTTCAGGAAGAACAAATAGGTTAATCTTAGGTATTTATTCTTAAAAGGTTCTCAAGAATCATTGTGCTACACTTAAATGCAGTGGGAACACTTTTGTTAAGCAGAGAAAACTAAAAAGATCTTGGAATCTCTGTAACAGTGAGAACAGGTAAATAAATGA
Source organism: Todiramphus chloris collaris (assembly GCA_025345505.1). Lineage (NCBI taxonomy): Eukaryota > Metazoa > Chordata > Aves > Coraciiformes > Alcedinidae > Todiramphus > Todiramphus chloris. Next base: position 12,401,212 of record JANVCC010000035.1, on the reverse strand, counting down.
CTACTCAAATTTAAGTTTTTTCTAAAGCCCAGTGAATAAGGATTCCTAAGATTCCTAATTTGAGAGTATGTGTGCCTTCCACAGATCCATCTTAGAAGGACCAGTCTCTATAAAGGAGATTCAGAACTAGCTTAAAAAAAATAAATTAAATATTCTCAAGATGTCCTGCAGACATCATGTGGATATGCCTCTAAATCACTGTTGACCAAAGATAGTTTTCAGCTGATCTAAAGCAACATCAAAAAGATCTTAACTCTGCCCTTCCAGTGAGAGATTTATCTGTCTAACAAAAATGTTTAGGCAGATTTTGCCCATGTAAAGGCTGCTTGCTGTTAGTGATTATTTTTCTTTATATCTTTGTTTTTTATCAATGACTACTTCATAAAACATCACTGAATGGTGTAGTTTAAATTCTTTATCGAAAATGCATTACATTTTATTAAAAATATAAGTATTTGTAAACCTAAAAACATCTAATTGCTCAACAGTTGATACTGTAATTGTATATGAACTATGTTAATTCCTAATTAGTAACTGACATTTTTTGCTTTACAACCCTAGAAGAAATATGAGGTTGTCAAAAATAGAAGCTTAGACTACATTAGTTCTTCTGAAACACTTCTATTTGTAATAAACACAAGGAACTTTTAAAAATCATCAACAATATCCAAAAAACTCTACTTGCACTTAGACTTGTGGCAATATCCAAGTATGTATGTATTCTGACAGGCTTTATTAGAAAATTTCACACTCCAGAGAGCATTATCACATGATGTCTCAAAACCAAAAATGAGCACAGTATACATTTACCTGAAACTTTGTAACAGAAACTTTTGTTTCTTTCATACAGAAGCCATTGGATTATCAAATACAATGCATGTTAGACTGGAGAGGAGAAAAATGGGATCATACCTATCAAATTAATTTAGTTTTAAAGGAAGACAACTTTATGCTATACCTCTTTCACAAGACAACTTCAAATGTTATAAAAATATTTGCAATCCTTAGAAGCTTCTAGAATCCCTTAGGGAACATCCAATATATTTCATGACCATGACAAGCAAATTGTTGGCAATTATCAGCCAAGCCAGAGCTAAACTGAGCCTTCAATTTTCCTTACTCTATTTTCTTGCTTCCACCTCTGAAAGAAAAGCAGCACTGCTGGGATAACTTCACGCAAGAAAAAAGATTTGTTGCATAGGAAAAGCAACTGTGACCTTCAGAAAGCAGTTAAGAGCATAGAAATTCCTCAAAAATCTCATAGTAATTCTATAATATTTTGATGTTAACTATAGCATTAATGTCAACAAAAATCAATACTGAAGATCTATCATTCAGAATGTTTTAGAATATTATGAGCATTTGTGAATGATGCTGAGTATAATCAAAATGACAGATAGAAGTCTTGTAAAGCATTAGGTTTCAAGGAAATTCTGAGAGAAAAAAATGATGTCTACATTAAGACATTCAAAATTAATTTTGACAATCTAACAGATGTTTTGATGTAAAGCCTGAACCTATTCCAAATGAAAAGAATGTAAGCATTCATTATTATATTTATTACTCTATCCTTAGAGGTTAAAACCATGTTTAGGGCCTTGATCTTCTATTTCTAATAAAAATTACCATTTTATGGTGTAGGATACTCTTTTCTAAATCATACTATTCAAATGTTTGTAATAATAGTTAATGTGGTCATTGCAGGATGAATTGCAAGATCAACTCTGAAGCTGAGAAAAAAAGCCTTTACTGATAAACTTTTAATTGGTAGAAGGTATAAAATATAGGTGCATCAGACAGCGGAAAGAATGGCTGAAGAATGACAGTATAGAGTCAGCAACAGGGTTTCTCAGCAAAGCATCTTTTTTCTAATGACACCAATAATGTTTGTCAATCATAAGTGAGAATCAATTTTTCCCATAGTGAATAATATTATCCTTGATGTTTCCATTTCCCTTCCAATCTCCACTTTAGGAGGTTCGTGTTCCAGAGGTTTCATCTAAGACTTTTGTGTTTGTAATTGCCAAAGGATCTATTTTTCATGAATTTGACAAATCTATTTCTGAACTTGTTTGTAGTTTTATTTTTTTCAATTCCTCTGACAATCAGATTCCCAGTTTAATTATGTGTTGTGGTTGGGTGGGAAAGTACTTTCTTTTGTTTGTTTTAAGCCTACTGCTCATTGTTTCCTTTGAAGCCCATTTTGCTATTAGAAAAGTAAAATTATCATTCCCTAGTCATCTTTGTCATACCTTTTAGGAAGCAGGGATTATTTTTCATTTATAACTCTTTCCTGAATGGGACAGTGTTTAAAATCTTCTTGAATAAAAGCTATTTAAGTTATAGAAGTTACTCCTTGTCTTTTTAACTTGTGAACTTATTCTCATTTTATCATATTCATTCAAGGTTGGATGACAAGAATGTCACTGTTGTATAATTTAAATCAGTTAAGAATTTTGTGTTTGATTTAGACACACCTTCATCTAAGACAATGAAAAATCTATATATTCATAAATAACAATTTCTAAAATTGCTGGTTTATGTATAAACACAACAACAGATAAATTAATAAATGAATTCAAGATTCATATTTTTCTTCAGTCTTGTCAGAGTGGTCCTCTTTATAGTCATGCAACTATATAAATATAAATATTCATGGAATTATATAAATATTAATGGAATTAGTCCACAATTGCAAAAGTGGGAACTTGCATTATCTTTCTCTAATGCTTGATATGTGTAGGCAAAAGGATTTCAATAATGCTTTCATTTCAGGAAAAAATCTGCTTTAACATTTTAGTAACCATGGGATATGACATACTTTTCTTAGTCCTTTGAAGTGCACAATTACATTCTAAATTAAGGAGTTACACATTTGAATCTGCACTTTGGTGTACAGTCTGTGAATGTATCAACACATTCTCCTCACTTCTTCGGGTAATGTAATCCCTGGAGTGGTCAGAAGTGAACTTTCAAGAAGTGTTACCAGTAAGATTTTTGCAAGGAAAGCCATTTAGGCTATAGGTAGATCTCAAAGAGAAGAGATAAAAAACATGGAGTTAAAAATGCATTTGTCAGCTCTGGTTCATCTATGTATTTCTGTTATAATGTCTTCTATGGAATGAGATGTCATTACCAAGTTGTATATTGCTCCAATGTAGCCATCCATTACAGTAAAGCAGAAATAGCACATTCCATTAATCACAGACACAAGGTTAAATAAAGATGTAAGCGTATTGGGAAAGCAAGGCTTCAAGTGTATGTCACCTTGATATATTAAGGAAATGTCTTAGAAGGGGTTATAGGCCTGAGAGAATAATAGTAGTCATATTAAGCAGAGCTGTATTAGCCATGCTCAACTCAGTAATACTCATTTATATTGCTATAAAGAAACTGATTATTTGAGTTGTTTGCCATAGAGTAAGCAACATATGGTACATAAAATTGAAATCAAAGTGAATTTACTGAAAGAAATGAGGACTTCAAATTGACTCAATACATTTGGTTTGATAAATATTCCTTTCAAATCTATTCTTTTTCTTACACATTACTAAGCGGTTCCTTCTACATTACAGAGATGAATGCACACAGAATTGCTGCTCAATTCATTCTCATGTCAGCGGTCATTCCAGCACTCTGTGCTCTGATAAATAAAGACCCTAATATAAGCCAGGATAACTCTGTGGAGTATTATACTACAGATGTCTGACTTCTACATGTTAAGAAAGGTTGTTGGACAATAGACATACCCATTTTGTTTCATTCCGGGTTTTTTCCATCTTTTTCCTCACTTTTCAATTTTTGAATTCTGTTTCTCCAATTTCTTTCTTTTGAACTGTTCTTTCTCCCATTTTACATCCTTCTTGTTCAGTATCCCACTTCCATTTTCTCTGCAACATAGTTCAAAAAGTATCATTGTTCTCAGCAACGACGGACATTTACAGTGCTCTGCAAGAGTAAAATATACTAGATAAACAACAAAGTTCCTGCCAAAATCAGCTTGCAGTCTAAAGGATCAGAAGTCATTGCTGGTTAACTACATTTCTTTCTTGCATGCTGATTTTGAACTGGTGGCTAGATTTGGACACAAGATGAAATTTTTCCTTAATAATACCAAGAAATACTCCTCCACATGGGGCTAGTTCACCTCCTGGTTCAACTTGGACACTTTATCATGATCTTTTGTCATAGGTATCTTCCATTAGTCAGATAGCTACCGGGCCTTAAATTACAGGAAACAAAGTAGTTAAGTATGAGCCTCACAGCTGGGTTCAAGAGTACCTCCTAGATGCTTCTGAATGCTTTCATAAGACATTTACTCTTTAAATCTTTACCTACTAAGGACTTCAAAAGTGTAATAAGTACAAAAAAATATTTGTTTCTGATATTACATATTACAGCCCTCCTACACTGTGTAATAGTTGTTTCATAAGTTTTCAGCAGACAGGTAAGGGATCACTGTGGACGTGACATTTATTTAGAGAGGCAGAAAACACTTAAGGCATTTCTGTCTATTTTTAAGCATTTTATCCAACATACTCTCTGACAAGCCTACAGAAAAACACCAGTGTTTCAATATTTATAGATTAGGAGAATTTACAGAAATATAACACACATTTTTCTTTAAATGTTTCTGACTTGCCCAATTGTATAGTTGTTCCTCCTAACCCAAATTATTAGCGGTGATATGATACAAAGGTGTATAGTGACGTGGGATGGGGTAGCATGCTATAAAAGGGGTAAGTTGGATGACTTCTTTTGAGCAAAGACAACTGAATTTAGCTTTTCAAATTATGGGTACATAGAATTGTACATTTAATTTCTTCTGTACTGCATATTCATTGGATTTATGGGATTAACTGTTTCACAATTTGTATTCATATTTACTACCTACCTAAAGAACTAGAATTTTCATTGTTAGTGCATTTTTTAAATCTTGGCCTGAAGTTATATTTTCAATTTTTCAACTGTATGCAATGCCTGCAGACTGGATAAGGTGACGTTTTCATTCTTTGTCTCAACGTGCCCAAACCCTTCCCCTCAAATAGAGCTGGGAAAACATCCTAAAGTAAAAGGATTACTTGGTTGGTTGATTCTAGTCTGCTATAATTGAAAATAGTTGAACTTCAGTAAGCATATTAAAAAGACTTAGCAATTTTTACAATCCCTTAAAAATATTGCATTCCTTCATTAAGTGGGAAACATTCAATGGTAATTTTAGTTTTTGTGAATTTATTTGAAATAAACCACTAAATCATTAATTTCACAAAATATAGAGATGTGAAGAGCTATCTTGCAAAGGAAAACATGGAAAATATTTTTGACTAAGAGTATAGGAGAACTAACTGTCTAAGAATGGTAATACTCTAATGTCTAATTCTTCTTGGCCTTAGGAAAGGAATTCTCCTCTGTTATTTTCTTTAGCGTAAAATCTATCAGCATTTTGATTAGACTATATTTTTATTATGTTGCAATTGACAGGATTATTTGACATTGAAAAAATATGTCTGGGGAAGTTAAGGTTACAAATATGTAAGAACTCCTGTGTATTTTTCTTCTCCTTTAAATAGTCATCACCTAGCAGGATTCATTTTCTGTAACAGTGTGGTGTTGTTTGTTATGATGGAAAACACTTTGCTAGGAAAATAGTTCAAATACCAGTCATAAAATCTTAATCAGGGATACAAGAATTTTTTTTTGACATTTGACAAGTTGTGATGAATTTGTGTATAACTCTGAACAAAAAAAAAACCAAAACATAAAATTGAGGAAAAAAAAAGATATACAGGAATAATTTTGAGGCTTCTAAGACATTTCCTCATCTTTTAATGGTTTTATTATTTCTTAAAGAAAGCCACATTGGACTTTCCCATAATATTTATTTTGTTGCAGTGAACACTGAAAGATGGACTTCCTGTTCTGCTAAACCAATACTGAAAAAGAAAGTGCTACAAAAGCTTATGTATTTTCTCCAGCCTATATGAAAAATATAGGAGACTGGTACTGATAGTCTTCTCATATTTTATCTGTACTTGACTTATACTCAAAAGTAAGACTCTACTCTTCGTACAAAATTAAATCACTTTTTATCTTTACAATTCCACATCCCAGAATTATACTAATATTGCATCATTCAAGAAATATTCTCAAAGTTGCAGGAGTGTATAAAATAAAAGTCTTATCTTGAACTTTAACTTTTTGAATACCGAACAAAAGATTAATGAAAGACAGGAAGTACCAGTAGTAAATCTTCTGCAAGCAGGTAATTTGAGTCAAGCAAATGGATCAATATATTTTTACTGGCTGTAACCTGGCTTAAATAATTTTATTAGTGTTAAATAAGTTCAGCAATATAAAAAGATAGTCTTTCAGTTCTCACTAAAATGCCCAGTTACATTAAATTACTTATGTATAACTTCATTATGAAGAATTTTGTGGAATAATTCAGACAGAATAGAGAAGTCATTTCCAAGAAGGGACTAGTGGAAAGCATAAGAATATTTAAAAAGGGAATTGAGGTGTTCTAGTATCCTACTACTACAGACCAAAGAAAATTTATTAACTTTTTTGATGTTCTGTTTGTCAGAGCTGTGAACATCTTAAAATAATGCATGTAAATTGATCAAGTTTTAAATATATGCATGAGCATTTCTTAGATTTGTGTGTGTCTAACTATTGGCATCAACTAATGAGCATCAACTGTCTCCTAGATGTGAACCGCTTGCCTCTGCTCCACACACACACAGAGCCACTTCACATCTAAATGTACAAAGTGGAAGTTCCTTCAACTCGAGAGTCTGTGTACGTATGCTAAGAAGATAAGGCTTGTTTATCAATTCAAAGATATTATTCTTCCAACGATGAAACTTTGTCTCCAAATCAGATTCCTTATTGCCTTCTCATTAAGTAGAAGCTCATATATGAAAGAGGATCCTATCTGTTTAGTCTTCCTTCCTTCCTTCCTGTCACTGTTATCTTAGCCACTAAACTGGAAGAACATGTGTTGAAACAAAGAATTTCACTAAGGGTTTCTGACAAGGAATAGAACTGGTTTCCTTTTAAGGGTTTTCTTTGGAAACTTTTTCAGCTACTATGCAGAGATCATAGGTCTCTGGGAAGGCAGAAAAGACACTATTAATTCACACTATTAATTATTTCTTCCCTACAGTATTATTCATTAATTGATGCTCTCTTTAAAATTTATAGTAGCCAGATGGTGTCACAGAGTGCTAAGTGTCTGTATTTTATTTGACTTATGAAATGTCTGGAAACTTACTTCCTGAGTTTGGGGTTTTTTAAAGGAGATAAAACGTTCTCTTCTGAATAGGTATTGCCTGAAGTGAACAGTTCAGGTCAGTATTTAAGCATTTTTTGTATAACTGTATAACAAACAAAACTTAACCTGCTGGATGGCTAGCCAGAGTTGGTTAATCTGACTGCATTGGTTTTGAACCCTACCACCAAGCAGGATAATACTAGGCACAAACATTTAAATCTGCTGAGAAAATGTTGTATTGCTATTACTTTATGTGATTTTACAGATCCTGGCATGATCAATCCAGGTGTTATGAAACACAGCAAATGAAGACAACAGAAATTATTATCATCACCATACAGATTACCCCTGCTGAAAATTCACCCCATGCAATTGACTATGGAATACAAACTTAGGATCTGTTTTGTTAAGGTGCTTATATTTCCACAGATAGTAACTCTTTTCAGATTTCAAAAAACACCAAGACACTAAATTTCCATGGATTTTTCTTTCAATGGTCTGGTCCCCAGTGCAGGAAAAAAAAAAATTTCTTTCATGCAATCTTCTATATTTAGTTATGAAAGGCATTGTGAGAGTAGAGACAAAAGCCAAGGCAGAAGCATGGAATAGAGTCTGGGCTTCTTTTTGATATTACAGCATCTACAAAGTTTCTTATTAAACTGCATAGCTCATTCATCAGAAGGAAAACCTCACTTGATGAGGCAACAGCTCGGAATGATCAGTCTTCTCCATCCCATTCCACTTTCCCACTGAGTCTGTCCCAAGAGGGGTTATCTCAAAGCTCATTGCCAAACTGCAGAGATGTTCTTGAACATGTTTCACGTTTTAGCCAAAGAGTTCCCTTTTCATCCATTATTGTGGATGATGTTTTCAGCTAGTTCTGGGTGATGAAAGTCATGTTGGATTCAAAGGAATGCTTTTCTTAAACGGTTATCTTGAATCTATTCTACTGTGTCTGGAATTGCTAAGAATGGTGGATAAAATTGGTACACAGGCTCACAGGAATGAGATGCATTTTTAAAGATATATCCATTAACATATTCTGACATTTCTGTTTCCCAGAGGTTTTCATAAGAGCTTTCAGATCCCTTGAATTATTTTCTTCTGTCAACAGGAAGACTATATTTTGTTCTCCTTCAGTAAAAAAAAACCTACCGGCACATCTGTACAATCAATCTCTGCTTTAAGTTTATTGCATATAGAATTCAAAGCCATTAAAGGTCAGGTACTGGTTTTCAGCCTAAAAAAAGCTTGAGCAGAGTGTTATATCTAGTGGGCATTGACCTTGTTGATACATCAAATTTGGAAAGTGAATTAATAATCTTAAAATGTTTATGAAGGAAAAAAAGAGAGACTTATAAAAGCTTTTATAAGAAGAGTTAAACTGAATTCAATTTGCCTATATCACAGAGAAAGTGATATGTTATTATTCATTTTCATCTTTATGCCTTGTAGGAAACTGTCACATTTGTGTTTTGTAAAAATCTTCGAGCTCTGCTTATTGCCTGTTCCCCAATACTGTCTGAGCAGAACTAGTATTTTCAATTACCATGAAATCAAACTTCTAAAGAGAAGTTATTAGACAGTTTTTCAAAGTATTCTGCTGCCCCAAGAAAAGTAACAAAGACAATAGTTTGCATCCTAAAACATACTGTTGCAAAATATTTTAATCAAGCATGTGAAGAGTTCCTGTCTTTCTTTCTGCCAATATTCTTCAAAGGTTCACTTAACCTTTTAAACAAAGGTTTGTTTACGAGCCAACAAGATTAGCACTTTTAACCTTCTAGGTGATTTTACAGTCACTCTTTCACTCACCTCCTCTCTCCAGCCCTGCATTACCCAGTGCTCAAAAGTTCCATCAGTCCCTTCTTTGCCACTGTTCCCACTTACAAATCCTGGGCATTACAAGCAAGGGTCCTGCAGCATCCTCTGACATTCTTCTTCATGCATGTCCTGGATTTCCAGGATCTGCACCAACTTTCGAGATCTTACCTCCAACCTATCTTTCCAAGACTACTTCTTTATTTTGGAAACTTTTTCTTTGTACCAGCTCCTCTTTCCAGAAGAAAAATACCCCAGTTTTCCCAATCTAATCAGCCTATGTGCAGTATCACAATGCATAACTAGGATCCTAAGAGGTTCTGCCTCTTGACCCTGTATTAATTGGAGGAAAAGAGGATGTGCCACCTCTGTTTAGCCTAGGCACTTTCAAAATTTACAACCAGCCCTTATCAATTGCATCTAGCAAGAAGCACACTTCCGATTGAGAGTTCAAAAGCTCACTTTCAGACATTCGCATACACCCAATTCTCTACTGCCTGTCAGCATTCTCAAACTATATTTTCACCAATAACACTGATTTATACACAGTCTGATAGTCAGAAATAAGATTGTTAAAGTCATTCTATATTACTGTAGAAAAGTAGAGTGTGTGTTTGTGTCTCTGTGTTTGTGTGGAAATACCCTCTGCACAGTTTGGGATGACTTCTAACCTTCCTTAAAGACTCTGCTAACACTTTCCTACAGGAATAATCATATATGCTTTGATCATGAGAAGTTCAGTGTGAGGCATATTTCTGAAGGTGCTTTTAATTAGATTTCACCTTCTACTTAAATATATTCATAAGTAGAAAGCAGAAATGATAGAAACTCTGAGAAAGAATAAATTCAGTGATTCAAACTACAAGATTTGTAAGTGCATACAGTTTCTTATATCTTCACATTAAATATGCTGTAAAAGAAGTGCGGTTCAGAAATTTCCTGCACATCTGCATATGTATATAAAACCCAGAGTTTCGTAGAATCCCTGGCAATTAACATTTTATCATTTCACTGCTCTTTAAATGTTCAATTCTTTCCCAAAATAATTGCTTTATGTGTAAAAACCTTAATTTTCTTTTAAAATATTTTCGTTTGTTAGTCTCGTTAATCACTAACACGGATTTTTACCTCCTGACAAGTAACACAAACTAAAACTATCTCTCTGATGTTCCCACAAATCCTCCTATTTTTCTTCATGCTTCTTCCATCCTCATCAAGCTTTTTAATCTCTTAGTATCCTACTTGCTCCTCAGCCATTTTAATACACCTTTTTTAGTCTTTACTTTCATCCACCTTCACATCCTCTCAGCTAAGCCACAATTTTCTCATTCCTGAAATTGTTTTTCTGACATTTGCCAGCTCCCATCTGTCTCAATCCTTCATTTCTGTTTGGTAGCACCACAACACTTTATTATTGTTGCATGTTGTTGTTACTAAAGAAATTCACATTTGAGAACAGATTGACATAAATTGACGTCATCATTTTTTATTTATCTGATGTGTTAATATCATCACTGTCTTTTCCATTACAATAATGAGAGAAAAAAACCCACCATACAGGTCAGTAGGTAATTAAAAGAAGAAATTAGAAAAAAACAGGTGAAAAAAAAGTGTAAAATACTATGTAATCATATTCCTGCCTCGTATGCTTTTTTACTCTTTAGGAGATTGAATGCATCAGTAAAAGATTTAAGAGAACTTTCAAAGAAAAGCATTATTTCAGCTTCTGAAATACAGCAATATTTCTCTTCCCACAGTGCATGAGAAATGAGACCTAAGGTTCATTTACCTAAGTGAAAGCAGAGTGTTGATCTTTGACATGTGGTATGTAGTAGTTTGCTTGGTTTCTGTTCTTAGGTTCTCAAGACAGGGTTTGGATGATACATGAGTCAGTCTGCAGTGTATCTGACCTGTCTGTAGTACACAGCCAGGGCTGTCCTATGGTCCATCTCTACTCATGGGGTTTTTTTGTTGCTTTGGAATCAACTTCATACCTTAGGAATCATGAATGCTCCAGTCACAGATCACACAGAGCGTGGCACTGACTTTTTTTTGTTAGAGCTCCCATTGTATGGCAAATCCCCAGTGGCTTCCTTTAAGTGGCTGATAGACACCCTAGTGCTATTAATAAAGATTTAATATGAACCATTCCGGGCCACAAATTATAATGAGTGGAGAGGGAAGGGGAGATCACATGGAAGGGAGGTGGATGTTCCATATCACAGTTACTAATTCAGGAAGAATTCAAACCATCCAGATTGTTATTCTAAGCAAACAATTTTAAAATGGGTTTCATCTGCATTAATTTTATAGTTAGGGCAAGGGACAGGATATTTTGAGAGCCCTTTACACATAGCAGAGAGCTAAGGGGAATGTCAAGCCCCACAGAAGGCCTAATTCCATTGTCTCACTTTACAGTGTCTATCACAGAAAGAGGGAAAGATTTAGCACTGCCTCTGGGGCTCTACTAAATCTGAAGTCTGTGTCACTTTTAGAGCAAGAACTTTTTTTCTCTCCAACCTGTAATGACAATGCAGTGACAGCCACCATCAGTTACTGAAGTAGTGTCCAGGCACCTTTTTTGGTTCTACTGAAAGTTTGGTTGTGTAAAGAGAGGCAACAGGTGGGGTGAAGTAAATCTGAAATATGCAACATTGTCAAAGAAGCAACTGTCATACAAAACATCTTTGTGCATTGCCTTGCAGAGGTCTGACACAAGCCAGGTTGACAATTTCAACAGCTTTGCAGCTTAAGAGGGAAAAAGGAATAACTGACCAAACAACTGCAAAAGTGCACATTTTCTTTGCAGTTTTGGCAGCAATGAAGACAATAAAGACAGTGAGTTTAAGCAGTACTTCCCAATAGTGTCAAAATATCTCCAGTATCAAATCTGGATAATCCAAGACACCAAAGTTCCCACAGCTGTCTAACATACTGAAAAGTTGATTACTACAGTCTGACTCAGACTGTTATTAGCTTCACTAGCACTGTCTTTTCTATACTGAAAACCAATGCAGGCATATCTATTTGTTTCTCCTTTTTCCTCCATATTAAAAATACCAGTATTTTGTGGGGAAAAAAAAAAAAAAAAAAAAAAAGAAGAAAGAAAGAAAA